>JAHLSL010000020.1:5813205-5910410 GCA_025920805.1 Petroica traversi
GCGGGTACGTGTCCCAGCCTGGCCTTCCCTCGCCATCCATGCTGAGGGCTCTCTGGGTGAGTGACCCGGCCTTCCCTCGCCATCCATGCTGGGGGAGCTCAGGGCCGGGTGATGGAGGC
Organism: Petroica traversi; assembly: GCA_025920805.1. Lineage (NCBI taxonomy): Eukaryota > Metazoa > Chordata > Aves > Passeriformes > Petroicidae > Petroica > Petroica traversi. The sequence continues at coordinate 5,813,325 of JAHLSL010000020.1, forward strand.
TGGAAGGCGGCGGCGGGCGGAATTCCCCTCCCTCACGCCGGGTCACCGCTGGCTGCCGGAGCGGCTGCCTGGCGACATCGGGCCGCCTCTAGGTCATTATACTGCTCTTTCGCTTCATAAAGACGTGAAGTACTGGGGTTAACTCTTATCTGAATATGTTTTTGCCTCTCTCTGAGCCACAAGGTTTGTTGTGCTCTCAGACAAGGACATCAGATGAGTTTGACGCAACTTGTTCTCGGCTTGCGTTGTTTTGTCTGTTTCATGTCAATTTACTGCACTTTCTTCTTAAATGCTTTTTTGGTATCTGTTTGGGTTTAAATTAGTCTAATGGCTTTCCCATTGTTTTACTAGGGATGCAGGATGAATTTGAGGTGAACAGCACTTGTTTTCTAATTTCACAGATACACTTGCTCGCCTTTTCTGCTTCTGTAGTTTTGTCCCTGCTGCTAACTTAATAATGCCCACAAATATTTTTCTATTCTTTCAGGAGAGTGCTAAAAGAATTAGATTATTGAATTCATCATCAAAAGATAATATGACTGCTGTCTATGGAATAAATCAGTTTTCTCACCTGTCCCCTGAAGAGTTCAAAGGTACTTTTTCTGATTGCTTCTAATGCCTTTTCTGTTGGGTTGTTTGTTTTTTTTTTATTCTTTCCCAGAACCTTGTGTCTTTCACATTTACAGATTCTTCCCGTGCTGATAGTCAGCTAATTTACAATGGCTGGTACCAAACTGTAAGTACTTCTAGAGGATACAACAATCCTCTTCATGTTTTGTAGTCTTGCAAGGTTGAATTGTCCCCAGCTAAATATGTTTCAGTATTCAGGCAGTTTTGTTTTTCCTTCTTTCTTCTCAGTCTGCTTTAAAGCTTTTTTCAGTTGCAGCAGGAGAAAGGAAGATACACGAGGTTCCTCCTTGTTAAAACAGGAAGATACACAAAGTTCTCAAGTTATATTCCCTACCCTAGCACAAAATTTACTACAGTCCAAACAATGCTTGGACATCCATAACTGCACAAAGTCAGCTGTGGCTTTCTGGAGCAATATGACATACTTAATTTTATTTCTAGAAAATTTGTCTGATACCTTCCCTTCTTGCTGTTCATGTCTGTTGTTACATTTTCTATTAATCAGAGGATTTAACATCTTGTTTTAATTTTAAATAATTAAACAACACTTTTTAGTGACAAGCCAACAACTTGCCAATGTTTCAGAATCTTTATTTTCCCCTTGTACATAGCTAAAACAAAGTATTTTTTAAGTAAGTAATTTTTATTTTGAAATGTTGAAGTAAAATTTGTTTTATCAAGTGATTAGGTTATTGTTCAACTTCAAAAAATCTTCACACATTTTACCCCTACATAGAGTATTTTTGTTCTTTCTGAAGCTGTAGAAATATTTACATTCATTCTGGAGTGAAGTGATTATTTTAAAATACATGAATTTTCTATAGATTTTAGAATGAGATATAATCTCATGGTTGTAACTGTAGATCAGAGTTACCTCTGAATTGTAGTAAAGTAGTTGTTTATGGGATTTTTTTTGTTCATAAATTTATAGATGTTTGTATTCTGTGTTTAGCTATTTACTTGAGAAGCATACCTCACAAACTTCCCAGATACAGAAAAGTGCCAAAGGAGAAGGAAAAGCCTCTGCCAAAGAAGTTTGACTGGAGGGACAAGAAAGTCATTGCAGAAGTGAGAAATCAGCAGACAGTAAGTCCTGGTGTTTTCCTTTCCTGGTTCTCAGCAGGCAGGCTGTAGAGCACAGGGAAGGTTTTGCAAGGGACCATTCTGCCTGAAGGCTCCCTGAGGCACTGGCACAAGGGTGGCCAGCTGAACATACACAAAGTTGTGTAGCATTTTATGCAAAGTGGAATTAGGCTTAAAAGAATGAGGTGTAGAAGTTGTGCATTTAGAAACTGTAATATATTTTCTTGATCTAGTTAACTGAATCTCCAAATATTTTGCACCGTGTGTGTTTTGTATTTTATTGAAAGAACCAAGGTAAGTTCAGTACTTGACCTCACCCCCCTGGTTCACCTGGATAGGTATAGATCCTTTCCTGTTTTTCTCCCACGACTGAATCCCCTTGGCTGGTCAACACCCACATCTTTACCAGTGAATTCCTCAGGGGGTGCATTCATGATAGGAATGTAGCCAGACCCTACACAATTACAGTTTATCTCAAAGTGGTTATGGTCACTGATAAAAAACAAGCTATTCAATCCCCATTGTCTCCTTTCCATGCTTCACATAGGACCTTGTTTGGAATAAATTGTGCTTCTTGTTTTAAATGTCAGAATTTAAAGAACCTATTTCCATAAAATTCTAGAAGAAACTTACTAATGTGCTTAAAAGCCTACTTTCATCCTGAGGCCATATTTTTATTTGGAAAATAGCTATCTAACAGTTAAAAGCATCGTCAGACCTATTGTCAAGAGTAAAAATTCATCAGGAAGGGGTCCTTAAAATAAGACACCCATAATGAATTTCTGGCTTTCAGAGCGCAGTACAGGGGAAAAATACAGTTCAGTATTTTAAAAGGATGATTATGTTTCCATATTATTGCCTTTAAAACAGCGATCAAGAATGATGTATTAAATGAAGAGCATTGGAAGACTCTTCTACCTCTTTTTTTTAGTTTACATATCAGGCTTCAAAAGCAGGCTGACTTTTGCTTTCTCTCCCACTTCCCTTTTCTCTCTGGCAGTGTGGAGGCTGCTGGGCTTTCAGCGTTGTGGGGGGCATAGAGGCTGCCTATGCCATTAAAAGAAGCACCCTGGAGGAGCTCAGTGTGCAGCAAGTTATTGACTGCTCCTACAATAATTATGGCTGCAACGGGGGATCCACTGTCAGCGCCTTGAGCTGGCTCAACCAGGTTTGAATCTCTTGATAAAAATCCCACAAGATTTCATCAGCTTCCGTATCAGCATTCTTATTTCTTGGAAGGAAGTGATGGGGAAGGTTAAATGTACAGACTTTTTTTTTTAATATGTGCATGTATGCATACACATATGTGTCTGTGTGTATGTATGTACGCTTATTTATTTAGTTTGGAACCAAGCGAGAATTTGTTCAAGCAGAATTGAAATTTGATTGGAACTTTATGGTCCATATATGTTCTTGTGAACATAACAAATTGGTCCACAGGGGCTGAAAATAACATTCCTGAATTTGTTTGCGGGCATACAGTACCAGTGTAGACAGAGCCACTTATGCATATGGCATTTTGCGCATTTGAGGCACCAGCATCTGAGGAAAAGGAAGGATCTTGACATTTTCTGTTGCCAAATTTCAGTAGTTTCTGTTGCAAATACTGTAAAATTATGTACAAGTGCATGTGGAAAACCTCAGCTTAAAAAGAACTGCGTTTAATTTTGTTTCACTCGCAGCCCAAAATACTGAAAATGCAGTTTCTACATCAGTTGTTGCTAACACATTTCATTTTCTTAAAAATTCTAAATGTGTGTTAATAACATAAGATAAACATTTTAATATCTCTGAAGCAAAAAGTACTCAGATTGAATTATAAGAATATAAAAAAATTCTTTAGTTTTTTTAATAAAAAAAAATTCAAGAAAGTGTACCCCTGAAGAGCAGTAATCCCATGGCTAATAACAGTCTGGATAACTTGTTTAAGTTTGAATATCAAGAACAACAGAGGATACTCACCTTAATTCCTCTGTAGCAAAATTCTCTTATACTTGGCAGCAGAGAAACTACAAATGAATTAGGCTAAGGAAGCCACTGTCATAAACATACTGACTGCAGAACACTTGAAAAGTATAAAAAGCTAATGGATACATCATATACTAACACGAGAATTAGATGATAAGAGCAGAACTGGACTTTGCAGTATTTTATATAACTTTTTGTGATATTTGTGCTTCTTGAACTGTCCCAAGGAGAGTTCAGTAATTTTTTGTGTGGAAGTCATTTGAAGAGAATGAATAGTCACTCATTGAATGAATATCTGTATCTTGAAATTGACAGGATTGCTTACGGGGATAGTTTAAACCTGAGATGCCTTTTAAGTTTCGCTTCATATTTAAAGATTTCTGAATCCCTTCTGAAGCTGTCTCAGTGAACAAGGATACTAGAGATAGTAAATATTTCACAATGTGACATTTTTCTTTCTAATCTTGCCCAGTGCACATTGAATTTTGAATGGTTTATGTGGTCATCATTTATACATTTTGAGCTGCACTGTAGTAAAGTCAAATGCATTAAATTCTTACTCAATTACCTTCTTGCAGACAAAAGTAAAACTCGTGAGAGATTCAGAATACACTTTTAAAGCTCAGACAGGACTCTGCCATTATTTTGGTCGCTCAGATTTTGGAGTTTCAATAAAAGGATTTGCTGCATATGACTTCAGGTAGCTATTACTGTTTCTTTTTATTTGCTTTTTATTTTGTATTTTTCCTTCTGTGTTCAGCAGTCATGGAGTAAGCTGGAATGAACCAGGCAAAGGTTATGAGCTTGACTGCATCAGTTCTGTAGCTCTGTGCAGGAGAAGGATTAATGCATAACATCTCTGAGGTTTAAGGTGTGCCTCAGTTAATCCAACACTGCCATCACTAAGCCTGTTCAAATGACTAAGCTTGGTCTTGAAATTAGGTCTTTTAAATTGGCTATAAACTGGAACATAGAGTCAGCTACAGTTTCTAACATATGAACATTACACTACTTTTATCAAAACAGTAAATCCTATTGATAGTAACTGGAATGTATTGAAAAAATTAGGAAGCAGTCAATTACTTCAGTAATTGTGTGTTTACATATCCATCCATGTCCTCTCTAGCCCATGACTTTAGAACAATGTTGTCAATTCAACTCTGTAAATGCTTCAGCTTTTTAGGTTTCTCTGTGAAGAAACTTAATTTCTAATTTTTAGCAGTACAATACAGCTACTGAATAAAGACAAGAAATATTGTTCTGACTAGGAATTGCGTTACTTCTAGATATAAGTAAGTAAAATCAATCATGTCTTTGCTAGTCTGTATTTGCCAAATTTAGTTAATGAACATACCAGGCAGTGATGAAAATTTCCTGCTCCTATATATTAGATAAATATTGCTGTATGAGGATGCTAATGAGGAATGTCTGATAGTGGAAATGTCCTGTGTTTTGATATGTTTCAGACACAAATTTTAGTATATTATTATGTGTAAGAGGTACTTCTGTAGGTTTAAGAAATTCTGTATGGACTAATGGCTTGTTCAAAGCTGCTTTTGATTGAGAAGAGATTGATGTACAAAAAGTATGTAGTGCTCTCCATTGCCCACTGGCTTGGCCTAGAAACCTGGTGCTTTTTGGTAGCATTCTGTGTTTGGATCTGCTCCTGTCCCATAGTTTGTGTGTCCTATATTTGTATCATTGTGTTTTAGTATATGAAATACATAATTACTGATGTATGTTATGTGCTATGTAGAACTCAGACGAAAGAGTTTGATTATTTGATTTTTAAACTGTTCTTGAGAAATAGATTACCATCACTCTAACCACATTAGTGTGCTAACTTAAGTAACTTGTTATTTTTACTCACTTTTTTCACAGTGGTCAGGAAGAGGAAATGATGAGGGTGCTTGTCAGCTGGGGCCCTTTGGCAGTGACAGTCGATGCTGTTAGCTGGCAGGATTATCTTGGTGGGATCATACAGTATCACTGCTCCAGTGGAAGAGCAAACCATGCTGTTCTTATCACTGGTTTTGACAGAACAGGTGCGTTTCTGCCAGCTGAACTTCAGCACAGTAGGTTTGTGTTTTTTCTCTTACTTCAAACTTGCCTTTTGTGAGACAAGTGATTAAAATCCAGAACTCAGTTTTCTGTTAGAAGCTATTTGGTTTGATGGTACATCAGTTCTGGAAATACAGCCTGATCCAAGGAGAAAATATCTTTTTTTCATTGCTCCTTCAGTTCTGTCAGACTTTGTCCTTGTAAAATCAAGGCCATGGCTGTGTGTGACTTTCTGCTAGAAGAGCTCATATCCAGCCTTCCCATACCAGAATATTAGCTCTGTTCCCTATGTGAAGAGCAGCAGGTTTCACTGACCTCTATCATCAATTCATTGGAATCTATGAGATACTACAATGCTGATTAACTCTGTGGAATGTTAGGAGGCTAAAGCTTCCCAAATCTCATGTTGTCTGTTGTTCATGAAACGTCTCTTGCAGGTAGCATCCCTTACTGGATTGTGCAGAACTCCTGGGGGCCGACGTGGGGAATAGAAGGCTATGTTCGTGTTAAGATGGGCAGCAATGTCTGTGGTAAGTCTGACAAAAAGTAAGTCAAGGCTACAGGCTGGGATGTGTTTCTCAATGGCCCTAACAAAGTAATATAATCATAATGAAGTATATATAATAATATAATAAAGATATAATGGGATCCTCAGAGAGGCAGTACAAATCATTGCTATGTTTTAAAAGAGGTTGAACGAGTCCAGCTGGAAAAATAAATGGACGTGGTTGCTAGTTCAACCAAGCCATGTAGTTGAATGATTGAAAAGCACCATGTAAAGGCAAAGCTGTATGAGACTTAACAAATAATCAGAGTACTGTTGTCCCTTACCGTGTAGAGGCAATGGCATCGTACAGTGCACAACCAGGTGTGATGGTTCTAGGTGGGGGCCATCACTGTACTCACTATATGTAAAAACAGCTGCTGTCCTTGTCTGGTGGGTGCCATTATCTCTGGGCTCAGCTTAGCAAACAAATGTGAAAAGTGAATCTTCCTGGGAATTGTGTACCCTGCTCCTGGCTTTTCCTATAGAATGGAGATGTATCCTTTTAGTGCTAGTGCGATCTCCTGCCCTTTTGTTGTTTGCATAAATTTTTTCCTTGTGTTTGATGAATTTCTGTAGCATTAAATACCCAGCTTCTGCTAGATATGGAGGTAAGGCGAGTCAAGCTTCTGTTTCTCATCAGATTGCTGAGCCAAATTGGTGAGATAATGGCACTAGATAAGAAGTGTTGTGTATCTGTTGTAATTTTACATGTTAGAGTAACCCTTCCATATGTGTTTCACAGTAGCTCTTGGTCACTGCAAGAGTGTTAGGATTACCTGAGTCTTCTGCAAATAAGAATAGATAATATTCAGTTTGCCTGCACTTAGGAAAGATCAGAACCATATATCCAATCATATCTTTCTCATGTTGCTGAATGTTTGTTCTTATTGTTGTTATATAAATGATACGGAAAGAGAAATTTAGAAGTAGTGATAAAGCCAGTCAATTATAGAGATAGCAGGGAGAACAGATGTGTTATTTTCAAAACCTGTTATTTGAAGAAGCAGGATCCTCCACATTTTCTGTAGTGCACCACATCAGAACAATTCAGCAAAGGACAGTAGTTGTCATTCTCCCACAGAGATGTTATTTTCTGATTTAGAGGTGTGTCGGTACCACCAGGATTTAAAATTTCGAACATAAAAGCAGAGGAAGGAGATTAGGTTTCAACTATACATAGTGCCAGGCAAGGAAGCAATAAAAGAGTTACAAATGATTCCCTGGATTCTTACTGTCGTGGCATGGAGGGGAGAGGGCATTATATAAATTTGAATTCTGTGAAGCCTCCACCTCAGTATTTATTAAAACCAAATTTTACTTCTTTTCTAGGTATAGCAGATACAGTTTCAGCAGTATTTGTTTGACACTTCTCTGGGCCTCTACAACTGGTCAAAGACAACAAGTATCATTAGGACAGACAATGTATGTGAAGATGTAATTCAAAACACCTTTTTCAATCATAAGAAATGGCTGTAAGGGCAATTCCTTCAACTCCTGACTGAAGTTTTTTAAAATGTTTTTATTTGGAATTTGCATTGTGTGCCAAATTTCTCATGGAGTAAGAAGACTCAGAATCAACTGCAATGTGCACAGAAAGAAGTTACTAAGATGGACTGAAGCCTCAAATGTGAGCTTTACACAGGTGTTGAATACTATTCCATAGAAAGATCTTAAAAGGAAAAAAGTGATGACAAATGAGAAGGAATTTGAATCAAAAAATCAATAGTATAAGAGTATATTTTAAATTATTTGAATATAAGAAGAATCATGACTAACAGTTTAGTAAGTCAGCAATTACAGAATACATCAAATAGAGCGTTAAATTTTCCTCATTAATTGAATTCAGAGGTGGGACTTGCTGCTAATAAAAAGGGGTTCCAGCTTGGCTGCAGCTGTGGGCAAGTGTAACTAGAACTCACAACCAAACATGTAATTGTAAATGCACCTGGAACGCTTTACCTGTATTTTTAAGAAGGCCTCCTATGGAAAGTACTGAAGCAATTCCGTAATTTTTGCACTCAGTTACTGTACCATGTTGTTAGATTAGTTTTTTATAACCTTTTATTACAAATTCAATGAGTATTTATAATTGTCTGTTGTTAAGTGTTGCTGTTTTAGTCCCTCTAATTGTTAATATTTTAAAATGAAAGGAAGACCAAGTGTGATGTTTCATTACTTCAGGTTTTGCTACTTACTGAATTTACTTAGCTAAAGACAATTGAACAAAGTGTGAAGTCCTCTGTACTCTTATGTAGTCTGGCCTTCTCTGTGTGGCTTACAGACAACAGATAGTACACTTCCATAACTGGATAAGAGTAATGTAATCATAGTAGTATGAAACACAGGTGTGCCTCCAGTATTTTTGAGATGCTACTGCCCGGTATAAGTACCTGAAGTGCTGTGGTAGAGAGAACTTAGCTGAAAATTCCAGCCTACAGTGTTTGTGTCTTTCCAAAGGAAGCACTTAAAAAGACAAAAGTCCATTTAATGAGAAGATTACACTGCTTTATTGATATCCTATAGCCAAAGTTGCCTTTTATTATATACCAGTTTGAATAAAAACCACTTTAAATGCCTGTCACACTCTTGTTTGAACTTCATAGTTTGCTTTAGAAGAGGACTTAACAAAAGATGAGCTTTAATACTGCTTTATTTGAAATGCAAAGTACTTATAGCTGCTATTTTTAACAGTATTTCTACATAAGGGATTTATATTCACATGTAACCCATAGAGAACAACATGATTCTTGATGTATTGTAAGTTCAGGATGCTTTCATTTGTATGGATTCAGGACTTACTATTTTTTAATCTAGTTTTTGAAAGTTTTATCCCAAAAATCCTTTTAAAATTGCACTAGGGCTTAGAAACTTAATATTCTTCTGAAGGTGATGAGACTGATTACATCCTCAACTAGACATAAATTAGTAACAGCCATCAGGAAAACAAATACAAAAATATGTACAAATAAGTCATGATCATAGTAACTGTAATTTTCTCACTTTCTCTAGTCTTGGCTTTAAGAAGCCAACTAAGTTAAATTGGTCATTGCGTTGAATTGGGGTATCATTTTACTCTTAACATAGTCTAACTCAATACAGATTTATTTTTTCCACAAGCAATTAATTTCTTGCACAAGCCAATTGTACTATTCACAAAGCTGTCATACATAAATACATATTTACACACCCACACTCTTTGTGGGAATGGCTGGGAACACCACTCAAGGTGAAAGACAGGAAGTTCTTTACAGCAACCAGCCTAGAACGGCAGGCTAGTCAGAGTCATCACTGCTGAAGTAGGAGCTGTCACAGTATTCTGCTGTGTAAAGGAACTTATGAACACTTGGGTTCATCTTCGGTACCCAGTGTCTTGGCACTAGAAATGTTGAAAGATTGAACAAATCCACAAATACCTTGTATCTGTCACTGAAAAAGACAATTGGAACAAAAACTCTTGTCAGCATAGAAGGCTGTAATTTCTAAATCCTAAGTAATCATTTCTTCTCATGTAAATAATAAGATTCCTTGCACTAACCCTTCTGAATGTTGCAGAGGCTGTAGCAGATTATGCTTAATAGGGGTCTATAGTAACATCTTTCTTCTGAAAATGCTGAGTCCAAAGTATATGGTCCCTAGTAGAATTTATCTAGGAACAATGTTAACCTGACATTAAGGAAGAGTGGGAGACTTTTTTAGAAAAAGACAGTGGACATTCAATCCTCAATGTCACTCTAACCATCTGCTTTCTACTGTCCCAATGGTTGTGACAGTATTGCAATACGTGGTGATTCGCAGCTCTTTGAGAACAAACCTCAAAGAATTTAGAGGCCATGCTAGGGAATAAAGAAACTCAGTTATACAGTAACTGGGACTCACTTCCAGCCTTTGTTAACTCATTAACTTGGGCTGGCTGGTACACAAACTGAACAATGCAGGGTTAATATTATTGCTGTCACTCTAACAATGCCTGGACCCCTCGACTGAGAATTATAGAGGGCATTTGGTGTAAGTTCTTTTAGCCCTAGAAGGCTTGGAACTTATATATGTCACTAATAAATAAATGTACAACCCAGGGGAGATGCTAGAGTCCCAGAAGAGAAGCAGCAGCCCTCTGCCTCCAGTGAGCCATCTGAATTATATCTCCCAGCATTAGAGTATTTATAAGCTGCATTACTGCAGGTAACAGGGGAAACACGTTGTTCCTACCTCACTGTTGAGCGCAAGTAGTGGTAGCCTGATGAGCCTCCAGTGCCAGCCTTGCTGCCAATCATTCTGTGCACCAAACAGACATGGTTATCTAAATCGTGCAACAGGAGAAAATGGCACATGGTCAGTGTTTGGATATAACTGAAGAGTCATTAATGCCATTCAGAAAGCTTGACAGGGATACAGAACTGTTAGGTCTTAAGCAATGCCATTCTTCTGTCAATTAATATGGAACTATTGTTAATTCAGAAAGAACTCACTAATTATTATACATTACTATGCTCTGTTAAAGAATTATACAGTCACTTATGTATGTCTAGATGGGGAAGGAGCAGAAGGAATGCTTGCATATAAAGATGTGTCATTATGACTTTTTGGGATACACTGAAAAATGTACACCTGTCCCTTAAATAAGATAGTACACTTAAAGCAGGTCACAGAAATCATAGGTATAGCTATGTATCTAATGATCACAGCTCTTTATCTTTCCTCTTGGCTGAAGTACAAACAAAAAAATGTCATTCCTAAAGCATGAACTCGAAGCTGAGTTCTGACTGGGAATTAGTCTTGACTAATTGTCAAGAACAATTATTTGCATCTGGAAGAGGGAGTGTCACAGTCAAAAAAGTCAAACTTACATCTCCATTTAGTCATGAGTACATCAAGATCCATAAGGGAGGTAAGCAGCTGAAAGGGAACCTGGAAGCGAGGCTCCTCCCTTGGAAAATGAAAGAGATGACAGTGAGGCCTCTCAGCAAAAGCAGTATTTTTCAAAGTTGCATTTCACCTGTGCTTAGTGACTCAAAGAATATTTTTCCTAAATTGGTACTGAAATACCAAGAAGGTATTTTAACAAGTGTTTCTGCCATGTAAGTCTTGATCTGCCCCTTTTCTTTAGGGCTTGGAAAAGGAATCCCAGTCTTTCTAGCACAGGCAGAATGAGGCATTTATTAGTTACAATAACTGAGAAGCAGCACCTGGTCAAGCAAGGACCAGCTGCCCAGAGGGGATGTGCAGCCTCCATCCTTGAAGATATTCAGAACTCGGCTGAACACGGCACTGGGCAGCCTGGTCTGACCTTCGAGCTGTACCTGACTGATCAGGGTTCCTGTGGAGGACTGAAGTAGATTGTTTTCCACAGCCCAATCCAGCCTAACTAAACCTGTGCTGCTGTCCTCAACCTTCACCTCTCCTCCTAGCAGTCACCACCAGACATATCTTACAGCATTACCTGTAGAAGTAGATCATCAAGGCCCCCTTCAGTGCTTTGTAGGACAATCGTCTCTCTCCTGCAAGATAAAAGTGTCCTTAATTAGTTGCTCATTCTCCTGGAACTTTAGGGCTATAACAAACGTTTATAAATAACATCTATAAAGCATGCAAAGTGCATAGTGGCATATGATAATGCAACCTACCTTTACTGAGCAGATGTTCATGGCGTTTTTCATCAAATAATGAAATTAATACGTCTCTCTGTTTTTGGAATTCAGACAATAAGTCATCTTTTTCTTCTGATTCTTCTTTGGCCTTTGGTTTTTAAGACAAAGACAAATTTTAGAATTCAACAGGGAAAATTAAGCACTTGAATGACTCATTATGTAACTTTTATTTAATTAAATACTCTGAAGTTTGCATCTTAGCAGTAAGAACTGTATTTTCAAGTAAGATACATGAGTCACTGTCCTTTGAAAAGTACAATTACCAAGAAATGTATAATTAAATAGATTCCAACATAACTCAGATAAATGAATATTCAAACAAAGGTGCAATTTATCACTTTTTTTGGTCCAGAGGCCTTAAAAAAATTTTACTAATCATTTGTTTAAAGTCTGATTTATTTGTTTTCAAGGCAAAAAATTACATCCTTGCGGACCTGTGGGCAAGAAAATTGCAAATAAAAAACTTTAGATAAGTTAGAAAGTCATAAACAGATATTCTTAGAAAGTTGATAAATTCTTATTATTTGTTTCATTAAAAATGAAAAAAAATTAAAAATTTTAAAGCTAAAGGTCTTAAAATAGTCAGGGATTTTCTGGTTCTTATTTGCCAGCATAATTCAAATGATCATATAGCAGCAAAATGCCATATACTGCTAAACAGATGGGCTGTTTATAGTGACATTCCATAATCACAGTTCAGGGACCCAAACTTCCTATTTGCTCTGGATTCTAAATGCAATACTAACTAAAGGTGAAGTTGCAGTTTCAGTAAAATCAGCTTCAACCCTTCCATTGATACTAATCCATCCCCTGAGCAAACAAAATTATCTATGCATCTCATGCTTTAAATCATCTTTGATGTCAAATTAAAAAAAAAAAACAATTTCCCAAATAATTTGCAGTTTTTTCAGCTTCTTGCAGACAGAGACTGATGAAGATTAAGTGAAGTGAGTGAGAATCTCTGAGTGAGCCAAAAGTTAAATTTATGTCAGAATATAATTTTGCTAGATGTCTTTGCTTATAGGTAGTTCAAAGGTACACCATATACCTGTATCAAGGCAAATTCCTCTTCCAGACCTTTTAAGACATTCTCTTCAAATTGTCCCCAGAAATCAAATTCTTCTGCATCGAGTCCCGGAGTTCTTTCCAGCCATGACTTTAATAATAATAATAGCATTAGTAGTAGTAATAACACATTCAAATAATAATAATTAAACTGCCTTGTGCTAGAATTGCAAGTTATAGCAACATAAATTCTACTACTGCAATTCTGGTTTATTTTCTTGCAGAAGTGCTTATTGCTAAATTCAGCATATCCATGCAGGTGATTTACACCTGCATAATGGTGCCATACGAGCCCCCTCAGGTTCCAGATTGAACAGCCAGAAGCTGTCTCGTTCTAAAGATATCTTTAAAACAAACTACAGGAAAACAAATCTTATTCCATGTATATAGGATAATAGTAATGATAAATCTCAGAAGGAAGACATAGAGCCTTCTATAGTTTTTAACCTCTCTAATAGCCATCACTAACAGCGGGACTATTTTGAAAGTTTTCTTCCCAAAAGGGCTTATAGTCATGGAAAACAATGCAAATTAAACAGTACATTTCTATTCTTAACTTGCACTTACACAATGCAATTCACCGGTTTAACAGCCAGAATTTTCAGACAAAAGGGAGATGCTGTGAAAAATTAGTTCATTTACTAACAACTAGCTCTCTTTCATGCCAAATTTGTCAAGAATCCAAAACACAATGGACAGAGAATTTACCAACAGGCTTGCTTCTCTTAAGGCAGGAGAATTTGTTTACACTAATGAAGGACATTCTTGGGAGATGGGGGAAAATGAAGCACAGTCAGGGACAGACACTGTTACCTCCACAAGTTGCAGTAGTGTTGGTTCTTGCTCTGACTGAAGCAGCAGCTCATAATCCTTTCCCTTGAAGTTATCACGGTAATGCCTTCTGTTATAAGGGACTCTCAGACTTTGGGGAACACCAATCTTGTTCTCTAGCAAGCGAAACTGCAGGCTCTGAAAACCTGAGGCTGGGCTTAAGTAGTACCTTTGAAGAAAAAAGAAGATACAAAAATGCAAGATGTTATTTTACAATGGTAGATTTCTCTTGTTCTCAAAAAAAAAAAACCCACCCATATTTCACATTTGAAGAGTATCAAATAGCTATCTGAGGATTTTTCATACGACTAAATTTAGGAAAAGGAAGAAAACCAAGCAATTTTAATGCAACTACAGTGTACGTATAACATAATCTCATTTTCTACTTCTATATTGTTTGTGCATAGGCAGTAGTGCAAACTAAGTATGTGAATTTGAGCTTTAAAATGGCAGCTTTGTGAATGTAATGTATAGGAGGCAATACTACTGAATTTAATTTCCTTTCCAAATAGACTAGCAGCTTCACCCCAAATAGCTGTTACAAAATTTTTCACAGCAATAATATACCAATATAATAATATATACACATACAATATTATATATTGCCTTAGTCTTTACAGTAGAATAATGTTCAGAAAAACTTCCAGTGGGTTATGTTTGAGGGATTCATTAATGGGCATCTGAAGAGTTAAATCATCTGACCATGCTGAAAAAAAAATAACTAATGAAAGTAACGTGAAATACCATACTGCTAGATAATTGAAATGCATTTTGAATTGCAAGTACAAGATTTGACAGAGACAGATAATTGATTTAACCTTATGTTTATTTATCCAATGACAGTATGTGTTTGAAAAGCTGAAGGAAGTATGGATTAAAACAGATGATTAGCCCATGGATTTCCCCTGCTGTAGTGTGATGATGATACAGACGTTTCAAACTTCAAACAAGTAAAGAAAAGTTGTAGTTTCCTCCTCTTTTTATTAGGGAACATTAAAAGATAGAAGAGAAAGGGTACCAAAATGCAGAAGTGGATGGGATGCTGGGTGGCACTGACGTCACAAGGCAGACAAATAAGCACAAGCGACACCAGCAGGAGAATAACAGGAAAGCAAGCAGTGGATGAATCTGCCACACATGGTAGTGTGATGGAAGGACCTAGATGTAGTGAGAGAAGAGAAAGAAATGCCATGGGAGAAGTGAGACAAGCCAAAAGATCCCAGAGAAAGCCTGAGCAGAAGGCAGAAGAGTTACCCACCATGCAGCCCAGCAATATATGGAGCTGCTACTAGAGAGCAGAAATTATTTTCCTAGGATAAAAGGACTAAGGACAGCAAGGCTTTCTTCAGCCACTTGAAGCCTCCAGCACTGTAGATCCAAGGAAACACCTTGCAAACCAAGACCACTGAAATACCTGTTTGATAACTTAGAGAAAGTGCACCTCTCCCACCCAAGCACTTCTGTAATTTGCGATAGAACAAGGCTTCAACTCTGCAGTGCCAAGTTTCTAACTAAGCTGCTAACAGAAACATGACTTGTTTCTGCTATTTTAACTTTTGACCCTGAAACCAGTCAGCAGCACCCTACACAAAAGTGTCAACAATTCACTTGTACTTCTTTGCAGAACATGCTGCACTCGTACTCAGGCTCAATTTCGTAATTGACCCTTGCACTTTAATGTCATGTTTGCCTCCCCAAGGTGAGCTCTCAGCTTGCTGAAAGACACCAGCACATGTGCAAAATTCATGATCAGTTCTAAAGATGAGAATTGCCAGCTCGTGGGTTACTGTGGAGGAATCATAACTCTTTACCTGAAATCAAAGAAATCCAATGCGGTCATAGTTTCCAAAACTGAGAACTGTTCCACGAGTAATTTCAGAATCAGTGAAATTCTGTTCATTCGAGTTATAACCTTCAGCATGTTCCTCTCATCTCTTACCTGTAGAAAAAATAAAGATCATAACCAGAGAGAATGGTGTTTTCCTAGATCCTACCTAGTTATTTCACTTCTTTTCACTGTTGTACATCACTATAGTTCCCAAGTCCTTCCCATGTGAAATCCATAGCAGCAGAATCTCATATGGAATAGACCACTGGTTTTAACTGAAAACTGAAACTATAATTTTCAAAGACTGAAATCTTTCTGACTGATGTTACATTACAATTAGGCCTATCATATAGGGTTTTTTCTATGGTTTTTTGACTAAAATAGAATTCAAATAAATGAAAGTCTGAAGCAAAATAATTTATAATTTCCAATAATTACAATATTATTGTGACTTTATATTATATCATATGAAAATTATACACTTTCTGTTATAATTACTTCTAGAATTATTTCTATTTTTGTGAAGGAACAAGCCATAAGGCAGGTATGGAAATTACTTAAAAGTTGAGAAGCAAAATAATCTGACAGCTACATCAGAAGACCACATCTAAAACATTCATCAAAAATGTGCATTAGCAAGCAGAAAAGAGGAGAAAAAACTACATCTGGTAGGAAATAGAAAATAATAAATGGAAAACACAGAAATTCCTTTTTTTTTTTACTCTTTGCCTGCAGAGGAGTCTGCTAAAATTCCTTTCCCTTTTTAATCAATGGGATTAAATTTCTCTCTAAAATCTGGCATGCAACCAGGAAATATCAAACTACAAAAAATGGCAGATGATAACCATTTCCCTAATTACTTGGCTGTGTACTTGACCTTAACACTGACATTTCAAATTCTGATTACAAGCAAGGCCTCATTTTTCACGAAAATGAATAATCAAAAATTATTCTTCTTAAGAACTGATTTTGGCCAGCTATAATTTGATAAAATGTTAAACTAAAAAGGCAATGAAATTAGGAATGTAATGAATAACAGAGAACATTTTCATTGGACCTTATGAAAAGAAGGTTCCTTCTCTCAATCTGGTCTAGTTTAAAATTTTCTTCATAGGCAAATGCTCATGATGTACATGATGAAGTATTTCTCAAACTGCATACAATCAGATTTTTCTGTGGATGTAGTGTCAAGTCAAGAGTTTTCTGTTCTTACCTACTGTTATAATGTGCGCTTAGCTTTGGACAAATGGGAAGAGTTGCTTACATTTGAAATTTTCAGAAATTCTCACACTGCTTTGGATTCTTGCTTCTCTGTTGGATTTACTGTTACAAAACCACAAAAAGTAGTTTTCCTTCTCACAGCAGATATTGCATGGAAGGACACAGAATGTAGACTTCAAAAACTGAACAAAAGCAGAAATGACTTTTCAACATAATTCCTGTGAGCCTTATGCTTTTCAGTTTTGCCTCTGAGCTTGCTTTTTCTGTTGTAGTATATTTCCAACTTAAGTTTCTGAAGTTACCCAGCAGTAGCAGGAGAATATGAGAGCATTTTGGCCAATGAAATTGGCCTTGGATGGTGATCTACAGAAAAGGCATGCTTCAGGAGGAAATAAGATTTTGCTGATCAAAAATCTGTAATATCAGGACATAAAAGCCACTTGGCCAAATTTTATTTGGTCTTTTGATGCTGTTTTTAAGAAGATCAAATGTTGCTTTAGTAAACCCAAGTTTATCAGACTGAGAGGCAGGAAGCAAGAGAAAATCAGGGCTGAATTCTCCCAAAATTGATATTTGATTTTAACTTACGTGACCATTTTGAAAGATCACTCGCACAGAGTCCATTTCCCACAAAATCTGCTTAAACCAAAGTTCATATGCTACAACAAGAAAGACACTGTTAGCATCATGTTCAAGGTCACTTTGTTCTTCTTAGCACCAAGAATGAAAAATTCTTACAATATTGATTAGAAATTAATAACCTACATTGACACTGCCAGTGCACAAGAAGATACTGACACATACACTTATTACCTGTTACAGTATTCTGTTCTTTACCTAAAGTATTAGACAAAATAATCTAGAGTCAAGAATATGGACAGTATTTTTAAAAATGTTTTTACATTTCAGATATTTGATCTACAGATTTTTCATTACAAAAGGAGGAAAGACAAAATCCAGATCTGATACTTCAATAAAATCTAACTCCGGAGCTGCTTACAATCTGCCTGTTTTCTGTCAATAATAGAAAATATCATCAGCCCAGGCTCTGATAAACAGGCAGATATGGGCATTAGGCAGTGCCTAACTGTTGTGCTGATCTTTAGACAGATTCTAGGTGGTTAAAACTGATGTTTCAGAGAAGGCACAAAGCAAGACACAAAATTTGCCTACAGTAACCTGCATAGCAGCCTGTTGTTGGACAACATCATGATTTTCACCACCTTAATTTCTCTAAAAATGGAATCATCCATATCTTGGTTTACCAAATCCAAAGTTTATATTTATGGCTTCACAAGTATAGAGTTGATTACAACCTTTCAAATTATGTAGGGATACATACAAACATAAAAGCAGATTTAAAAACAGAGCTATTGATGTGCTAGTGTCTAAAATGAAAAAAACAAATGTGTATTGCATGTGTCAGCACTAAATAACTCCCTGTGGCAAAAGTGTTGATCAACCATCACTGTGCTCTTCCACTTACCTTGATGTGTCACAATGAAAAGATGCTCATCATGGATTTTTTTCCCTTTCTTCTCACTCTCAAGTTCTTGAGCATTCAATATTTTGTCCAGCTTAAAAATAAAGGTAAGAATTGTTCTGTAAAGCTCTCAATTCTCCTATTAGAAATAGTTGTCTTACTGTATACAGCTAATTTTTAAGAATAATATTTTTTTTAAATGCACACACAGACCTCACACTCTAGGTAACATGAGAAGTTTGTCTCAGGTATGATTTTTACTTTTTAATTAGAAAAAAATCTTACCTGAAATGGAACATTTAGGTACCTCAAATAACAAAGTTTTGAATATAATTGTGAGGGTAATTTTTATTATATATATATATCTATATATCTATATCTATATATATATTTATATATATATAGAAAAAACAAATAGAGAAAACAGAATATCCAGTATGTTTTCCATAAAATCTATCAGATTTTAGATCTATTCTGTTGTGTCCCATAAAGACAGAGTTCCTATACTAAAATTCTGAGTAATCATACAATAACATCTGTATAAAAGCTCTGATTAGATGTTGTAGTAATAATTTCAGTTCTGACATTACTACATTTCCTTTTCTTAGACAAATTCACAATCTAATCATAGCTGTTTTTAAATAAATCCGTGCAAGATTCTAAACATTATATCAACAAATCAGTTCACAGGCATAAAGTAATTCCTCTCACTCTGGTTCATGAAATCAGAAAAAAAAATTCTAGGTACTTGTATTACCTGTGGCATTTTATTTTTACTTATTTCATAATTACTTCTAGTTTTCGCAGGTTTTGTTTGGGATTTTTGTGGGGTTTTTTAAATGTCTCTCCCTAGTCATCATCCTACCCCCTAGATTTCTGAAGCAGAATTTTCCAGCCAAGTATTCCAGATTTTCAAGGAAGTTGCACTGAGGCTGCTGATGCGCCGAAATTGCCAAGTGATTACTGTCAGACCAAAGAAAGCTTTTTGTGGTGTGTCACTTTACAGTTTAGGCTTACCAATATGGACAATTCTCTGCCAAACCCCCTAAAATATCCATCTTCCTTGCAGTTTGAGAAGCCTTCCCACAGTCCACCCAGGCTGAATGCTGGGAGAAGTGTAAAACACAGCTCCTGCCTCAAGTTGTAAGAGCAACCAGGACAGCAAACGTGAAATCCTTCAACTTACTTGTAGGTATTCTCCATAGATAAGCCCACCTTTGCTGGCTTTATTTATGCCTTCTTGAGATTTGTCATCGTTTGCATCTTCCAAAGATAGCTTGTTAAAATTGAACCTAAAAAGAAAATGAAATAAATAGGTAAATTATTTAACTAAAGAATTATATACATGCTTTTTTGCTAACAGATGCATCTACAATTCAAACAATGCTTTATTTTGATAAATAGAGCAAGTAAAGCAGGCTTTTGATAAAAACTGAAATTCCTCTTATACAGCAATAGCTGGTATCATCACATCTAGTTCATCAAATAAAAGTGCTCAGACAAGTCCTTGTATGATCTTTATTAATTTAGCAATAGCTACAGCTGTCGATTTGTTGATAATAAGTAATTCCTCTCAGATTTCATATTTTGCACTAACACTACATCATTTGAATTGAATTTACAAAGCCAAACACAGAGAGGAAGGACTCACAGGTAATTCTTCCCCGCAAAGGGGCAGCGGCTCATGATTTCAGGATCCAAACTCGCTGAGCTGCACACTGGGGAAAATATCCTGTCAGTGCTCCCAAACCTACTGCAGCTCCCTTATATGTAACCTTATCTCACTGCCAAGGCCAGCCCCCAAATTCCCCTCCTTATCCCCCAGCCCATCCCCACTATTCAATAATTGCAGAAACTATCACAGAACAAAGGTCGAGAAGTTCATGTGGTGTTAGCTCTCTAGGATTGTGTTTTTCTCTACCAGTTAAAAAATGAATGGAAGACATGCTTGTTTAGTCCTATGGCACAAGCTCTTTGTGCTTTTTACTGCAAGGTTTCTGCCAGTTGCTTCTTTAGACACAGGTGTAAGTTATAATATATAAAGTGTAAGTCAATGAGAGGTCTGTGTATGACAAAAAGGCAATATTTAATAAATTCTGGAATTGTTAAAATAGTTTTAAACATGCAGGCTTTTGGATAATGATATTATAACGCTGAGAAAAATCAAATGGAAAAGGGAAAAGGATGGAGGGGAAGTGGAAAAACATATTTCTGTGGCAGTCTAAATAGTGCCTATTCAAAGAGATTTCAAGTAATATAAATAATTTCAAAAAATGTACACAGATAAAGTAAAGAACTAAAAGTATCATGTACCTCTCATTGTGGTTTTATGAGTATTTAATTCATAATAATTTCTTAATTTCATCTCCTTGCACAAAAGTTTCACTCTCATTTATTGACAGAAGTTACACAATTCTATCTGGTCATCAGCTTAACACACAATGAGGTAACATGTAACTAGCATACACTTCTTTTCTGCCTGCCAGCCCTTTCTGAAAAAAAAGTTAATGCTCAGTTTCAGTGCAAACAAAACTACAGGACATCTGTGACCCTGGAGCATTTGCTCTCTGCAAGACTTATTCTGCCTAGTGGTGTCTGTGAGGTGGTTTCAGCTATTCCAGTCACTTAAGAGTAGTTTGCTCATACAAAAATGCAGATGTAGGATATGGGTGATGGGATGGATTCCCCATTCAGACAAATGTCATTTGCCAGGCTTTACATATATCAGCTTAAAATTAAATTGAACCACAAGAAATGTAGGAATTCACTGAAGCAACACACAAGCAAGGTCAAGGACTTCTTCCTTCATGATGTAAAACCTGATAGAAGAAAATAATCCCGTCCTCACACAGACCTACATATCTGCTCAGTGATGTGAACAACTAGAGATGAAAGTGAAGACATCAGAAATTAAATGTTGAAAACTGCTTTTCACAGCACTCAGCTTGATTTACAAATGTAGAAATCTTGTACATCCACAGATCTCAAAGGCAAGGAAAAGGAAGGTTTATCTTGTCATTCCTGCATATCTTCACCTGAAACATCCAGACCAAGCCTGCATAACAAACTCAAGTTTTCTATCATCTTTTCTCATGGCACAAAGAAAGAAAGAATGGGAAACTAGTAAAAGTAAGAACACTTGGGAAATATTGAATGTTTAACCTCACAAAATATTCTAATTTGTGTTTTCTTGTGCAGTTATATTATCTTCAGTGGAACACTGAGAATAATGATCTCTGTGCAATGATCTCTGACTGGCAACCTTTACATTGCCTTCCCAGTAGGCAAAGGATTTTGAAGTATCAGAGCCCTTTTACACGCTGTACTTAACAAAACATTAACTTCCTATTTGGGAAGTAATAGTACCATTAATTCACTTAGGGTTAGCAAACTCACTTGAAATCTAGCTGGGGATACTGTCTAGCCAATAACTATACAACCTTCCAATTCAGAAACAGACAAGCTTCAGTCAATCAAATAAATCAGCCAGACATGAGCAATTGAGAAAGTTTTTTTCCAGTGTTTCCAACATTTCAAGCTCCTTGTTTAAGGAACTCATAGCTGATTGGTCCCAAAGCTGTAAACTGACCAATTCCTGAAGAACTGGGTAATATTATTGATATTATTTGCATCCACTCATTTAAGAAAACTCAATCTCACAATCTGCTTTCTAACCATTGCAATCACAATGGATCCCAAACTCTTCTAGATCAGTGGAAAAAGATGTTTTGATGAGGACTTGAAAACCTATGAAATAAAACTATAGGCAATACAGATCATTCATTCCTCATTCTGGCTGCTCATCTGATCTCAGTAAGGCTTCAATGGGTAATGAACTTGTTAGTAACAGAAGTTTTAAAGTGACTTTTATGACCTGGTTATGAAACTGTTGGCAGTGTAGGTGATAGCACAGGTTACAAGAGCCCTGAGGTTTGGATCAGCTCAGCCTTGAACTCTGGCATGCTGCAGACACCCTCAGAAATAAATGTGCTCAAATCTGGGGCTCACTGTAGGGACCTGGTTAAATATCCTAAGAGAGATTTTATAGTCACTTTTTCATCTCTCTCTACTAGACTAATCATAAACAAGTCTTGATGAAAAAATCTCTTCAATGTGAATATACCTGAAAACAAAACATAGCCTTAATTTTAAATTACAGTATAGCTTTTTTTCTCAAAATGTACTTTCATTTCCCTTTTTCATGTTGAGCACTCAGACCCACAGAGAAGCAGATCTAACCACACACATAACTTGCTGCTCATAATGCAGATGACTGAGCAAAGCTGCAAAAACCAAGAGTATGTCTTCCCTTGAGCTTTTATTGAGTTATTTGTTTATTTACTTTTAAAGCATGGAAGTCAGATAAAAAGCCTTCTTTCCATCACAGAGGACTCTAACCTTCAGCAGACAGCGAGAATGTTCTGTTTTGTGACTGGGCTGAACACAAGACAAACAGTTACCTGCAGCAGAAAAAAAAAAACAAAACCAACAACCCCAAACCCCACAGCTTCCCAGAACTGCTCTTTGTGACCTTCAAGAGCCTGCATGTTCTCACCATGGGGCTCTGTCTGAAATGTTACATCTGATAGGACAGGTAAGACAGACCTCCTATGTACTGAGTCCAACAAAAGTGTGAATTGGAAGTGACCTTCTCACCCAAGCCAAATCTCAAGTTTTCCTACATGAAATCATTTATGGAGAAGAAAAAACACCCACACAAGGTTTGGACAGGGTCACCCATTCTACTGCGCAAACTCTCATTGTGATTACAAAATCATCACAGATCAATTTGTTTGTCTAGTATTTGCTAACTTGAAGAAAGAGCTCAGAGAACTTCTGACTACAAACAAATGACGCCTGAAGCTTCCCAACACTCTTGTCCAACAATTGCAGACTGGGAGCTACCCAGCACACATGCCTTCTACCTCTGTGACAGTGGCTGCAGTGAGTCAGAGATCCAAGTAGGTCATGCCATGCTGAAAAGTTTCAAATAGAAAGTAACAGATGTCTTGGGAAGAGCTAACATCAATAAAACAAAACACCACCAACAAAAATACCCCAAAACAACAACAAAAAAATCCCTAATAAACTAAAAAGCAAGCTTACTGTGCGATAATTTCCCCAGCATATTCATTTAACTTTTCAATGTTGATAGCCCAGGACTTCTTAAGATACCTATGTCCTTGCATTTAATAACATTTTTGTGGATTCCGTGGATCCACAGCCTGCAGCAATGGGTTCCATAACTGGAGTACATATCACGTAAAGGAGTATTTCCCTGTGCTAGTTTTAAACTTCCTGCCAAATAATCAAGTAATTTTTATTTCTGTTTGGTACTAAATCATGGCTAATGAGAAAAAGGTGCACTAAACTTTCGTAGTTCCAGTCACCCTGTTCTGCACTTGTGCAGATTCTGCTGTGACCTCTGTGAGATGAAGTACTCAAAAGGAAAATATCTTTTCTACATATAGATGTTGCATTGTTCATTTCATAAAATTATAGTGGTGAAATAATTTGGGCAACAAACACATAACTTTAATAGTGAAATGCAGTACAGCACCTCCTGTTTTCGTTGACAAGGTGCAACTCAAATTGCAGAGGTGAAGCCCCCAGTGTCCTAAGCCAGAACCTCACTGTGCTGGCTACTCTGCCAGCACTGAACAAAAACCCTTTCCTCACCCAACTTAATAACATAAAAAAGAGATAGACAGGTGAATACAGACACATAAAAGGAAGGTGAAGAGCAGAAGCTAAATTTGGAACCAAAATGTGTCCTCTGCTGAAATGAGTGATTTTGATTCTCCCATCTGCATGAGATATTTAATTAGCACTTGAAATTAACAGTTGGTTTTAAGAAAACTAAAATTTGGTGACTCCAGGCTAAAACAAACAAGCTCAAAGTTGATGCAATATTAATAACCCAATCAGACATCTGTACATGGGGGAGGAACAGAGTTCAAGGTCTTGCAAACGACAAACAAAGAGACGAGATAGTGCTGGAAAGATTATTTTTTTCTTTTTAAATATTGCATTTGTTCAAATTCTTAAACACAAAGAACTGTGTCATCACTTCCCAGCATACTTTTGACTTCCATTTATGTTTCCCACATACCAGCACAACCTGCTCTTGTTTATGGCTCAGCAGAATGCAGCAGTATTTCTTTCACATGCTGGTATTTTCTGACTGGTAATTATTCCCAAAATAGGGAGTAAATGTTCTTTCACTTCTATTGCCCAAACACCCTCCTTTCATCAATGTAAATGTATCAATGCCAGCCAGAGCTACAAACTTAGGAGAAACAACATATCTTGAGCACAGGCCACAGTGCTGTCCCAAGGCAAACCTCCCCTCTATTAATGCCTTGCAGCCACACATTGCAGGGTGCAACTCTTCAGCACAGGAAGGATGTTGTTTTTCCTCTCCTGAACGCCCCAGTCCTGGTTACCTTCACTGTTTCCAATGAAGCAAAAACCTGGAAGCATAAGCTATTCCCATGCCTCCACGTGGCTCAGCTCGTGCTGCTGTTTACTCCACGGCACAGCTGTCTGGCAAGTGCAAAGAGCTGGTGTAGGACAAATGTTGACAAAAATTTGCTCATCTCATCCTATTCAGCATAATCATTAATGACTGGGATGATGGAATAGGCTGTGCACTTCTTAAATTGACAAATGAGAACAGCCTGGAAGGTCTGATAGCATGCTGGCAGATAGGAGCTAGAATTCAAAACTACCTTAATGCACTGAAATTAATAATGCGCAGGTCCCATGATGCAAAGAGCACTACTTTTGAACTTAAGCTGTGATAACAAAACATGCAAATAAGAAATTCTTTAGAGCAAATCTTATACTGTAATTTTTAAATAGAAGCTTTCTCCGTGGTATGGAATGCCTCAGTTCTATTCAGCATCAGAAACAATTATCTGATATATTATGTTCTGAGCACCACTCTTCAAGCCAGATGAAGACAATGCGGAAAGGGCTCAGAAGAGGAAGGCAAGAACAATGAGTGTCTGATGTAGTAAATATGGCCCTTTAAGAAAAATGGAAAGAACTGACCTGTGTAACTAGGAGAAGATTGTGGGGAAAAGTGAGAAATGCCTTCCAATACACCAAAGGATGGGAAAAAGAGTAACCAGTTTAAATTATGGCAAGAAAACACGGACATAAAAAAACCAAAAAGTAAGGATATTTCGAGTATCTGTAAACACTAGGAAACAATGATTAGAGCTCATAATTTTCAGTCATAGCCAATTCCTCCTCGACGTAGAGAGACTCAATGAATTCTCAAAGGCTCTTTGAGCACCTTCTGCTGCAGCCCCTTCTGCCCCCATTGCTGAATCCACTGTCAGGACATGCTCGAAGGAAGGAGAAAGACAGATGCTTACATATACAATTTAGTTACCAGCATTCCATGAAATGGCAATGGCAATACATTATATACACATTATGAAAATCCAGATGGTGATCACTCTACCTCCGTGTTTTTACCTCTGTTTTGCCTTTTTTTGCTAATATTTTTGTATGAATTGAGTAAAAGCATTTGTAGTCTGCCATATTAGCAAATGCATTACTTCTGTCTCAAAAGTAGATGATATTTGAGATGCTTCTATTAAAAGAGAGAGCGAAGGAATATATCAGAAGCATTAATGTCAAGAAAGCACTTATAGAGAGCCAATATTACAGGCATTGGAAAGAAACACTTTAACATATTCTAAATACTAAATTCTCCAATGAAAGCTAAATATACACCAAATACATACTTGTGTATGCATGTATTTTATCTCAGCAACCCATAAAAATTCTCAGAACACATTTTTCTGCAACTAGGCTATAAAGAATTAACTTTATCAGAAACATGTTATCTATTTGTCTCAGGAAATAGCTATGTAGTTATGGTGGCTGCAGCATTACTTTTTAATTTAGCACCATAGCATAAGAATTGAACAGCACTTAAGACTGACTTTAAATAAAAATTTGAGTACAAAATCTGCATTATGTATGAATGTAAAAAATGGTGACCACCTCTGTTAATAGTCGGTTTTCCTAATCTTTACTTCATTAAGTATTAGGGAATGTGTGGTTTAAAGAACCAGATACATATGCTAGGAGAGAGTGGACAGAGCAAGCTGCCTGTGACCAGTTTACAACCTGGAACCTGTTTGTCCAAGCCATTTGGGAAGGATGAACAAACATGACAGGGTTGGTCTTCGCCCCTTAATGTTTGCTTAAGAATTAATATAAAACAACCATAAAAGAAAGAAATTTTTCAAAATCAATTTCTTATGCAAAACACAAGGGGACAACATAAGCCTTGTTCATCTAAAATATTACATAAGCATAACAACTCTTTGTAAGGTAGCAACATAATAAAATAAAAGTAAGTTGAATCATTTGCTGTATAGAAAGCAAGTAACTCAGAGTTGTACATTTTAATTCTATGTTCATAAGAGTATGAAAGATTGACATAATTTGTTTTACAAATTCAAGCAACTCGGGCAAGAGGTGCTGTCTGAGTTCTGTGAATTACAGTGGTTTCCATTAACGGGTCAGTGGATCTGCAGCGCTCAGAAACTGCTCAGCAGAGCATCAGCTGGGTCAAGTTACAAACAGATCTTGAAAAACTGCTTGAGCCAACACAAGTGCTGTGCAAAGCTTGCCCTGGCTGGGAGTCCCACTGATGAGGCAACAGTGACAAATGGAAATCGAGACTTCCAAGGAGGACAGAATCTTGTCAGTCTGGAATAATTAAATGGAGTTCAGTGCTTTACCTTGTTGCTTGTAGAGTTAACAACATAGCCAGAAAATAGCAAACAACCAGGCAGTGAGGCACCAAGGAGCCAAGCTAGTATACCTGATAACCCAAGAACTCTCTAGGTCACCAACAAGACAACTGCTAACAGAGAGAAAGAAATTTAAAGATCACAAAGAAAATGTGAGGGGACTTTTTTCTTATTTTTTCCTTAAGTATTAACCAAGTACATCTCAGGTTTGAATTTTTTAGTATTTTTATTCACTTTTGCTAGTATTTTATTCACTTTTATTAGATGTTCAGTTCTTTTCTTGAAATAAATTTCAAACAAGATAATTTTGCACATTAACAAAAAAGCAGTCTCTGTCCTTTTGCATAAGGCCCTGAATTTATTTTCATCCTTGCCTACAGGATTACTTCTTAGGAGTAAGTGGTCATTTTTGCTGAAGTCCACAAGAACATGAAATCAGGAGCTGGTTATGAAGACAGCTATTCAAAGCGTGGATGAACTGCATCCTGTTCCTGGTGGGAACCTAGTGAGAGACATTTATTGCTGTCAGATCAGGAAGGGGCTCCTTATCTACTTCAAGAAAAGTTATTTGGTTCTGAACTGCATCAAATTTTAGTGAAGATAATTGGCCTTTCTAAAGCAAAAGGCAAAACTATGCAAAAAATTTGCAAGATGATGAAATACACAAGAGCACTTGTACTACTATTAACATAACGTGTAATTGAAATGCATATAAATGCATACATCTGATCCTGTAATAAAAATTATCTTCTCTTTTACACTGCAGACCATGTTAATAAAAGGCAAAACATAGCAACCCCAGCAGGTAAATTACCCAGTCCCATGTGTCATCAAGTACTACCTCCCATTTAGTGTTCTATAAAAGCCATTACCTAGCAGTGATCACAGTGGTAGGGCAGCTGGATATCCATCCTTTCCTTACTAAAACAAGCACAGCCCCATGGACCAGCTGGGGAGATTCATTCAATCGGATGCCAAAGGTATGTGACTAGATAAATTAGAATACTTTGTTATTTGTCATCTTGTCCAAAAGTAGCAATAGTGTACCTTTTCAAGATATAACAAAGAAGGCAGAGCTCAAAAAATCTTGCAGAAAAAAATCTGTATGCTTACTTAAAAAATTTTTAAAGTCTTCAAGTTATTGGCCCTCTTTGTATTTAGAATAAAGCTAATACAGTTTTAACTAGGCAATTGCTAAATAGCATTTTCTAAAGAAATCTGGAAGTAGAGTAAGGATTCTTCAAGACATTCACAAATTAGCTCTAACAAAAGCAGCAGCATGCTACTATTAGATAATCTTACACATTAAAAGCATTGTGTTTTTCTCAGGTGAAACATCAATTCTGCTTACTACTATTTATTGTACTAGCTATGCACAAGAGCTGAAATACAGTTTAGTTACATGTTTGTTTAGAATCAAAGTTACACCTCTGCTGATTAAGGTAACTAGTGTTTTTTGATGGCACTGGTTATGTAGGTTTTTTGATGGTTTTATGTAGGGACATGTTATCATTCTCATACCTAGCACACCTAGCATATAGGAGAAAAATACACACACAGCACTGTTCTTGGAGAAAAGGATCTGACTTGCTTGAGATCTCTTGTTAAAGTCTACCTGCAGCAGATGAAGACATGTTAGGAATGTACTTCCCTCTGCTCTTCCCTGGGGAAAATGCAAAGAACTCATCCCACCGCCCAGGTGCTGGTGAGACAGAAGCCTACAGCAAAACCAGAAAACTTCTCCATTCCAGCACAATGTACAAATGGCTGAACAGATTTGCAGTGGGCTCCAATAGTCACTAGAGCTAGGAGAGAAACTTTGGAACAGTTTTGAAGTGGAAAACTGTCTGATGATAAAATGAGGTCACAGTAAATTATGTAATATTGATCAAAGTTCTTACACAGACCTTAAAAGAACAACATAAAGTAAACTCTTTCCCTTCAGAAACATTTTGAAATCCAGCACCATCTGGGATTTCATTATCACGGTCCAGAGACTGTGGACAAAAGAAACACCCCAGAGTACTGATGTGGTCCCGATGTGGCTGATGTGGCTTTGGCAGATGACTCTTACATCCCTTTGTTCCTTTGTCCAACTGTAATAGCCTCAAGCAAGTCAGTCTTAAAAACCTTCCTACCACACATGCAAACTATTAAACCCAATTTTTAGTTAAAAACATAAGAAGGGAAGCATTTAATTGCTGTTAAGCATTGATCTAAATAATATCCTTTCAGATACTACTAACTGTCTCACAAACTTTCTTTGATTTACTGTTCTTATGGACTTATTGAATGTCAAAATAAAGTAGGGGATAGCAATCCATAAAAGAAGCACTTTGCAAAGGGAGTGATCCAGTTATGACAAGGTACAGAAAGCATCCCATGAAGTTTCCTTCATTTGGATATTTTGGGAGAGAAAATGATGTTTAAACCCATGTACAAAAGATTCAAGCATCAAGCATAAGAAAATTAACTACAGTTCCAGGTACTGATTATATTCATTACTGTTAAAGCCCTTAAACTTAGAATTAAAAACTGTTTAGTTTATTTTAATATGTTTGTAGAAAACATGGGGCAAATAAAAACTAAACCCATCCCATTTCAAAGTTATGGAATCAGGTAAGTATAAACCTAAGAAAATTAGTTTAGATATTCTTTTGAACCTGTAACCTTCCAAGACTTATCCTGAAATTTTTAAGAGTGAAAGAGTGAAATTCCCTTTCATATCACTCCATATCATCCATTTTTTACCTTATTTATCAGAACATGTGGGAAGGACCACTCCTTTATTGGGTTGTTACTTTAAAAATGAGATGTTTAACTTTTCACAGTAAGCTCACAGCAACCTATGGTTTTAGATCCCCGAGGTATGCCAAAATCCAATCTTTCCCCCAGAAGTGGAACTACACTTTCAAATTAAAGTGTTTAAACATTTGTGGGCTTGAAATACTGTAAGATATACTTTGTACTGAGGGCAGCACTGAGCTCATCTCTTAGCACACAACTCTTCCATCCTCAGAAGTGAGTTCACTGCTTAAAGAGAAAATTTACAATTAAAGGGACAATTTACATCTGCTTTTCATTACCAGAATTATGTGGATTCCTTTCTTAAGTGACAGTTAAATGTTAATTTTTTTTTCTTTAATTTTAACTTTGTTCCACATTCAGGAATACTGGAAAAGATACGATTGTGTTTAATAAAGAAACTGCTGCCAGATTTGGAAGACAGAAGGAAGTACCACGAGGAGTTTGCCTCATCCACTTCGTTTCATGGGGTGCACAACATTGTGCAGACGCAGAGCAGGGCTCGCAGGGTGCTGTGGCTGATGATAGTGGCGGGCTGCCTTGCCATTGTTGTCTGGCAGATCTGCAGCCGCCTCATCTACTACTTCAGCTGGCCAACCACTACCACAGTGGTGGTTCAGTACGTGGAGAACATCAAATTCCCTGCTGTGACCTTCTGCAACTTGAACAGGTAAAAATTATGTCTGTTGTTTGTTCTTGAGACGCACCTTTATGTGAAACCTTTCCCACAGCTTGTTTGGGCAAATCACATAAACCAAGGGAAATGTGGCTATGAGGGGCATGTCTTTCAAACCACCACATGATAATCAAATACAGATGAAAATACGAGAATCAAGAAAGGGAGGTTGAAACTTCCCCTTCCTTCAGATGAACAGATGACATGATTTTTAAGTTTCGCAACAGAAGTTGGAATAGAAAAACTCCTCTGGTGGTCATGTTCTATATACGAGTGTTGCTTTTACAGTGTAACTAATGAACCACCATCAGCCAAGTTAAAAATAAAAGAGAAGACTAGCAAATGAATTTAAATAGAAACCTCATGCAAAGGTAAAAATCTTGGGTAAAACAGATACTCTTTTTTCAGAGGCGCTCAGCCTTTACAGCTCCAGATGATGTCTGTAATTTTTGCAGGAGAAAAGCATTTGGTTTATTTGGAAACCATGTCATAAAGCCAGACCTTCACTACAGATTTCTACATTTGAAGACAATGGCCAACATTCAGTAAACCCACCTCAAAAATAATGTAATAAAACAGTGTCCACAATTTTTAGAGCAAATACATAATTTAGGAACTGTTTCAGAAACACAAAAAGTTTATCCCCATTTTTTTCCTCAAAAATTAGTAAGTTTTCTTATTTCTACCTTTTGCTGGCAAAATCAGCCAGAAGTCCAAGTCTTGGAGTCATTCTGCCTCGCTATGCCACCTTCCCATTTCCTTCAGAAAGCCACTGTGGGTTCTACCACACAACAAGCACTGCAGACAGAAGTCCCTCTGCTTGCAGTGGGCTGGCTCGTATAAATGTGCCTCACTACTTGTAACTATAGCAGCAGGACACTGTAAGGAGTCAGCTACTGAGCGTGGCATTTTTCCATCTCAGTAAAAATTTGCTGCCATCTCCATCTGCCAGTCATGCTGTGCTTATCCTCCCCTCCTGTTTTTAGTAACTGTTTTTTCATTACCAGGACAAAGAGGCACAGGACTCCCTTTGCCTTTATTTTTTTGACTCAGATTCAGTTGTGAAGAGCTATTCCTACTACCCTTCCTTCAATTAGGGCATAAAGATCTATCACACAAATATGTTACATTAATACATTTTTATAAAGAAGATAAAATGTCAATTCTAAAGAACATGGCATTATAGTTTCATTTGTGCATATTCTCTTTTCAAACTTATAACTTCTGTGAAGCCTGACTTTACTTCAATGAAGAACTTCAGTGCTGTACATAAGGAAAGCACCACCAAAGTTTTTGAGATTTTTCAAGTGGATTCAAAGGGTAAAGATCACCCAGGATATAAACCACCATTCCACCAGCCCATGGGAAGTTAGACTGTCTACACTGGGGTATAAAGCCTTAGTAAAGCAGGTACAAGAACTAATGCAAATGTGCTTAGAATTCAATTTTCCAAATTAAGGAAGGCAGCTTTTTTTTGAAAGGGACAGCTCCTCTCAGCTAGTTTCCCACATGTAAATGAAATTGTTCAGCTTGTCATCGGTCCTAAAAATCTGGTTGTTTGCTTACAAGAATGGTTAACCTACTCAGGGGATTTGGTTTATAATTTCTAATAACAACCACACACGTTTCCTATATGACTGACCAGAACAGCCATGGGAAGGTGTCTGTTTTCTGTTTCCAGATACGGAAGATGCATTCCTAGAGATAGGGACTATATTGTTTATTCATGTTGTAGAGATCAAACTGCAACCTGGAGGGCAAGAATCACTTCCAGTTTGTGAGCAGATAGCAAATTATGTCAGTTTTGTCAAGAGCAGCCTTGACATCAGCCCTGTAATTGCAAAATCCCATGCAATTCTTTCTCCTTCTCATTGACAGGTTTCAGACTCATGCAGTGAGCAGCCTGAAAGAAATTTTTTTAATTTGGAGCATTGTATCTGCAATTCTCCAAAAATTTGCTATGGAAGATAAATATCTCCGGGATTTAAATGATTTCCTGCTTGGCAACCAGAACTTCAGCATCAAAGACTTTACAAGGAAAAATGGGTTTTATCTGAACAGCAGCACATTACTAGAATGTGACTTTTTTGGAAAGCCATGTTACCCACAGGTAAATATAATTATTTTATTAAAGCAGTAGCATGGAGAGGAAGGGGATATATTCTTTTATTCAAGACATCTAGTTTTGCCAGCTGCTCCCCCATGTTCCTTTATAGTCAGACAACAGAGAACAAAAAGTCCTGCTCTAAATTACCCCGAGGGTCTGGATTCCCCCACTGACTGCAGAGGCAGCCTGCTGGCCTCTCCAAGCCGTGAGATGGGATTTCAGTTTAAATTGCTCTCTGCCTACTGCCACTTCTGCATAGACAGCAGCCTCTGAAAGCTGTCATCCCTCCAGGCTGTATCTAACAACCTTTTCCATCAGTGGCCCATAATGAAGGACAGTTTGAACAAAGTTTTTTGCACGATGTGATTTCATAGTTTTGCTCTTGAGGCCAAGAATATAGACAGCCAGGGCTACTATATGCAGAGTCCACAGGAATTTTAAATATTGAAATGAAAATGGCCTGTCTTTGGGAATTTGATCTTCCCATTTTTTGTCAATTCTTCTGTAAAGGACTTCCCAAATTTAACAGATAATATGAACAAAAAAGTCAGTCTACATTCTTTCAGTTTAATCTAACCTTTAGATATGCTGTAGTTTCTAAAATTAGGCACTAGAATCTAAAATTACCACTAGAGACTTCTTTTAATTGGAAGACACTAGTGCTAAAAACTAAAACTAATGCAGTCATATTAAATTATGAGGTGGTTTCAGGAAAAAATGCAAATATTGTACATTCATATGTAACATGACATTTAGTTTTGAAACAGTCTTCACTAAGAAGTTTATGGGAAAAAATTTAAAGTTGTTTAGGAATAGATAACTTCTATATAACGTAACAGGTATAGACATAACAAAGGACCTCATTAAATTATTCTGAGAGGCTCATAAGTATTAATAAACAATGTGAGATTTCTCCTTTAAGCTTTATTTTCTATAGAAATGGCTGAAATACATTTGCATATTTCCATCAGCTACCATTTTACTGATTGCAATATTGAGCACTTTGATGGGAAAAAACCAAAATAATCAAAATAACCCAACAATCCCAGTAGTCTCTCTCTTGCATTGTAATTAACTAAGGAAACTGCAAGTATTCTTTCTTTCATTTGACTCATCCCTATTTTCTTTTATTGAAGGATTTTGAACATGTTTTCACTGAATATGGAAACTGCTTTACTTTTAATCACAATGACCTTTCACCAAGAAGAGTGAGTTTGTCTGGAAGAGGCTTACATTTGCTTTTTGATGTCCAGCAGGTACAACTATCCTAAGGATTATAAGCAACAAATCATGTACTAACTTATGAATTAGTGGAGGGGCTCTTTTTTTTGGTTTGGTTTGGGATTTTTGTTTATATTGGTTTTACTTAGACCTTCAAAATTTCATGCACAAAATTTTAAATCAAGACTGCTTCCAGGTGAGAGGGTATTTTAAAGGAAAGGCCCAAACAGAGATTTAAAAAGACAGAACTATTATTGATTCTGTCCCCAGCTAAGGGGGGAAGGTTGTGAGTGAGAATATACATGCACTGCCCACCTACAACTGTAATGTCATCAGAAGAGTAATTTAATTTTATACTAGCAGTTCATTTTAATAAAAGGCCCAGTAGGGAAGGTCATCTGGTGCCAGTTTCTAAGTTACACCAAATTTTAGTTACTGCAGCTGCAGCAGCTCAATGGCAGCCGAAACCTGGTCTTCGCACTGAAAATTGTTTCTGATATTAGAATTGCCATTGACCAACAAAAAAGTAGAAAACGGGGAATACCTTGTGTGAACAGGGAAGCAAACTAAAGATAAATGATTTAGACATTTGCTTTTGTTCTCTAGGAATTATGAGTCAGTAGTGAAAAGTTCTGAAGAGAATAATGGAAAGTTGGCTAAGCTGTGATCGGTAGTTGCAAATAAAAAGAACAAATATCCAAATCATGAGTAGATGTTCATCTATGACTTCTTGCTTTTAAAATTGGGTGATGCCAAAACAAATAAAAAGGTTGAAAGCTTATAGCAACTGGAAGGAAACCCACAGAGGTAATGAACAAAGGAAATTCAAGTCAGTTTGCTTCCATACTTTCCTGCAAATTGCTTAAAATAGTATTAAATACACATTAAATATAGCTAAAGTACAGATGGCAAGCAAAGCCGAATCTACTTTAAACAATTCTTTTTGTATTAGGACAAATTCACCGACGAACCTACTCTTGGTTTTACTGATGCTGG
Source organism: Petroica traversi (assembly GCA_025920805.1). Classification (NCBI taxonomy): domain Eukaryota; kingdom Metazoa; phylum Chordata; class Aves; order Passeriformes; family Petroicidae; genus Petroica; species Petroica traversi. Next base: position 5,848,272 of record JAHLSL010000020.1, read on the forward strand.
AATAACTTTTGTTATCCACTCACCCCAAGAGCTCCCACGCTTTGATGGTTTAGGTTTATTGACACCGGTGGGGACACACTCACGGGTCGCAATCCGCCAGCTCAAGGTAAGGACTTTGCCCAGGAACTGGAAGTAGTGGTTTTTTTCTGTCTCTCTCTCCTGAAGCACTGACAATGAATTAGTAATTTTGGAATGTAAAATATTTACTATGCCTTAGTAACTCCAAAAAAACCCACTATTTCCTCCAGACACAATCAAAATTACTGCTGTTTGGGGGAGGATATCACTGGTTTGCCTAATTTGTCTCTATAAAAGTCAGCCTTTCTTTAACCATAACTTTATAGTTTCATTGACAGATAATGATACAAATTTCAAATGGAATTTCTCTATCAATACATTCTGCTACAATTAAGGGGGTCTCAGATTCCTAGTGGAATCCAAGCAGAATGGAGTACCATTTTGCACTGAGCAGGCCCTACTTTTGCTGTGAGACAGGGGAGATGAATTTTTAATCCCAAGAGCATGAACTGTAATTGCCTCTAATTAAATCGCAATGTTACAGCTTATATCTTGAACATGCTGCCTTCAGTACTTTAAAATGTGGAAAAGCAATACCTATGCTTAAAACAGATCAAAAAAAAATTATATCTTTTGTTGTTATTACCCTACAGTCAATTATCCAAGAATACCCATGGGGAGAGTGCAAGCCTGATATAAAGCTGCAGTACCACAAGATTTATAGCACTAATGGATGTTTGCTGGAATGCAAAGCCCGGTACATACAGGACTGGTGTGGCTGTTTGCCATTCATTCTTCCAGGTATTTCTCAGGAGTATCATCATACCACACACAGATCATCTTCCTGGAAGACCTCACATGTTATCGGACTAAAATTCCAAGAAAACAAGCAAGATATTTGGTCAAGCCTAGACCTACCATCTGGGTCATTGTCTATTCTTAGTATACAGTGAAAAAAAAATATAAAGAAACAATTGTGCCTCAGGAGAGTGAGACAGCTCTATAGTCTTCAACCTCACTTCCTAAGGAGCTGGAACTGAATCCAAAGAAGGCATATATTTTCACATGTAATCCAGACAATTTACTTTGCAGGCAGGTGTTCAGCAACCACAGCAGGAGAGTTTGCTTGAAGGCAGAATCTGAGGACCCCACATGATCCATGGAAAGAGGCTGGCAGCAGCAAAGGCTCTACAAAAGCCAAAAAGCTGTATGGAGCCTTCTAATCAGCCACAAATGTGGAGCACCAGGTGCATGCTGTAATGCTCCCCTCAAGTATCCAGGCTTCTTAATCACTCTAGAAATGTAAAGCAGGAACACTGAGCTCTCACACCTTTTCAGCATTAAATGTAAAGATAATTCTGTCGCCTAGAGCAAGAGCTGGAACCCAAATCTCTGCTCTTGCACCTTTTTTTTTTTGCCAGCTGGTGGGCAAGAAAGCCAGCAGATCACAAGAAAAGCCCTAAGAAAGCCTGCACTTTCTGACTCACTGTATTTTTTAAATATGCTCGAGCAAGGTAGAATGCTCTTACTAAAGTAGACCCATTAATGTGTAATCTCCAGCCTGTGTTTTTGAGAACCCCTGGGAATGGAAGTCGGCACTCTTCTGGAAACTGTCATGGAAAGGGGGCTGCCAAGGCAGTTAAGTCTGTGTCTCCCATGCCTGGGGTGACACTTTATGCAAGGATAGTTAGATAAAGGAGAGCAATGCCTTCTGGAACCATGTGCTAAACTGCTACATAACATTTCTGTGTGAGCAGAAAAAAAGTTAAAAGTGGTGTGAAACTGAGGCCATCTGAAATCTGAAAATTTTGCTCTAGCTCAGGATAGTATCTTACCTCTTAGATCTCCTAAAAACTTCTGCATGAAGTTCAAAATTTCTTCAGAAACATGGGATGTAATCATATAGCAAATCTACCTTGATTTTTTTTTTTTCCATTTCCACTAGGAAAAGCAGAAATTCCTGTCTTTAGCAAGCTAACACAAAGAATGAGAAACAAGATTAAAGGCAGTCTGGCTGCCTAGAATGAAGATGTTTGCTCCAAGAGCAGCCTCCTGGCTTGGTCTGTTGTGTCTCTTTTCATTCTCTACCCTCTCTGTTGGCAGCTGCACTGTGCCCAACTGAATTGATTTCTCAGTTGTGTAATCATTAACTTGAAGTGGTGAGCAGGCTTTGATGACATTACATTTCAGTTTAGTACAAACAGAACTAAGGGTTAGATGGTTTATTGAGGCTCCTAAACCTTTTTATTTATTTTTAGGAAATGGAACAGAATGTGACTTGCTGAAGTTTTACAAATGTGTTTATCCAGCAGTCTGTAAGTAATAACTTCATATTCCTGTTTTCTAAACCAATTCCAAATACTAGACAATATCTATCAATTAAACCAAAATACTGAAAGTAATCTGAAATGGAGAACATCCCACTTCATTTCATATTCTGAAAAGAGAGACCAGACAGAGCATGAAATATATGCCCATTAAAAAAACAAACTAACCACACAAAAAATGCTCAAAAATAAGTGGTTTTGTGTGTGTATATATATATATATATATATAATAGAATAATTCATTTGAGCAATCAGAAATGGTTTAAAATGATATATCATTCAACTAATCTGTTTTCAATTACCAAGCCTCTGGCTAGCATTTTCACATCTTCATAGTATCCTTCTAGGTCCAATGTAGTATTCTATGTGCAAGAGGAGTTAACAGCACAGTAATAATAGGTTTGATAACTGGTAAGAACAGAAATCACTGGACTTTAAGTTTTTTCTCTTTTTAAAAGTAAATTATACATTTTGAAAGCATTCCAAATGCAGTTCTTTTCCATAAACAAATAATCTGCACACAGTGGGTATGAAATTTGTGAGTCACTAAAACAGACTGGAAAATACTTAAAATGGTAATCTGAGAAGTAACTTTTCATGAACTTCAGAAAGCTTTCTTTTTAATTGCTTTGGTTTCTATTGTGTAATGTGACTCCCTCTGAGTGATTAGTAGACTCAGAAGTTGGTGGGGGGAACTGTTTTGATTGTGTGTGCAACACTCAGGCCAGATCTACTACTGTGAACAATTACTTCTTTTCCTTGTGGCTATTTTGAAATGGATTCCACTAACTTCACATTCTTATGTAACTGTAATCATTAAAAGCCTGGCATGAGACAAGATGTGTATTATTTTACTTAATAGATATTCAGTGACTAAGTTTCAAAGAAACCTGAGAGCAATAAGCAAAAATTACCCCAAATTCCTCTGAAGGATGGACAGGATTCAGAGCTGGGCCCCAGAAGGTTTGTAGGTATTTGGTCCCCAGGATACCATTTTAGGGGCTGAGTCTCCTTCGACAGTGTAGGAGAGGCAGGTATCTAATAACAAAATCTCAAGTAACAGCACACTCATCCAGTATCTGCAGGATCTACTAAGAGCATTTATTTTAGGAGCTCTAAAGGCTGCCTCTCCAGAATTAAATCCACAACCCCAGCATCCCTGGAGAGTATTTAAAATCATCAACTAATAGGCTGATGATCCTCTTTGCTTTGCAAAAGTGAGAAGCTCATAAGTAGGGAAAACAGACACAACTTCTGCTACCCCACAAACAGGAGAAATAGAGCATCACAAGCAGGAAATTACAGTATTCCTGTCAGAGTGATGGCTTATGATTTAGGAAACATTTACACCTTACAATTTTTCATCCACATTGTTTTTCTCCAGCTTTTCCAGATGTCTGTAATGAGTACTTTCTGTTAGAGACTTGTTGGAGGAATGGGTCTCCACTTTCATTTTTGAATTTTATGACTTCTCTTCATTATTTGAAGAGACAAAACCTCCCCTAAGCCTTCTTAGCTGTCTTCAGCACAATTATCAAATGGCAGGCAGGGATTAAGGTAAAGTGAACTTAGCTTACCAAGGTTTTTATAGTTATCAGACAACAGCCAACTACAATTGGAATTGCTCTGGAAGCTGTTTCACTGCACTGGAATGAGCTGGGCAGGCACCAAAGCGTCAAGACCAAGGATATATACCTAAATATTTAATTAGAAAGCTAGCACAGAACATGGAAAGTCTTCTGTTTTCCTTTTGTTTAACTGTAGGTGAGAAATAATAAGCACTGAAAGCCCCAATGAAGGCAGAAAAACTTAGAGGTGCTGGATTTCTAAGGAAAATGTGAGAAAAATATCTCAACCCTAATTCTCGTGCATCAGTTTCCCAAATGACAGCTGCAAATACTTATTTGTTCCTTCAAAACTGATAAATATCCACTTTTCTTGGGATAATTAACCTACACATTTATCAAAGACAGTTAAAAGTTATTTAGTAAGTATTTTTTTTAAGTTTGCTTTTTTAGAAATAATATGTAAAGGATTTCTTCTGAAATTTCAGATGATATAGAGATAAAAGGATTATGTACAGTAGGAACACACAATTCCACTTGCCCAACTCCATGTGAAGAAACAGATTATCCTACCACTGTCACCTATTCAAACTTTGGAGGAGAAAAAGCCATAAAATATTTTTCTACAAAACTGAAGAAAAGCCCAGAATACATCAGGTAATCTTGCTTAACACCTTGTCTAACAAAGAAATTATCAATTCCTTTTAACTATGCAGGCAGAGCATATGATGAAAATATAACCTTAAAAAGATATTCTTATGTGTGGTATTAATAGCATTGTCTGTGAGATAACACAATCTCTTGGACAGAACTGGTTAAGATTTATGCTAATTCACATATATATAGATGTATGCATGTATTAGACATATAGATAGATATATATATGCATATAATACACTTAGATACATCTAAGACTGTGGAAAACAAATAATAGATCATGCAATTAAAAAGTAATATTCTTAATTACCCTTTCTGTCGCTGATCTCTTATAACAAAGTTTTTTGTTCAATGTTTCAGTTAAGAATAAAGAAAAAGCAGGGTTACCAAACCTATTTACAATCCATGTGAGCCATCCATCAAACAGAGAAATCTTCACACTTCCACAAATTAAGGCAGTGAATAACACAAATAGGTGCTACATAAAGTTTTTTCTCCTTTCAGCCTATTCCCAAAGGAAGCTTCTTAAGCATTGAAGATCTAGGTTTTATTGTAGCAGCCATGCCACAAATTGAATAATATTTTCCACTGACAGTAGAATTCCCTAACACCATCTATATTATAAAATTTCTTTAGAAAATATTTGGTAGAATATTAATTCCCATGAGGCAGCAGAAGAGTGAAACAAGATGGTTGTCTGTGATTGACAGGACTTAACAGAAAAAGGAGGTAGTTCTCCACCAACAGAAGATACCTTCTAGTGTGAAAACCTCTGAACAGTGTTGACTAAATTTTTTATCCAGGAAAAGGCCATAGGAATTATGTTATGCATAGAGTCATACAGTCAGTATGCAGACTGCTCTGACCTAATCTGCACACTTGTAAATTCAGAGATGCCTTATGTCCTTATGCTTTAATAGACCATAAATGCCTTACTGTTACAATATAATGAATTGATGCCAGACTTCCACGCAAATACAAGCATTATATATAAAAAAATTGAATTATTTCCCGATTTTTTTCCTGCTAGAAAGATATGATCTAGTTGTGAAAGAAAATTTAATACATTTTAATACACTGAATTGCCTCCTTCTCACAGCCAGAGATGTCAGCAGTACAAATAAGTATTAAGACAGGTTCTACATGTAATCATAGTATATAAAACATCAAAGTATGTTTATAAACAACTGTAGAAAATTTGATTCATGAAATATCTACGAGTTTCATTGTCTCAGTGACTTCAGTTTTCTTACTTTTGAAGCCATCAGTCTGCAAATGCTTGAATATATTTATGCATGCAGAGGAACTATATAAATCATGGAATGGTTGGGTTGGATGGGACCTTTGATGGTCAGCTAGTCCAGCTCCCCTGCCATGAGCAGGGATATCATCATCTACACCAAGTTGTTCAGTGTCCAGTCCAACCTGACCTTGAATCTTTCCAGTGTTCAACCTGTTCCAACTGTTGTAAAAAATGCCCTCCTTATACCTACACTGAATCTATCCTCTCTTAGTTTACAACCATCACCTCTTGTCCTCTATCTACAGCCCCAATAATAAGTCTGTTCCAAATGAACATTATGAAAATTAAACCTGTTGTTATATTCAAACAATATTAATCCCTTGATGATATTTTATCTTTGTTGATTATTTTATAGTCTGCAAACATCACACACAACTCAGTAATTATTCAATTAAGCAAGGGAACACACAGGACATTCCCCTGTTACCACGGCTTAACCAATAGGAATCCTGCCAACACATTCATGAGTACACATTCCAAACTATAAAACATAGAGATGTATTTATTCCTGAAGATGTAAGGAGGAAAAAGTTAAATATTTATTTAACTTTTATTTATTTTACTTCTGCTAGCAACTCCACAAGGGCAGGAGCCTTACAAACAGAAGCCGGAAGAATAAGATTATTTTTATACATTAGTGCTTCCTAAGTTTTAGAATTATCACCCAAAGAGCTGGAAGTGATGATTTTGTATAGAAAGTACTTTATTTTCATGAATATTGTTAATGAGCTCATTGTCACTGTCAAACCAAAAACCTGTAGCTGTTAACACTTCTGAAGAATCATGGAATGGTTTGAGTTGGAAGGGACCTTAATGATCATCTGGGTCCAGCCCCTGTGGGCAGGGATAGCACCCTTTACATCAGGTTGCACAAAGCCCCATCCAACCTGGCCTTGAACACTGCCAGGAATGGGGCATCCACAACTTCTCTGGGTGACTTGTTCCACATATAATCTAAACAAACCCTGTTTCAGTTTAAAGCCATTCCCCCTTGTCCTATCCCTTCATGTCCTTGCAAAAAGTCCCTTTCCATGGTTTTTGTAGGCCCCCTTTAGGTACTGGAAGGCTGCTATAATTTCCCTCCAGAGGCTTCTCTTCTCCAGGCTGAACTGCCACAAGTCTCTCAGCCTGTCCTCACAGGGGAGGTGTTCCAGCCCTCTGATCATCTTCATGGCCTCCTCTGGACTCTCTCTACAGCCTTTTTAGGATGGAAGGCCCAGAGCTGCAGAAAACACTCAAGGTGTTCCATTCTACCTCCCTATTCCTCTCTCACAAGAGTGGAGTAGAGGGCAGAATCACCTCCCTCGACCTCTTTTGATACAGCCCAGGCTGACTCTGAGGGCTGTGAGTGCACATTGGTGGTTCATGTTGAGCTTCTCCTCAGTAACACCCCAAGTCCTTCCACTTTGGGCTGCTCTCATACTATTCTCTCAACCTGTACTTGCTCTTGCCCTTTCCCAGGTTCAGTCCTTGCACCTGGCCTTGCTGAACTACTTGAGGTTCACACAGCCCCACCTCTCAAGCCTGCCCAGGTCCCTGTGGAAGGCATTCCTTCCCTCCAGCATGTCAGCCACACCACAGAGCTTCGTGTCATCAACAACCTTGCTGAAGGTGCACTCAGGGCCACTGTCTGTGTCATTATAAGAGATATTCATCAAGTGCTGGCCCAAATACTCTACTTGGACATTGAGTGATTGACATTATGTGTTCAATCACATGGAGATCTACTCCTGATGAATTGCTGTTGTTATAAGGACTTCGGGTTCTTTCCTTCTCTCATGTAACTGATTTTGGTAACACTCATCTAATTTTTCATTAAAAGACACCATCACTCTCCATGCATTCAGAGCATGCTGACAGGTATTGGTAAAACTGAACAGCACTCCTGACTGTCTCAAGGAAACTCTATGTATTTGTCATTAGGCAAAACCTTGTGCGAATTGAGATTAAATATCATGATCTGAGCTACAAAATTACACAGCAGCAGAAAGCCTTGACTATCTCTGAGTTGCTTGGTAAGTGAATGCTTAATATTTATTTATTATTGATTAATAATTATTCTAAAAATAATAATTTTTTAAAAACTAGACAAAAACCCCACCTTGTTGCTTTAATTCTCTCTCCTTCTACATCACAAACTTCTGAACAAGCAGCCATAATTTTTACATTATAATAGTAATAATCATGTCTGTCTCACAGTAATTTTTGATACTGTGCCCTGTCACTCCATTAAAGAACCAGTAGTATGGACAGCAGTTTAGAGTAAGAATTAAGTTTGGCACAAGTTTATTGCTCTATCACAGGCAGGACTATAAGAATAGTGTTGTCTTTGGGATTTGGAGAGGAGAGGGAGAACATGGGGATGAGAAGCAAGACAAAAAGGCATAGAAGTAGTAAATATTTTAAGTATCTGTTTCACAGTAGGATGTCTTGCATTCTACTTGTTTTATTTAGAATTTTCAAAAGCACATTAGTCTTCTTCAGTAAATATTCTTAAGAATATTAATTCTGTTTTCCTAAAGTGATGGATTATGTATATTGAATTTATTTAACATTTGAGCCTGGCGGGGCTTTGTTTGCTGGCTAGACTAAACCAGATGCTTTGGATGACGCATGTTTATTTCCTTCTATTACAGCTGATGTAGGTGGCCAGCTTGGATTGTTTTGTGGTGCCAGTATGATTACAATCATAGAACTGCTGGAGTATATTTTTACTAACTTCTGTTGGATGTGCATCTTTCTTCTTTTGAAAGCTCCTGCAATGCCTCAATGGAACAATCCATCCCAGAACCAACCAACACATAAGGAAAAAAAGAGGGGAATACAAGAATGTTAGTGGCGTGTATAAGTCTGGAACTAATTGGTTTTGCAAATTCCCTTTCCTTTTACAATACAAAGGAGGCAGTAATATTTTACATTGCTTCCTTCTCTGCACTCTGTATTCTCCCTTTTATAACTATTTTATCCTTAAAACTATTTAACTGTGCTAATTAACTTTAAAGAGTGCATTTCACAAAGTCTCATTTTCCTTCTCATACAAAGAAAAATGCAATCTTTAACTTTTATTTTAATAAATTTTAAAATAGCATAGCAAATTATGCTGACATATGATAAAATTTAGCATTCATGATCCAGCTTTTATCTTCCGTGTTTTGAGTGATAAGAAATAATACACATGCCAAATTATCTCATAGAAGTTTCCTCCCCACCATAAATATGGAGCACTGCTATTCTTAAAAAGCAGGTTCCTTATTAACAACACTTCTAGTAGGTTACCATTGTAACATATTCAAGTGAAGAATATGGTAGCTTCACCTAGAACAAGAGGAACATGCCTAATAGCAATAAAATTTACAGTACTACAGACTATCTAATCAGTCTGCCAGCTACAACAGAGAACTACAGGGCATCCAAGCTGATGGCAAGAGGGCAAAAATGGGTCAAGTTCAGTGTTTAATGAAAGATGAAATAAAAGGCTAAAGACTTCATCTAAGTCTTACTAAATATTAGTCATATGTAAGAATTTTGTGGCTTTGGTACTGATTCAGGCTTCTTGATCATTTATTTCTTTAAAAGTGTTCAGAAAAGCTTCTGTGATTTCCTGCATCTGTTTGGGCCTACAGAGCAGTCGTGGTGTACTCTTACATTTTTTTAAGAAGACTGTGGTGATTAAATTAAGCAATAAGTGTATTTACTAAAGAGCCAAGCCCTTAAGGTCAGATATAAAGTAATGAAAATGCTAACCATTGGCCAGCACTGGCAACAGCTCTCTTCAATATAAGCCCTAGGATATGCAATTCAGGAAATACTTTTGCTTCCTAGAGAGAGATGCCTTGATTTTTTTGTCCTCTAACTTTAAGCAAAACTTCATGATTTTTTTATCAATTCTTTTTTATTGGTCACTTCACTTCTGCTGGGACTTTTACCCCTCACTATTAGCAAGCACAGGCACATTTGGCTCAGCAGCCCTACAAAAAGGTCGTTCTAACCCTATTGTCCAAGGTGTGTATTAGCCAACACAGAGGAAGAATGGAAAGAACAGAGTAAACATAGTGCAATATTTCTCCAAAGACTTCTCCCAGCCTCAAATAGCTTGTAACTGGAATTCTAAAGCCAAAAGAAATTCTGTGTTTGGAAGTAGTAATCGGGTATTACTGACTTCTGGATAAAAAGAAAAGCGAGGTAAAGTTTAAACATAGTAATCTAGCACACCTTGTATTTCAGAGATCAAAGTGTTTTGTAGCTATCAATCATAATGATTAGTTTTATTTGCTTCTACTAATGAGGGCTAAATAAAAGAACATTAGCATTGTAAGGACTAAACAAAACAAAACTGGTATTGTTTCTCTCCAAAGTTTCAAGTGAAATGAAGCACAGAACATGCTACAAAATTAGCCTAAAAAAGGCACCAGTTCTAAGAAAGGGAAGGTATTGGAATCTTTGCTTTATTTAACAAGACTAAAACGACTTTTGCTTATTCCACTGACTTTGGACAAGGACAGCTGAAATCACTGCTTGGTTACAAATTCTTTTAACATACATGGCAGAAGGAGCTCTGAAGAAAGCACAAAGGCTTGTTTTGCCCAAGGTCAGGTGACAGACTCCAAGGGCTTTTTCAGCAATGGCTTGTGATAAGATTATATAAAGCAACTGATTCCCCAGCACAGCTAAATTTAGCAAGTGCGCTGCGCAGCAGAGCAGAAGTAAGGGTACTTTTGTATTTTGATGTATGAGTACTCCTCTATTATGGCAATGGAATCTTAAAAATTCTTATGGAAATGTCTGGCTTTACTGGACGGGTCACAATGTCATGTCTGTAAGGACAGCAGAAGTTTGAACAGACCACCTTCTAGTTTAGCATTACTTTGCCACTTATTTATTCAGTTTCCTTTTCACAAGTACACATCCATGCTCCAAGTGAACATACTGGCCAGCTTTTCCCATTGCAATCGATTTTAAAATGGTACCTAACAATGAAATTAGTTTACATGATTGGGAAAGCCCCCTTGGGCTCCTACCAAGTCCTTGCCTAATGCGCAAAAAGAAATGCAACATAGAATTCTATGAAAAAAAATTGAAAATACATTTTTAAATGCATTCTCCAGATGCCATTAAACTTTATTTAATGCTGTGGAGAATCTCATGCTGTTGCACATAACTAAATTGCCTTCCTCTGTTCTTCAGAATATGTTATGTGGATAATGACCTGTGTTTGGGAGTTCTGGATTTTATATAGCATTGTGCACTCCCTTACAAATTTATTAGTATTTTTCATAGGGTATTGTTGCATTCCCTTACACACTGTACTTTTTTCAACCCCTGGGCAGCTGGTCAGAGTGTCAGAGCTCCTGTACAAGGAAGACAGCCTTATAGACTCTCAGAGAACTTGCCATGAGAGACTGGGGAGGGGGAAGGTTGTGATGCCAGAATGATTTTTGTCTTTTCTTGTATATACCTTTTTCACAGTTCTCTGTATCCACAAGTATTGGTAGTATGCACACTTGCAACCTTCTACTTAGTTTAGTGCTTAGTGTTTTGTAAGTGTTCTGCAGGCCTGAGATTAAACACCCCAGAACTGCAGAGCCAGGGAGACCAAACATTCCCACTATCTCAGGAACCCAAGGTCTCCTAGCAGGACAGATTCTGTAAACTAGGGGTTAGCCCACCCCAGCCCCATTATTGGGCCCCCTTGTTAGATATGCTAATGTGTAAAGTCTATAACTGGTGTGTGTGATTGACAGGGGGTGTGCATTTTGCCACGCTGTCACCTGGGTGAAGTGGATGCACTGAACAGGATCCTGATTAAAATACTGAGGTAAAGACCCCAACCCTCTTAACCATGTCTAGCTTCATTTTCCTAACACCAGGAAAAAGGCATCAGTTGGAGATAGCTAAAGTAATGAATCACACCTTTTGACAAGTTTCTTTTGCTCGTTTCCCTTCTTCTTCTAACAGTCTCACAAGTTATTGAGTTATTCTATTGCAAGGTACACAGCAGACATCTCTAAAGGAGTGCCAGAAAGTAAGGAATTATTCAAGAAGAAATGGCAATTTTTTTTCACAAAGATTTCAAGAAACAGGACTGGCACTTACTTATCTGGCAAAGCAAATTGTAGACAGAACAGCCTGTACAGAAGGACTTGGAGCAGACTTTCATGGAGTAGATTAATTCACTGCAACATTTCACCAGTAGATGCCTCACTTACCTTAAGCTGCTGCACACAAGGCTTCTCAAGCACCGTTCATTTCTCAGCACCTATTATAGAACTGCTCAGTGTAATGAAAGTCACATTGTTTCCCTCTGGTTAATGATGTATCAGCTGGGGAAATATTTCAAAGGAGCTGCTGGCAAACCTGCCATTACTTAGACTGAACTAAGAGGCATCATCTTTGCAGCACTATGTTTAGATGGATTTCTGAGGAAAACAAAAGTATACAGCCATCCCCATCCTGCATCAAAATAAGCTGATCATAGCATTTCTTAAGGATCTTATACAAATCAGCTGATCCAATGTTGCCTAAGAAAGTGTTGGTTAAGGTAAAATAATTATCCTCACCAATTCTTTAAACTGAAAATATGTAAGGAGGTGGGGAAATATTTCCCTATATAACCACTCAAGTTTGAAGGTAGGTAGTGCCCACACCCTAGCCCGAATACAAGGGTTTGCACTGTGTGTGAATCTGGTGCTGGCGAAACTTCAGAAAAGAACTCTTCCTCACCTGAGTAGTACCTCATGGCAGCATAAAACAGCCAAGTTTCTTACGGATAAACATTGCCTTGCAGTTGCTCAGAATTTTGGAAATCCGATCATCATCATGCAATTCTAAAAACTCCCAGACCAACATAAACCATAGTGTTTCACTCACACTGTCTCCCAAAGCATTAAGTGTTTCCAGAACTTCATAATTCTGTACACAGAAGTGAATATCTCTTATTAGGCTATAAACATTAGTACATCTTGTCACACTATCTTGTAACCGGAGTTAAACACATTTTTGTGTTGGCAGTTGCTGTGCTTAATAAACTCAGGATACAGGAAATATCTCCAAGTTCATACCATATTAATTACTTAGTGCAACACTGAAACATGACAGGGTTATAAATGATAAATTCTGTATGGGGAGGATACTGCTGCAGATCCAGGGTTAGCATCACATCTTGTTCATGTTGCTTATGGCCATCCTGCATTGTTAACCCTCTTGCACTCTGTCCCTTTATCCACCAGGAGATGCTCACCTCTGATGACTCCTCACTAAAAGCAGTCACCACAAGAAGGAAAGCTTTAGAACACTAAAACTTCCAAATGGCTCTTCCTACTACACAGATAACTGATGTTTAAACAGGGAATCCCCACTTACCTCTTGTCTCAGGACAGAGATGCCCAAGGTGGTGGGGGTTTTGTGGTTTTTTTGTTTGGTTTGGTAATTTTTTTAGCATCTTTTGGGATCAGGACTGCTTTTACAATATCAAGAGAGAGAGGTTTATACATGTAGCTATTCTTTTCTGAGTGAAATAAAACCATTAAATCTTCAGGAAAACATGTCATTTTGCAACAGGAAGCCTAGTTAAGTGCATATCTAGTTTTGCCTTGCTAATTGTTGTGGGTTACTTTCAAAGAAATAACTCTGAACCTTAGAAAATTTAGCAATACTTCCAGCACACTTCAAAGTCCTTAATGAAAAGGTTGAGAGTCCACATTATAATTGTTAGTATTTCTGCCTACTTTGTGACACTTTCAAACCCACTCTCAACTTGGCCAGACATTTTGAGTTAGAGATGAACACTAAACACAGGTTGTCTCCCTTGTTGGTCTCAGTCTGAGCACGGCACTGGGTTCCCTGATCTACTTCCACCTATTTAAGACTTGGCAAAGAGGTGTGCAGAGCAGGATTGATGATTACACACTGACCATTACTGATGTATCCCTCAGGTATTTTGAATTAGCTGAAGATAAGAGGAACAATTACCACAAGGAATGCTTTTGTGCATAAGCTATAAAAAACATGGGTGTGTCAGGGCTGCACACATACCACAGAACATGCAAAAACTGTTCATTAAAAATGAAAATTTTCTTCTGGTGTTTTTCAACTCAACCCATATGCCTCCCACAAACAATGACTCAATTCTTATGCAGTTTCCATAACTGATACTCCCAATAACTTCAGCTAAGAATTTAAATGTAACCCCTTTTCCTGGGGTAACCAACAGGTCTTTGTGTAGAATAGCTGCAAAGAAAACATATTTAGAAGATCTACTATGAATCCTGGTCAAAAGGACTAGACCAGGAATATTTTCCTGTTGGTCAGCTGGCCTGCTACTTTTGTAATCCTGAAATACACCCTAATGTTTCTAGCCCACTATGTAGGACTTCTATTACTTGATCCAGAGTTCAGTGGGAATTTTCCAGCTCTAAAATGCTAAACAACTTCAGACCATGGCCACGTAAATATGCAGTTCAGTTACAGATTGTACATGCTCTAGTCTGGAATTGCTGCATCACATCTTAATCTTCTCCTGCAGTCTGAATAAATGGAATTTTCTGGAGTTGTTTTAGTCCAAACATCTAAGCAATGTATGAATAAAAATGGCAAACAATGCCCCACATGAAACAAAACAGATATGGGGAAAAAAAAACCTATTTGACTGGAGAAACATTACAAATGTCTGTTTTAAGACTAATTATAAGAAGTTGTTTATTGTTGAAACATAGAAGACAAGCAAACAATAACAAGTAGGAGAAAAATAAAATTTAAAAAGGCAGTACTGTTACTTAGAGACCTACATAATTCTAAAAAATACCTGAGGGAAGTCAAGTCACAGATTGCAGTACAGCACCAGATTTTAAGGAATTTATTTGTCCTGAAGCAAAAGTTGTTAATTGTTCTTTAATTTCCAGTATTCCAGTCCAGACATGGACTCTGCTGTGTGAAGTTCCTCCCAAAATGCAGACCCTGTTCCAAAGCTCCTTCAGCTTTAGAACACTAAGGCACCTGGTTTGCTCCTCAATTCAAAGCACCTGAGTGTTTGGGATGCCATTTTACATGGTCAGATAAGAAAGTGCCGTTAGGTGGGCAATGGCAACAACCTTTTCTCTCGTTCTTACTGCTTGCACATATGTCTCAAAACAAATAGCCTTAATAGTAAGCAGAGAACAGCAGCAGCACTGTAATGTGATGGATGTGACTCTTCCTGAGCCTCCCTTGTGAAGGAAAACATGTTTTTTACCTGGTGGATGAAGAAGGGTGGAGAAGTAATGGTTTTGAACTGTAGACAGCCCAGCTGGTTTGATGGCACCTTTGAGTTTGCTCCAGCAAATACTCACCCACATAAGCTCTGCTGGTGACACTAGCAAATACTGCATTATGAGGTTCACATCTAAATTCAGAGGCAATCTATTTATTCTTTACTGCTGACACACGACTGAATTCTCACTGGTTGGCATTGCCAGTTTCTGCAGACACCATGGGAGGTTTTCAGTACAATAAGCCAATAAGAAGCTTCTGCCAGAAAACTGTCTGAAAATCAAGAACGTTATTAGCAAATTAGTAACGGTATTAAATTCCAAAGATACATCCAAGGGCAAAAACCATCTCTTAGGAGAAGAGGAAGGTGTAGTTTCTAATTGAAGAAGAGTATTTCTCATGCTGGTATGGTTCATATCTCTGAGGAAAATCAGGAGGAGCTGAGGATCCAAACAGTTGCTGAGCTAAGGGAAACAATAGATTTTTGCTTTCTTAACTTCTGTGTTTTTCATAATGCCAAACAGGAAATAAACCTCCTAAAGGTATAAATTTCTTCTGAGCTGGCACTCAGCAATGGAATTTAGCTCTTCAGCTCCACTAATTAGCCCTTACATAAAACACTCATCACATTCTCACAGTGTAAAGCCAACAAATATAGTTCTGAATTCAACTGTATAATTCTGACATTTTTGCCTTAATAAAGAATCTAAACAATTACACAAACTGATCAGTATATCATGATATCAAGACCAGATCTAGGACACTCTGTAAGGAAAATATGCAACACTACTTATTAATATGAATGTCATTAAAAACAAACTATGCAACAGTGGTTAAAGCGAAATTCTGGAGGGTTACATCAAAGACAAAATTTGACTGCTTTTGTTTTCAGTCTCCCTGTCTTGATTTACAAATACTATGTTACCCAAAAGCTTTCTGCGTTCAAATAATCAGCTGAAAGAGTTTGAGGGTTAATTTTTGAGGTTGTTCAGCAATCAGCTGAACAGAATGGCTCTCCTGCTGAGAAAGACTCAAGCAGAATGGATTTCTATCAAGTATTCTGAATGCATGCATTTGGCTTTGTCTTACTAAGAGCAGATTAATTAAATAAAGCATAACAGGACTTGATAATTAAAATGAATGCATAGTTCACATGCATCAATAGATGAGTATTTGCCCTAAGGAGGTGAGGGACAACAGAACAGAAAACAGATGGCAGGCAGCTCTCAGATCCATAAACCAAAACAATTCTTTTGGCCATGCTTACAGAATCTGTTAGTGCCCCAATTCAGTTCCTCTTCTTAAAAGTGAAAAAAGCATGCAACATTGCTTGGCACTGTTCCTTTGGGTGCTGATGGAAGAAAGTCCTCAGCAAGGAGCTGGACCTGCAGCACCTTGCCCAGGTCCCCTGCACGCACAGAGCCACGCTGTCTCTGCTACAGGCAAGGCAGGTGTGTGCCAAATGCTGCTGCTTGTGCAAGTGTGCAGACAACGAGAGGAGCCCAAACGAGGCCTGGTGCTCAGGAAGCAACATGTGTTTTTGTTCTTCACCCTCCTGATTTTCTGTTCCACCTGTCCCTACAGGGAGGAAACAGGCATAGTTGAAAAAGCCACAACAGTGCCTAAAGTTATTACCCGACTCAGCTGTGTGCTGGTGGGTGGGGATTATTCCTTTTATAGCCTAATTTCCCACTCAGAATCCTGTTTCACTGATTGCTACTGAACTTTTTTTTTTTTCTTCACCAAGCTGTGCACTGATAGAATTCACCCACTTGCATATCAGCCAGAATAAAGCTGCTTTTTGTTTTTCCATGAGCAGGGAGCTTTCTAGCTTATATTTTTTGTTTAGGAGCAGGAGATGTTCCAACCTGACCTAGTGACTGCAGTGAGTAACTCTAATGACCTATGGATGCTTTCAAGCAGACCAAGTAAAAAAAGTTCTGATAAATACAACCCAAAGTTCAAATCTGCATTATTGAGATGTGTAGAAGGGAATTGTTACAGAAACAGATGAAGGGAAGAAGCAAAGACTCTTTAACATCAGTCCCCTCAGTTCATCCACATCCTCATAATTAACAATGGAAATAGTCTGCAGGCTGCAGAACTGCAGAATAGAAGCAGATGCAGGGGATTTTAGCATATTCCAGGTATGAGCAACAGCCTGGAAATAATATATTTTTCTTGATTTGCAAGTATTTTTAATTCCCATCTTCTGTTCAGAGACACTTTCAGTAACACTTTTCTTAATAGAACGTTTTCTGTATATTTACCAGAGAGCTGTAGAGAAAGCAATCATAAAATACCGAAAGAGATGAGAGAAATAGACTACTCTCCATGAGTAGTGATACTGTTGGTCAGCAGAAACTTCTAGCAGGAAAGTGAGAACTCTTCAACACAAGCCACTCCTTTCAAACAATTAATTCCATTAACAGACCAGATGAATTTTCTTGCAGCAGGCCTCCACATTAATGGGGGCAATAAAATCAGTTGCTCTGCAAGTACAAATGACCCAAAAATCCTTGTATGAGAAACTATCCAGGAATGATGCATCTGAATGTTTAGAAAGATGTGTCAGTGTAGTATCTTTGGCTTGTAATTCTTAAATGGTCAAAACAAACAACTATGTCATCAAATATTATCAACATTGTAACAAATTTTGGTGATTTCTAGGATGCTTTCCTTCTAAGAGCTTCCTATAAATGTAGCTATAGGAATGCTGGGTGCTGCTTGGGCAAAGTGGAACTCCTTTTCTTGAACTGCTTTTTCATAATCCTTACTAAAGTGTTACTAAAGATCCATGCCATTGCACCCATGTCTTATGCAGATGCTGGAATATTTTATCTTCATTTAAAATAGTAGCTTATGTTACATAGTTTTACACATGAGAGATGCTACAATTCAAAGTACTGACATAACCATCAGAGAAAAAATATCTTATTCCTGAACTAAAATGTAATGAACTACATGATGCATGGTTTTTGGATAGCATCAATATCACCAGTATTAGATGAAAAAAGCAGAAATATTGCACCGACATCTGAAGTCGGAAGCAGAGTTAGAAGGCAAGAAGGAAAAGGCTTTTTGATTTTCTTCAGGGTGTCAGGCGGAGTCAAGGGCAAGGTGAAAATTTAGCACTTAGTGAAAACAAAACCAAAGAACCAAAGGATGGACAGGGTTCCTTGACAAGTATGCAGCACAGTTTGGAAAATAGGGTTCAAGTGAAAATTGAGTCTCTTATAGAAATTTTATCACTATCCCAGCACTTCTGGCTAGATAGCTTCTCCTTTCAGACTTATAAAACGAGCAATGGAAGGAAGCAATTGCATTCAAAACTAAATATTTATCTGTATAAACAAAATTGATCTTTCTTTTCTTCCTGTGACGAAAGCAAAGCATTTCCATGGCCTTCCTTCTGAGGAGAATGGAGTACCTCAGGAATTAAGTTCTTCCAACAGCTGCTGACTTCAGACTTTGCAGTCTGTACACCACTCCTGCTACTCTATGCAAGAGCATGCAGCACTAAATGTGTGTGTGTGTGTGTATATATACAAATATACACATGCATCTATAAAGGCTGAAGGGTAGGATGATGTGGGAAAGGCTGTGTAAAAAGGCACGTATCCTTACTTTGTGGACATGCTTCCTATCCTCTAGATCACTGCAAAATTGCCCACAAACACACCTATAATGAGATAGAAAGCAAAGCTTCGATTTGTACAGTCAGTTGAAGCTTCTAATGTTTCACTATACCCTCTGTGGAAAAGGGATACTTAGTCTTCAACCTCCTTATACAGGTTTTTTTGGAAATTAGGTTGTTTCTAAAAACTTTGTGTAGGAAAGCTTACATTTATTAAGTGGACTTGCACAAAATATCTGAAAATAACAAGGCATAACAGACTGTCAGGAACCTTACACACAGTGTTTAGGACTTGCAAGAAATAGATGTGCATTTCTTCACACTTAATACGCTGCATATTTCAGTGTGATTTATAAAGGTGGTTTATTTTTCACACATTTCATCAGAACACTGTGCTCATACTGACGTAGGGACGGAAGGCAGCAATACTAAACTTGGGACTTTTAGTTTTCATCTGAAAAGTATGGCCATGTAGTTTCTGTGGGGGTTTTAATTTGTTTTTATTTTTAAACAAAGCCTCAAGGACTATTGGCTTAATTGATATCCAGTTCAGGATTACGATTAACACCAGCTAGGAACTGTGAATACTTTCAGCCATTTGTTGGGACTCAGATAAGTTCTGTCATTTTAATCACAAGTCAGTTGTTTGAGTACTAGACAGGATAGCACATTTATCAAAGTGTAAAATCAGCTTTGAAAGGCTAGAATGACCCTGAGAACCTGCAATATAAAAAGGCACGCAGGTTTCCTGCCAGAGGTGCCTAGCATATGAACAGATAAATCCTCAGCACACAAAATCACTGCCCTTGAAAGCACAGTTTTTCTGTGGTGTTGAATCTGTACTAGGGGCATAATCATCTCTGGAAAAAAAATAGTAACAAAGACAATGCCACTCTGACTGCTGGATATGGGGAATAGTCTGGAACAAAGCCTTGATAACAGAGATTGCACATCTTCATCCCAGAATAACAATCACAATATTGTTTCACATTCCACTGTTGTCATTATCTCCAAAACACTTCTATTGGCAAAAGGCCCCATTGATTATGATGAAAGTGAACATTACCCTTTTCCTGTTAATAACTAAGAATGAATTGGTGTAGTCAGCATGTATTGTTGCAGTTTTTCTGAACTGTCACCCAAAGTCACACAGAAATCTAAGGAACAGCAGAAAAAACCCCAGTGCCTTATGTGCAGCTATAGATTGGCAAATGGAACCTCTTTTTTGGTGTTTTGTTTTTTCGGGTTTTTTTCACAGTTCCATTAGCACAGCTCTCTTTACTGCTTTATTACTTGGTCCCCACCTGCCATGGTCAGGTAGGTGCATGAAATGAAAATATTTTCAGACTCCCTCCCCCAGGGAAGAAAGGATCTCATTATAGTAAAAAATAAAATTTTGTTAAAATGAAAGAGGACAGTAAGTCCAGTAACTTCCCTTTACTTGGAGATGATAAGCCAACCCAGTTACTGGCAGAATTAATTTACAATTGCCTATAAGCTCCCATTTGCACCAGTAGATTGACTGCCTGTATTACATGAATATTTAATTCTCTTCAAGTCCTCATAGTGTTAGAACACAATTCAACTTTTTTCTCTTTTTTCCTTGTTTAATATTTAATGGCTCTAGAAATGCATGGAATAACCATTTTACAGTTTGTGACAATACAATAAAGTGTTGACCTGTCTACATGGTGAATAAAAAACACATTCTAGAACACAGATGCCCAGGCCTTGCTCTGGCTCCATGGAGACAGGAACGACAGGAACGACTGACAAGGCCATCAACATTTCAGAGTACAAGAGTGATTACTGCAGTGCACAACAGCCTACAGGACACTCATTTATTAGCTTTAGAATTTACTAGAGGTTTATTCAAATCAAAGGTTCTGGGACCTCCAGTTCCACCCAGTTTTTATTCATATCAGATGCTAGTACATCCCTTTGTATTTCCTTCTTGTGCATATAACTGTCTTTCAAAAGTGAGCTTGGAACCCGTAAGATATGATTTGCACTACCACCTTAAACACTGGAACTAAGTAATAAAAAAAATCACACATAACTTTACTGGTTTTGTCTTCCAAGTGTCCCTTCTGGAGGATGTCCTTTACAGAGAATAACAGTTTGGAAAACAACTCTAAGACCATGGAGTCCACTGTTAACTTAACACTGCTGTTATGTTCCTAGAGGTTGTTCCTACCAAGGGCTGAAACAGCAGTTTGGAAGCCAACTGCAGCGCCCACTTTAAGACAGCAGTAGAGTCACAGAGTCACCTGTACAGCAAAAGCATAGTCACCAAAAAATCAATTTCCCTTGCCTGTCTGATTTCAAAGGAATGCGTAAGATCCAGGAGATTGCAAACAACTAAGCATTCCATAATTTGCAATTTCATGGCTGATCTCCCCATTCTTCTCCTCGTTCCAGTTATTTTTTTAACAAAAAATACCAGAATAAAATACATCAATTTATAAAGATCTTAGAGACAGACTTTGGTAATTACTCTGCTTCATGTTTCAGTTAGAGCTTCTATTGAAAAAGCAAATCACTAGAGTTAAATAAAAGAGGCAGCAGAACACACATAAAAGAACTAAATACCTGGCGAAGTGTTTAACTGTTAGCTGAGAGTAATATTTAACCAAACTATAAATTTAGCAGCTGAATGTAGCATTTTAAGTGAAGACCAGTTTTAGTAACAGAAGCGGTAAGTACCTAAATTGTACTGAGACAAAAAGCTCTTACATGAACACAGTATGAGCTATTATTCTATGCTTTAAGAAACTGGTTATGTTACAAAGTAGTTTAATGGGAGCTTTAATATTTTGAAATTATTAAGAAGGTACAATATAAACCCAGAGCACTATTTAAGTTTTCTGGCAGGCCATCTTCCATCAGCTTGAAGTGTGATACAGAACTTCCATTTCTTCAGAACCATTTGCATAGGAATTATATCAATACACAACCATAGCTGTCATAAATTCCATGTTTTTAAGGATCACCACAAAGTTTTTGTAAGCTTGAACAACTTGATCAATCCAAATTGCTGTTGTGTATCTATCTGAGAGGGCAGCCTCTGATGGTGTGCTGGGATGTGCTGCTGTCCGACAGTGAGGTGATGTGGAAGAAAGTATCTGGTTTCCTCTCTTCATTTCCCATTTCTAAAGCTTTGGTTGCCAATGTACATCCTGCTCAAAGTGTTTGGCTAATAACTGTTGATCGTTACATATTGTCCAAGAGTTTCAAAGGAAGGTGTATGTGTTTTTATCTCCTCAGCTACTATTTTTGAAGCATTAACTCAACATTCTGAACACTACTTTAATCTGAGGATGTGATCCATTAACCTCAATGTGTGAGGCATTGTCATTGTCATATTTCTTGGACATTTGAAACATTGGAAGAATGACTCAACAATTTATTTAAATTTTAACTGCAAATTATTTAATGGAGAAAATACTTATTTTGTATCAACCAATGAAATAAAGTTTTCTACCAAAAGAAAATCACAAGATTTCTAGAAGTCAGTGGAAAAAATAATTTATTGCAATTTCTTTTGCACATTAACATGAAACATTTATACATATATATTCTGTGCTAATAAGGTATACTAGATATAGACAATTTTTATACACAAAGTAATTGCACTATTCTATTTTATAATGCAAATATTCAGAAATGATCCGTCATATAAGAACAGATACCATTCACATAAAAATGCACTATATATTAAAGTTATGGAAGGTCTATGCATCTGAAACCTTGTCCACTTATACTAACTGTATCAGCTGATGAAACACACTATGTCCCTTTCCAAGTTTTACACCTCTTAATTATGCCATGATGCCTAGAATATTACCAGGTCCTCTCAAGGAATAAAATAAGATAATTTCTGAAATTAGAGGGACCAAACCAAAAGGCAACCACGTCAACCACGTCCCAGCAGCATGCCTTCCAGCTCCAGGGGCTACATCAGATGAGAATCAATGCACTACAAGTGGTCTAAAATTGTCCAGCAATCTATTATTAATATGACAATTTAATTTAGTTTATATAAATCAATGAGAAATACATTGCAAGTGAACAGCATTTCAGTAGAAGTACATTGGCACATGCTTCAAATGGCAGTATCAGAAAAACAGCTGCCCCCTTTCAATACAGAAGATGTTTACAGAGTGTCCACAAAGGGAAAATGCAGGATGATATCAAATGAGAAACCTTTTTCTAACCAGAAATCTACAGAGCATCAAATGTTATTCACAAAATGAATGGGAAGCATGGTAACAGCAGAACTAAATCTGATAACATTTATACAATCATCTTCATAATGCTGCTTCAGGTATTATTTTTAAATATAGTTCCTTAGGTTCACTGTTCTGCCTACCAACCGAAATACCTATCTTTCCAAAAAGTTCACATAACCACAGTACTTCAGAGATGAAGATGAAGATGTGAAGCATCAGATTGAAGTGGTTAGTTGTGGCGTGCATATTACATGGTTTTATTCAATATTATCTGGTGGTAGGAATGGTCACATGACTGACATGCAAAAATGCATATCAAAAAAAAAAAAAAGGAAAGCTTGAAATACATGCTCATAGCAGAGATACAACAGTACCAAACAATAAGGACAAAAAATTAGCAAGCAAGCCTGGAGGAAAATGGTAAGTATGACTTCAGGAGTAGGGCAAAAGACAACGGTATTGCACATGGCAATGGGAGATATATGTGAAAGAACATCCATAACACAACCTTACTGCCTGGCACCCTATTTGGAGATAGTATTGCACCCTATCCAGCGTCCTCTTCCTCTTCCCTCAGTTCAGAAAGCATCTTGCTTTGTTTCCTTGAGAGCATGCAAGCAGAATTTGAGAAGTAAGGAATTTTCTTTGAAGCAACAACATGATGGGTTAATGCCATTACAAAATAAGTTTTAAAACTTGCAACCAGTATCAGTAGGTAATAATAATAACAATAGTAATAAAAAAAAAAACATAGGTAGTGCATGTATTTCTTTCATATGTATTGTATGTAGGAATGAAACAATTCCTACATGCCCTGGTGAACCACCAGCTCTGCCTGAGAAATTTCAATTTGTTCCCACCAGTAATGTGGGAACACGGCAGAAAAGAAAGAAATTAAAAACTGGGGAAGGAGTAAAATTGCAGTCATACATCTGAGGCTCTCAGCAAGATTTATTTTTTACAACAAATCTGTTTCTCGAGAGAGAAACTTCAGCTGAACCTCTGTTAAAATAATGAAGACAGTAATAATTAATCTTATAACATGCAAACAAGCAGATGCAAAATGAATTTCTGTGTGTATTTCTGATGCAAATCTACTTTTTGGTGTATTGGTTTCATGGAAGAGATATCAGAGAAAAAAGGTGAAGGAGCAGCTCTCCAAAACAACACTTATTTTTGCAAATTAGGGGTTTCTCAGAGGTAACTGCTGCTCATGGACTGATATCAGGGATGTCAACCCTGGAATCAAGTTTGAGGCATGCTGAGCTGCTTCAGCCCTATAATTTTCTACAGGCCTAGCAGAACAAGCCTGCTAGGCCTGTAGAAAAGCCCTGGTTTCACATCTCTCATGGCATCTGTAAATATTTTGTCCTTTTTCCTCACCATGTATTTATTACTGGTCTTCAGAGTAAAATATTAAGCTGATAGATTTTCAAATGCTGAGCTAATAATTCTCTAATGGGTATAATGAAAAGAAAACTACATCACTAATGTGCATCGATCCTAGACTGAAGATATTGGAGGTAGAAAACTTGACAGTAAAAGCATCATTAGCAGAAGTATCTTTAGGATGATTTAAGAAATATTTTCATGCTTACTTCTATATGCCACTTCTTGAAATATTCTGGAGTGAACTTTCAAGAAGTTTACCATATAGTTTCTGAATATATGTTAACATGCCCTTATTTATTGTTATGTACAGTCCCCCTGAAATAAATGGCACTGCACACAGTAATACATTAACATTCAGAAAAACTTTTGGAAAGAAAACCAAGAGTACACCCATGCATAAAGCAAAGTGATTAAAGTGATCAAACACAAAAAGCTGGTTATCTGATCTCTGCTTTTGGATTAAAACTATTATGCACAGCCTATAAAGTGCCAGAAAAAACCATGGAGAGTACCTTCACAGGAAACTGCAAACAGCTCAGGAAATCTTAAGGGAATAAAACTTTGTGCACTTTTTGTGTATGGACAGATGAAATTGTGCAGGGAGTGAAAAAGAATTGAAATATTAGAGGATTATATTCTTTCACTTTTCAAAATCACCTCTGATAAAATGATTATCAGTTCACATCATCACATTGATGTATTTTTTCTAATCTCCTATGCTCCCAAATTTAGGACAATTTAGAAGAAATACCTGTCTTGAGAGAAGTCCTTCTAAGAATTACATCCATATCTGAATTTCAGAATTTACAAAAACTAGCAAAATTAGAAAGACTTTTTGAGTGAGCTTTAATTCTGAGTCTTAAGTGCTCCTGCAAATCAGGCTCACAATATTTCTCGATCAGGTTTATTCCTGCCCTATATCTCCCTCTAAAAAGCTCAATAATTGGTTAATTGTATTAACAAACGTCTCTCAGGACTGCTGCAAGGATTAATAAAACCAGCTGTTATACAAGATCTCTGAAAAGCAACTGCAATATTTAAAGTCTTAAACTACCAGAACCTTATATTCATATTAAACATGTGTTAGACTGAAACAAGGAAAATACCCACCTGACTCAGTACCTCTCTGAAATTTACATTTAAAATTATAATTTGTCCTGGTACAAATGATAGGACATTTACAATGCAGAAAAAAATAGGTGAAAGGTGTTTAATTAAAATATATTCTAAATACAACAATAGATTTGAAATAATGGTAGCCATGTGAAATTATAGTTATCTTACTGTAGAATAAGAATAGAAAAGTATTCTCAAAAGTGGCACCCAGAATATAATTGCAAGTAATATATAATAAAATACAGAATTAAAATGCAGATTTAAAGTACAGGTGCTTAATACTGGGAGTTACCATTAAAAAGTCAGTATTCATATACTTGGGTATCAGTGGTAATAAATCTGGATTAGATCACCTAAAAAAACCTAAACAGCTTAACAGCCTAAATTACATTTTCAGAAGTACATGAGCATTCAGACACATAATTAATTTCCCCTGACTTAAAGGAATTATTTCAGTCAAGGTAACTGATGACTTTCATTATTCAGTCAAATGTGGTTTTTTAGACTAAATACATTAGCTGAAAACTCATTCTTTTTGTATTACTTCAGGGCAAAATTCAAGCTATGTAAATTACTTTTATCTTTTTTTTCTTCCTGTTGACAATGGATGGAATGTATGCACCTCCTCAGCTATACAGAAAAGCAGCAGGCACACTGTAACCTCATTGTCTAAGTTTGTAGCACACTTTGAGTCTAGATCTCATTGTCTTTCTCTGAAATTCTGGATAACACATGCCCAGAATTCTGAAACTGAGGGATAAGCTTAAATGCTCCTCAGTGCTACCTCATTTTGAGAAGAGTACTTAGGCTGATATGTCATTTACAGGAAGTAGCTTTCAGCCTGTGCATTTCTAAAGCAGGACCTCTGCCATGCAACAGTCTCTGAACAAGCAGATGCCATCAGGGGGCTAAGAGACAACCATAAACATCAGGTGCGAACCTGCTTGCAAACAGTTGCTTGACTGTTGCCTAAATATTTGAAGGCACATTTTTTCACTCACTGCAAGAAAGCAAATGGCAAATTTTGAAGTGCTGATAACCAGACATGTCAGCTAAACAGAAACTGACATTATATTGCAAAATCTAGTACAGTGCAGAAATCTGTAAGAGGGAGATATAAATATTTAAACACTTGGCATTCCCTCAAGGACTTCTTGAAATCAAAAGTATTCTTTCAGGAACTGCACAAACTGCAAAGAAAAATAATCAAGGACTTTCAAGTACTGTCAAGATAATAAATGTGTTAATGAAAGAGTGTTGCGCAAAACTCTTACTTTTTTCCTATGGAACATTTAGTTTTGCAAATCTAAATGGATCTCAGTGGTTTAGATTAAATTTTTTATGTTTATGTTTGAAAAGAAACAAAATTACATTCTAGTTACTCATACCTCTGTCTCTGTACTCTTTCTGGACAAAAACCAAACCTGCATTGGCTCTTTTTTGCCCTTCATAGAAACTGGACCTCTGTACTCCAGGTGGAACTGAGGATCTGAATTTTCTGGTGTCATAAGACACCTGAAATTGAAAGAGAAAGCATGTAAATGAATGCACTTTGCATGCACACCACACACTATGTAAAATATTAAACACGCTACAGGTACAAACTACCAAAAGATTCAAATCTATCTCTACATCATTATTATGTTTGCATACCAATAACTGTATATCATAATGCAGTTTGCCAGACAGTTTCATGAGAACTTAAATAATGGTTGCAGGAGAACTGTCACTTTCAACTCCAAAAAAACTTTTATAGTATGCTGACAAAGCTATTTATTTTAAGATGTCAACACCAATAAAAATAATACATCACTCACCTGTAAGTATATTCAGAGACATTGATCTTTCCCTTTTCTCCAGTAGTTTCTGTTCTGCTTGTTAGATTCACAGTGTTTCCAAAGAGACAGTACCGTGGCATCCTTTGACCTATGACACCAGTGACTACTTCACCAGTATGGATTCCTATTGTTATCTTTAAAGAGAAAAAATTAAGTTTGAATATTCAGAATTAATGTCACTAACCTGATGCTTCTGACTAAATACAGGCAATATGCTACTTATATCTATTAGAGTTTATTTTCCCAATGTGTTATTCCTGCTTCTTCAAAGCCTTGCAATTTGTGGGTTTTGTCACTTCTTTGTTAACTTTAGTACAGTGTTGTGCCTCTGCCTTACACATGAACAATTAAATTTTGTAATTTTCCCGCGTGTACCCTGTTGTTAATATGCACTGTGAAAATAAAAAAAGAGGTGGGCAGAGAGGCATACTCTGCAGGTCTGTTTTAATGAGTGCTCAAAAGGTGCAGAAATGGACAGCACAGGTCAGGAAAAAAGATGTTTCTCAAAGGGAAAATCATGGTATTTTGTACTCAGGTCAAGAGATAGGACATGATTCTGGAGAAGCTCATAGTTCTAGCATGTTACAGTTACTGTAAAGCCCCAAATTAAACCTTCTCCCTGCTTTGCTCCACGATAAAATGAAGTACACAGCTCTAAGCTTGGTGATGGAACAGTAACATTCATGTAAATAGAAATATGCATCGCACTCATTAAATATTTTCTGCTTACAGACTTCTGATGAGGACAGGCAACGCTGCTTGCCCAGCTCTGTATCAGTGCCACAGTATCTACAGAAAGTCCCACAATGAGTGAACTTCCACTAATATACACTGGTGTCAGTAATCATTGCTATAACAGTCTATGGAGCTGTAATTCTCTTTTCAATGCAGCAATTTCTCATTCTGACAGGAGGATGTGAGGTGTAATCAAAAATATCAGGGGGGAATATTACTGCTCTGTTCATTGAGTTGAAGACTCAACAGATTGTACTTGATGCACAACAGCAATTCATTGATTATACTGAAGTGATCAGAAAACAGATATAAATTATGAGGACCTAGGTTATTCCTTACCTTTTAAAGCACAGTAAGTATTTTAAGATCTGGACACATCACAGCTCCATGTGACTTTTCATATTATTTGTATATATCAGTCTCAAAATCTAAAATAACAAAGCTTGCACGGACTGGGACTAGAGCATTATCTTATCATGCTACTAAAGAATCATTCAAGCCCACATTTACTAACCTGTACAGGCTCACCATCCACTTGAACTTGGCCTGCTATTTCCATCATATCCAAAGCCAGGTGGCAGATAGATCGTGCATGATGCATGCAAGGCTCTGGCAGACCACTCACTGTCATATACTTGTCCCCAACTGTTTCCACCTATCAAGATAGATATTTTTTCAATTACTTCATTATTATGGCATTTAGAATACTAGAATTGATGTAATGCTTCCCTCAAGACTGTTTCTCCTTTCAAATAGCTTCCCTTCCCTTTCATTCAAATCACCCTAATTACTGTCATCTCTGCTTGCTATTGAAGAGAATTTATTGTAAACCCACAATGTAACAACTTACAAAGACACTGTTATTGTGTAAACCTGAGTCTCTCCTCTGGTGTCTTCTGAATGAAACTGCTCTATGTTCTGACTCACACTCTTGATTCATAGGGGACAGGGCATAAAATTCAGTTCTAGTAAAACCTAGGAATTAACTTCATAGACATAAATACACAAGCAAACATGTACATATGTCATGTATATGTATCTATCACTGTACCTTTCTGCTACCAGCCACATTTGCAACTACACCTCACTCCTAATGAAGGAATGAAATTCGCACTGAGTAACTGAATAATAAGTTATAATTTACAACTAGAAGACCCAGGAATAGAACTGAAAAACTTAAAGCACAAGGTCAGAAGAACCACAAATGGCTTGTATAAGTTCACATGTGCCAAATGTGGACTATGCCCACCTAATGGGTGACTGCAGAAATTGTGATGAGAACTTAGCACTTTATGTTCCTTAAGACATTTAGAGACAACCAACATACTCTTCTGTAGCTATCTAGTATCAGGTAACAGAGTTCAGACTGAGAACATAAGTTTTTTTGAAAAAGTCTAAGATCCAAGAAAGGACTGGAAAAGACTGACACAATAGTAAATATGGAGAACTAACAGATTAGATACTTTAAAAATCCTATGCTTACCTTATAAACAAATGGATTCCTTCGTGAATCAGTCAGAATATCAAATCTTGTGTAGAGATCATTTAAAAGATTGACAATTTTCATGGCACCCTCTCCAGAGGCGTGTTTACTACAGAAGGCATTGAATCCCACAATGCCACTGAAAAGAATGGTGACGTTGTCGTAGCGTTTGGCTGGAACAGGACGTTTGTGTCTCAGCTCATTTGCCACTGATGGTGGCAGGACAGAGTACAGTAACCTACACAGGTAAGGAAAGAAAGAGACAAGCAAAACAGAAAATGTGGAGAGAGGTGTTTACAGCAGCACTCTTCATATATTGACTTCCTACCCCCCTCAGGGTTTATAACATACTCCCACCATCACAAAGCAATAGAAAAGGTGTTCACTGAAGAAAATGTTATTTGGAAAATAGGAACTGATCTACATACTACTGATCAGCATACCACTTCAAACACACATTCATACATCTAAATTGCCAAAAAAATGAGGCACATATTACTAATACTTCTGACATGATTTTTTAATAGTGTCTTGGATCACTTTTACTTCTTTCTGCCATATATTCAGCTCACAGAACCATAAAAACTACAAAAAAGACCATGAAGAAATAAAACAGTTTTCCACCTCTAATCAATTCATGCATTTCTAAATCCTTCCCCTCTGTTGAGCATACTGCTTTTACGGTCTAGAGTGTTAATTTTTTTTAATTAATACTCTATTTGACATATTAACCCTTGTTCATATTATAAAGTATGCATATAAAATCCAATCACACACACAGAAATTCACCCTATTCTTGTGTATTCCTTCAACTTTCTAACTGCTATCTTAAGGTCCATTTCCTCCTGACACAGCTAAGTGGACAATCTGGAGATCTCTGACTGTTTCAAGATTCACAAATCTTGAACATCATTTTGTACACCTCCCACACAAACCCTCATTAGTTGCATTTTTGGCAAGTTCACTACATGAGTTATAATTAGTGAATACTTTTGGCACATCATACAGTAACTGACACTATCTGTTCCAGCAGCTGCCATGAAGGCTAGAATTCCTGAAGATAAAATGACTTTATAAAGCAAACCCACAGGAATGAAGAGAAAAAATACTTCCTAGGCATTGTTTTCTCTGGTTTTCCTGTCCATCCTTTCAAGTATTTTTAAAATAATTTCCATTACTTCATTACAGAAAAAATGTATCTGTCAATACAGAGATGGGACTGTGTTTTATAAATAAGAGTCAGTTGTGAACCCCACGCTACTTTTCACACAAACTTTTGTTTAATTTGCCAGTCTTTGTTGAGCTGAGATGCCACAGACTAATGACATTTGAATTTGACTTTATAATTATCTGTAGAACTGGATTTGGGGCCCAATGCACACTTACTATGATGTGTTATTTTTATGTCCTTATATCTAGATAAAAACAAATTCATTTCTATAAGGAACTATTATCAAATTCATAGCATTAGGCTACTGCAAAATTTCAGCTATACACAAACTGTTTTCAAGGTTTCTAAGATATGTATTTCTGTTCTATTAACCTGTGCCAGAAAGACAAAAGTCAGTTTCCTGAACTCTGTCAAATAACAGCATTTGGACATTCATCAAATTCACCTTCACTACAGTGACTGCATGTAAGTTCCCAAAATTTCTGGTAATTCACAAATAAAAATGAAGTGTCAGCTCACTTTTTATAACTTTTCTTTTTAGGGAGGGAGCCATCAAAACATCTAGGCATATAATGGCCTAGACTGCAGGTGACATTTGACAATCTAAATAAAAAAATATTCTATTAAATGTTCTTTCTTGACTCCAAAATTACCTGTCTTGATCACCTCTGATATTCCTTACAAGATTCTGTTATCCTTTAAAGAAGGTAGCTATAAATAATATATTGCCTTGAGTGCTTCAGGTCAAAATTGGGATTTGGTTCTTACGTGTCTGTCTTTTTCTTTTCATCTTCCAGGGCACGCAGCGTGTGCTGCAGCCTGTCAGTGAGGATCTCAAGCTCCTGGGTCAGTTTATATTCCTCTCGGAACTGCTCTCCCAAAAGAACCAGATCACGAGTAGCATCGTGCAACGGAATATCACTCAGATATAAACCTCTTCTGGTTAAATCATCCAAGTTCATCACACTGCAAAGCACAGAAATAAGTAATACTATGGGTAACATTAAACTTTCCAAAGGAGGATTTAAAACTCAAATGAATAGCAGAGTCTGCTGAAAACCAGTAGAAAGGTGAAGCTTCTGAAATTATGATGAGTTGTACAACATACCTCTTCTATTAAACACCTTATTTGTGATCATTCATGTTAGCCAAGGCTCTTCAGTTTTGCATTTAAATACAAAATTATCTTGATAAGTTCCATGAACATATCAAATGTACATACTTCAGTACTCAAATTAAAGTGAGATTATGTAAAGGTAGGCTCTCTGCTTTCTGTCATCATCCACTCTCTCCCCTTTACACAGATTAATGTATGTATGTAATCCAATGTGTTAGTTTAGCATGCTCTCAGCTGAAGAATCTTTCCATTAAATCCTCCATTTCAACCTCTACTTTATCACTATCTATTACATTAAAACTCCTGCAAAAATCCATGAATCCACACAGAAAACCGAATTGTTATAACATTTCTTAGCTCTGAGTAAAAAACAAAGGATGAAACTTGCAAAACGAAAAAAAAAGGAATATGAAGAATAACCATTTGTACAAATTTGGTCAGAGCAACCCAATATTTATATTGAGTATTTAATAATCAGTCAAGTTCAAATGTTTAAATAGTCCTACCTCTTTTAGTATAAAAAAACCAAAACCAATTAAATCAATACTGGAATCAATTCGTCTCTGTAGTACTACTCTCATAAGTGTTCTTAAAATGAGTAATTGTAAAATGAAAATCAATATCATAGAACTCTCTAGGTTTAAAGTACCTTGGTGAACAAAGAAAGAGAATGCTGTCTGCTTCAGGCAAGTAGATCATTTGCCCTTTGAGGCGTAAGCAGCTGAATTCTGTGCCAGTCAGCTCATCTTCACTCTCCAACTTTTCCACATCCAACAGCCCCTCCTGGTGATGAAAAGCCACAATTGTGTAAGGGCAATGGTGTGTTATGCACCAAGGCCAGTATGTAAGTCCACTCACTACAAAGGCAGTCAGAATATTTGGAATAGGCTTACAGCCCACATGAAACCCCAATTAATTTCTCATTTGAACACCATGCACTGCAATTTGCTACCTTGAAGACACAAAGCATGGTATCCTTCTTTTCATTCATGTTCATTACTCCTTGTTTTCTTCCTCACGATTTCTTAACTATCGCTTTGACAATAGTATTGCCTGTTCTGTGAAGTTACCTCTGTGCCTGGGACCATCTCTAAGAAATCATCTTGGTTTCTCTCAGGTACAGTTTTCCTTAAATAAACAGGCTCCTAGTGTAGTAGGTGTTATTCTACATGCTGCATCTGTTCCTATCACCCGCCTCATCTCCTGCCCTCTTTAGAGAAAAGGACACAGACCTTTTGTATGAACGCATGGGTCCAAGCAAGAACTCGTTTCATATTTGTCTCTCATACTGCTATGAGCAAAAGTAAATGTAATTGCCTTTCTACATTTGCTTTGATACAATGCCATAAACTAGCCTGGCCTCTTGCAAAGAAAGCATCAGACATGAAGTACATTTACTTCACCACTCCTACAAAATATTCTGCTCAACAGCAACACATAAATTCATACCTGTGACTCTCTCTTGGCTCAAGACTTAAAAGGGTCTGAGCATACTACTTTGCAGAGAATTTTCTCTGAAGACTTCTGAGCTTTCTGCACTCCTTATCTCTCCAAAGCACACTTCCTTAAAGAAAAGCTGGGAAAATATTCTCTAGTTACCTTGGTTCTCAGTACGAAGACTGTATTGATATGGGAGAGAATCCCATGGAAGCTAATATCAATATGAGGCCGGACCAAGGAGAAAACTGACAACAGACTGCAATTTCCTGGCTGCAGCTAGAATATTAAAAAGAAAAAAAAAAAAACAGAAAAGAGAAAAAAAATACTGTTATGCTTTATAATAAAAATATACATAGAGCAATTATATTTCATTTTCTTAGATGAGAATACTGAATGGTAGAGAATATATGCTTAATGTATTTCTCCATTAAATCACAAGCTTTTAAAATTATTTTCTTGCTGTACATGCACATGACCATAAAGAACAAAGCTGTTGCAGAATTAGGCTATTTTCAAGTCCTTTTTCTAACAAGAGAAGCACAATTCAGTAAATATTATATACTTATATTGGAATGTTGTTTAGACAGGGAATCCTAAATCTATTTTATTCATCTTTATAATTAATCTGTGAAGCATTTATGACTAGGAATTTCTATGACTACCCATGAATAAGAATCATCTAACCTGTGGAAGGACTCTGTATATAGCATTGCCACATTGTGTGACCACCAGATCTCTGTCAAATATGATGTGGAAAGGAAATGCCTTGCAGAAAGTATAGGGACTGATGCGAGACTCCTGGGTACCATTTTCTTCAAATCTGTCAAGGTCCTCATAGTAGTCTTCTTCTTTAGACTCTTTCTCTTCAATTAAAAATTGAATGTGGTCACACTCCTCATTTCTCTGTTGAATAACCTAGAGAAATGAAGAAAAAATGAAAAACTGAAAGCTCTGCTACTTATTAGTACTGGAATGCTACTATGAAGACAGGAATGTATCTAGAAGAGAAAGGTAAGTTCAACTATAGTCACATCTTGAAAAATACTCTGTTCTAATAAAAATTTCTGATTTTGTAGTCTTTTTAATTCCAGTTGAATAATTATGCCTTTGCTTAGCCACAGTTTCTCTCCTCAAGAGCTACATATAAAGACCACACAAATATTTATTAAGCCTGAGTGAAATGCAAATCCTGAAATGAGGGGTCAAGGCTCGGGTTAGGCTTGCTTTTACTGGTACTTGCCAGAAAATAGGGTGGCCTCTTACCCTGAAACGAACCTGTGGTGAGTCTTGAATTCCCCATAACCCTTGAATCCTTATTTTAATCAGAGCTGTTTGCAAGGTCTATAACACAACAGCAAATAGTGCTGTCTCTTTAGTGATTACTAAGGAGTGATAAGAGGGTGGGCCTGTCACTGACAAGAAGGAAAGTGGATAGAGATGCTGGGATATACAGTCCTCCTACATTCCAGCATACTCCAAGATCAGAGCCAACAGACAAAACTAAGAGCAATTACAATCTTCTCTGGGCTGTATTCCATATTAAAGAAAATTACAGCAAAACTAGAATCATCTACATCAGTGGAATATCAAAAAGGTAACTCAGCATTACACTCTTCAGTGATTTTACTCAAAGTTAGTAAAGAATGTGAAATTACTAGGGATTATTTTGTTTGCAGAGAGTCATGTATGGCAATATAATTTAAACTAATAAATTAAACTAATAAAGAGTAGAATAACCTCATTTACCCTGAGAAGCCAAAGTCACCTCTTTTCAAATTTAATTAGACTTAATGATTGGAAAAGAACTATTCTATCTACATGGTATTGTTTACCAGCTAAATTCTGGAACATGTGCCACCTGATTCTGAGTCTGATCCTAAAGTCACGGGGGCAAAAAAAAGATTTGTTAAAATCCTTAAAGCATCCTGACTTTGCCTTGAACACATAGTCTTAATCACAGAGATTAAGAACTACAATATGGAAACAGAACAGATATGCACAAACACTGCAATTGATCCCTAAGATGTTAAGATTATTAAATATTTGTTCCCCAAAACTGCCAAAAATAGTACTTGATGGGCTGAGGAGTTCCTACACAAAAGGAGGAGTGTAAAACAACAAAAGAGTATTTTATTGTTAAATGATTACTTTAAGGTGGCAGTGTTCTTTGATCTACAAATTGACTACTCATTTGAAGGAAAGAGAGACTTTTCTGGAGGACAGTTTAGAGCAGGAGCCCGATTTAGGTGCTCTATAGCTGTGTGCTGCATGATTCTTCTCTTTCTATTGCTTATGTAACTTAGAGAAAGATCAGCCTACTAAATTTACCAGCTAATGTAGGTACCCAAAGTTGGATGTACGAATAAATTCAAATGATGATGATGATAAAACCCAACTGCCTCAAGAAACTGTATTGGTAATTCACATGCCAGTGTGTGACAAAGAGAAGTGGGAAATTATGAGCTAATAAGTGGTAAACCTCAAAAAAAGTATATGGTGGTCATATGAGGAAAACACTTTAAGTGGGTTTGTCTGGGAGAGTGGAACACAATAGATGGAGACCTAGTTTACCTCTGAATTCAGAGTTTAAAGGTTTTCCACGTCTTCCTCTAAATCATTATCCCTGAAATTGTGAGAGATTGTGGTCATACTGAAGATTAACAGAATGCAGCTAAGAGTCTTAGTTCTTACTTTCTATCACTCATGCACACTCCCACAGGTTTTATTTTAATAGTACTGCTATTGTGGCCAGAGACAGCTGAGATTACGCACAGAAACCTTTTTCAAATTGTGAAGATTTATCTCTAGAAGTGATCTATGCTTCCAGATCTTTTCCAGTCTTGGATGTTACTTCAAAGTGTTGCTCTTGCCACAAATGGAGAAAAAAAAACCTGCACACTTTGGATGAAAACCTTCTTAATTCAGCAAAGCTGATTTTAAAGAATCTAATAATTTTTAAGGAAATGTTCATATTGACAGCACATCACCTTCCAGAGATATTATGTCTTTATAGCAATCTTACTCACTGCACACTAGTATTTATTCTGTTACCAACCTGTACTTATATGTTTTTTTCTGCTACCATGCAACTAACAGGTTGTTTTTACTAACTTCCCATTTTATTTCATTTATTAAAAATGAATGATGCATCAACGAACAAAACTCAAGTTTAGATTAACAAAACCACCTACAAAAATAGAACTGCTACATGCTTCAAGATGTCTAGCTAGTTTGAGCCATGACCCTCTGCAGATCCTACAAGCTCACACAGTGACAAAGTCAGTCTCCGCACATGCTGTGCTATTTTCCTAACCTTTATAGATTAAAACTGTGCCAGCAACAGTGCAAAGCTGCAAATTTCCCAAGCATCTTCAAGTTCATTTGAAACACTATTTTTGACCAGACTTCAGGGCATCCAGAAATGCCTGCTGTATTAGTGCAACATGTTAGTGCAGCAAATGAACACCAGGCCAAACTGATGGACATGTGTCAGATCTGTAAGACAGACACAGTGCCAGCTGCACACTCCTGGTAAACATGATATGCTGTGGACATGGCTGGTTTATGCAATTTTAGTCTGATCATTCATGCACAGACACTTATTAACAGATGCTTTAATCATACCCCTCTCCAGGCTAGGAAATCTACTGATGCATCCCTAATTAACTTCCCAACGGATATGCAATATAATAATGTCTTTTCTGCTCATACAACTAATGAACTATCTAATCTTCCTATCTCATGACTTCATCTGCCTTGTCAGCAAATTTAAAATAAGTACTTTTGACCATTAACATAGGATGTTAAATTCTGTTTCGTTACCCTTACAACCTAATTGGCCAGATATTTGTCTGGCATAAAGACCTGCCCTAGACACCCTGATAAGCTTAACTAGAATAGAACTTATCTACTGTTTCATTCTGCAAGCAAAGTTTGCAAGCCACACATTTTCAGTATCATTTAAATATTGTTGAAGAAGCTCTGATAAATGCTTGACAAATCAAAGTTCAGTAACAAAGCAACAAAGCCAGCAATCAAGTCTAATTCTTCCTCCTCCTGCAGTCTTAGCTGGTGAAGTGACATCAGTTCACAACGTCTAAGAGCTCAATCACCATAGTAACTGCAGTAAAAATTGAAGGGAGAAATCACTCTCCTGGTTTCAAAGAGAATATATATCATCTAACTGCTAACCTGCCTGTGCTTTCCAGGAGATGCACTTTCAGAGTCTGTCCTTGCCTAATCAAGTGAAAAGTCACACCAATATTTCAGGGAATGACAATTCAGAGAAAAGTTATTTTAAAATGAGTGTGGTTTAATGCATTTGGTGAGCTTCACACAAGATATTAAATCATGCACTATCTCTGTGATACAGAAAATATAATGAGCACATGCTATCTGTTAAGCTGTCACTGATGTGTCTACAAGACTCAGTTCTGTAGATCTGAGCATATCCCCAGGACACGTTCATATCTCAGCATGGCAGGACAGAATGCCCTTGGAAAGGGATCTTATTTGATGAGATTGTGAAAATTAATACAAAAATAGGGTGGTTTTTTTCCCTTTAAAGGTCACTACAGGATGAAATTTTAGATCTGATCAAAACTGACTGTGCAATGCTGCTTAACAAAGTTCACTGCAGCTGTTTCAGAATGATCCCAAAACAAAGGAGTACACTGTGGAAATGGCATACTCAGTTTTGCATACCCAAAGATAGAACTGTGGAGATATCTTCCCCTGGCAGCTGGTTTCAGTGCAGGCTGTCTCACTTCCCCAAACCACTGTGCCTGGAGATAGTGAAGTTTCCAGCTGCCCTTATGCCATAATTCGAGGCTGATAATGCTCCATGATTGACTTAATCTTCACACACAGTTACACACACATTACACATTGTAATGTGTGCACCAGTATTGCTTGTCCTCCATGACAAGTACCCAAGTAGATTTTAGATCAGCTCTCCAGCTGGTCACATCTTTTTTTTACATTGTCATTAGTAAGTCTAAAATTACTATTTGTCAAAGACTTCTGGTCTTTTCCCATTTTATATTGTAAAACATCTTTCCTATGGAAAAGATTTTGGTAGTCTGCTCTCAGATAATAACAGAACAGCAGAAGTCTGCTTTCCCAACAGATTTTTGGGCTTTGCTGGATTATGTACAACATTCTTTGTTGACCCACACCATTAGTAACCTTGAGGCTACAGTCCTGACTTCACCTTCACAGGACATTCTCATTTATATACAAACAACCTCTGACAAGTGAAGCAGGAGAAGACATAGCCAGTAGGCTCCTAACAGAGATCTCATGACAAAGTTTGTCACCAGCACTGTGATGATTTTTTAGTTCTCATACTGAGATTGGCAGAACATTATTCTTAGTGCATATGCAAAGTCAGCAACAATTTTTGAGACAATACCTGCTGCAAAAATTACACACTCTCAGCTCTATTTGGCTAAAAATGGATTACCATATCAGAGAAAATAATTGGATTTGAACTAATTAATCAATTAATGTCAACTTTGGATTTCCTGAACTCTTCAACTGCAATTTTGAATCGAAGTTCAAAAATAATTTCTTTCCTTTCTGTGCTAACAACATCTAACATAAACAAACTGACACTTACCCCCTCAGCCTTGCCTTCTGCACACACATACTCTAGGTGTTAAAAGAGAACGCATAATTCCTGAATAACCCTACCTAGTTATTAAAATGGCAGACTTTACTTTAAAACCTTCACTCCATACCATCCATGATTAATATCTGACCTATGGAGTAATGAAGGAAGACTTTTACTGTCTGTGGATAAGCTGCAAATTTCAGCACTCTCACCTTAGAGAATCAATTCTCGGCTTATCTACCATTGAAGTTTCTCAGTACCTGTGGAGCATAGCGGTGTGTAATGCTTTAGAGATGACAAGACATGGGCTTTATTAACCAGGAGAGACACAAAAAAGTTCAGGGTTAAGGGTACATGAATTTCTGACAGGGAAAAAGTTAAAACTGGGGTAACAGACAAAATAAGAAAATAAATACTTTCTTCAGTTTAGAGGCAATACTATGTTTTAGGAATCTATATGCTTTTACCTCAGACACTCTGGAAGAATAGTGGAGATTTAAATTAGACTTTGCATTCATTTACAGTAGGTTTGACTAACACTATTTACTTACAGTACAACAGTAAAATTTCCAGAAAAGCCTAAAAAAGTCAAATTAAAATAAGAAGTAAATACGTAATAAATATTTAAACTTCTTTAAACATATTATTTGTGAGAAGTTCTAGATGGATATTAATACAATTTTCTCAGCAATGTAACCTTCAGATTGAGAGCACAGTTTATCAAAAGTTTCTGCTGCTAGGTGCTTTGGACAACCCAGACTTCACCTCTGCTCCATCAATCACTTTTGCTTCTGTGTGGCACTCTGAGAGACAGAATATCAAACCATGTAAAGGAACATGTGAAGGTTAAAAAAAATCCAGAAACAATCCTGTTTTGAACCCAGTTCATTTCCTCAGTATAGTTTATTTTATAGCTTGACACCAGCTGGAGAGACACAGCTGAAGAAGCTGCTGTAGGACAAGCCTGAGCACTGAGAGAACAGGGACTGCTTGAGCTGCCTCTGCTACCAAAAGAAATGCTTGTCAAGCAACAGCTTCAGCACTTCTGCAGCCAACTTTCCAACACGGTCCTTCTTGTCTGTCTCAACACTTCAAATAAACAGGGATCTAAAAAGAAGATTGTTTTGATTCTGTTGTATCCTCCTGTATGTGATTACTAACACCTGCTGTAAAAGTTTGACCTGTGGTTTTCTACAAAATAGAATCTAAACAAGGACACAAGTATATCACTACACTATACACAACTAGACATCTACTATAAACCTGAGCTAGCTCCGAACAGGAAACCTAAAAGGCAAATACTCCAACATAGCAGTACAAATATCTTGGTTACTGGATTGCTTGCAAATCTCATATCTGAGCAAGGTCACATTTTCATGATAAAATAAGAAAGGATTTTCTGAACAAGCATACAATGACACTGTGCTAGAAACGTAGTATGACTAGGGAATATTTTAAAAATATACACCAAAGAATGACTGGTGTACCTGCTTAGATTCTTTTCTACTTTGCATCAGTTACAATATTTCTAATAGGAGAAAGCTTTAATTTTTCCTTTCTCCTTTCACATATATCTACACCTTGGAGCAAACTCTGATTTTATACTATTACATATGTAAGGCCTGATCAATTAAATCTTTCTGTTGCTCTGTATGGGCAAAGCAGAAGCCTGTTTCCCATTTCACAAGCAACTTGGAAAACATATCATTATATAAACTCTGTGACTGAGGAAGATTTTTTCACTTTTTGGGCTTTAGGTGCATATCCAGTCATACTTCCATGCAATGACAGCATGAAACCCACAAACATATCTTTTTAATGGGAAGAACCTGGCATACTGGCTGGGAGGAAAACACTGCTTGTCACCCAGGCCTCATCAGTGCACATCAGCCTCACAGACTGCACACAGATAAGAATCTAGGACAAAGTGGAAATGCCCATGTTCTCAGAGAACACAGGAGACAGTAAGAAAAATATGCCAAATATAAAATAAAGGGAGAAAAAAACACCACAAATAAGTCAGTATCTGATTTCTTTATATGCCCTCTTTACAATCCTTTTCTGAATAAGGGGATATTGTTCTGTACTGTACCCAGTCAGTACTGTCTGCAAATTAGTGCTGGCCTTCTCAGCACATGCCTGATGTGTCCTTCAAGCAACACAAATGATGATGGCTCTTCCTGAGACTCAGTACTGATGCCACTTCTTCACAGAAGACAGCAACAGTGAAAATTACTGTTTGCCATCACTTCATTTTGATTTTCTTGATTTTTTCCTATTGACATAAATTTTCAATGTGTATATCACTTCAGACATTACCTTCATATCTATTTCTGTACCGTGGATCTGTTGAGCTACTGTTTTGATTATTCCAATGACAATATCCTGCAGACCTTCTCTTTCTGAGTAGTAATGCAGAATGAGTCCCTTCCCTTTCTCTGCATCAGTGCATCTAAAGGAGGGGGCTCGCATGCCTGGGTAAATAGTAGCGAGGTGGTCATGCAAAGCATCCAGGTTCTGGAAGAAGAAATTAAAAACATGATTATAAGGCATTCATTTACTATTTCTGAAGAAAGTAAGCACATATTTTGTACAATCTGAATATCCCCGTTCTCCTACTGCTCATACTTCTACACATTTGCTTTCTGTAGAGCTGACATCACAGCAGGCTTTTCAGGTAGCCTAAAATGCTCTATCTACCATGGCAACAAATCAACAATGAATGGCATAAAAATTAGAACTATTATAAATTACTCCAGATAGTAGGAAGTTGTGCTCGATTATGCTGCATTTTGAAACACTCAGATGATTAAAGACCTTCTGTGTGTCTAGTACCTCATCCAGTTTCATTCCTTCCACTTCTAGTCTCTATAATCTCCACTTCAAATATTCATTCATGAGTCAAAGATAAATAAGCATATCTGAATAAAAATAAATCTTTCTCCTTATTATCAATGAAAAAGCCTAGTTCTGACATCATAACAACCAGGTTTATAGGGCCTGACAAAGTTCCAAATTTTAAAGTAAAGACTTAAACGCTTGGAAGACCAACCTCAAATATATATTTTCTTTGACAATAACTGGAAAACTCCACAGAATAAACAGAAATATCATAGCTGCTGTAATAATGTATCAGAGAAAGCTGTTCAGGAAAGGGAAGAGATCTTTTTTTTTCCTGCTACTGTTCCAGACATCTCATGTATTTAACCTTAAATCTTAACCAGAAATTGCGATCTGGAGAGTAAAGCTAAATTATAAACTGATAGGTATAAGGACATTAAAGAGAACAGTGAGATCAAAATCATACTTAAAACACAAGACTATATTCAACTTTGATTGTGAAGCAATTATCAAGGCTCCAAGTTGCTATTTACTGAACATTGAACATAGAGCAACATAGTTTGCAGGATAGTGTTGCAACCCACAATTTTTTATTTACGTTGTAAAATTCATTTTACAATTCCCTTACATCTTAAGTCCAGAACATTACTGTGCATTTTAAATGTTGTTCTCTCACTGCCCTGCAAGTGACTGCTATCACCAGGCTTTGCATATTGTTTTCTGCCAACATAGGAAGTGAAGTGAAAATATTTTCAATGTGCTGTCTGGGAAATTCTCCACTTTCCATGAGCAACTGTCGATCATCAAATTTGTGGAAGCATACTGAACTTGATTTCATGTGAGCTGTGAAGTGCTTGAACAGCTGCCTCTTCTCCTGGAGACCTCAAGACAAACAGACACTCTTAGCAATGAATTCCGTGGGATGCACTTAGCCTGGAATTTCCTCCTTCAGTTTTTTAGCTTGATTCAAATTCATGTTTTTGTTGCTATATCAACATCTCCAAATTAAAACATGAAGAGGCAACAATCTGGGAGTCAATTCATTCCAGCTGTTAGTGGGCATTGACAAAAAACATAATGCTTGAAGGCAAACTCTGTAAGAACTTTGCAGGCTTCAAGACAATGAAATTGGAAGAGATGGCTTTGAAAGAGTGTGGATGAGAAAAGATTAAGAGAGATGACTGTCTCTGAAAGATTGCCCTGCCACCTCCTTAATTGGATGCAGAACTGCAGTTTCAGTACATATGCCTCAGAAACAGCTGGGATATATTGACCTTTTGGAAAAAAATTCTCAGGGAGATACGTGGGAAAGGATGATAATCTTTCAGTTACACAGTCATCAGTTGAAGAATTTGAAATAGAGAATGGCCAATGTCAAGGATAGAATTTTTGTAAGATGGTTGTCTAAGCATTAACATTTAAGTCTGGCACAAGACAAGTGTGACTAACAACTGGCAGTAGCCCCGTTCTGCAAAACCACTTTGCCACTCTTCTACTCCTTTACTGCTGATTTTGTCAAAGCAGTGTCACAGGTAAAGCCCATGCGATTTGTCCTTCAGTTTTTACTCTCTAATCTTCCAGAGCGGGGGACTTACAGCTCACTGTATTCAAAACCTCACTCTGACACATAGGCAAGGAGCAGATATGTCTTTCCAGATCGAGGAGCTGAAATAACTCCTAGATCTATACATTGTCATCGTTACTCCTACTCCTATTTTTTTTTTGGTTGTGTTTGATCCATTCTAAATTGATATTGCAGCTTCTGAAAGAACAAATCTTTCTTTTATTGTATGTTCAATTGCTGTGACGTGGTCAGGTACAGATTATAAGAGGCTAAGCTCCTAGACTGCTCAGATGTATGCCAGAGCTTGTGCTGGGACCAAATAACCAACTCTAGAGCTTTGAGGAACAGTGATCAGCTCCATGGTAAAACACAAGGAAATCTCCAAGCAAGAACAAGCAGTTCTAAATGAGGTTGATCCTGATCTGTCTAAAAGGGAGATTGTGGTTGGCACCTGAAATACAGATATGCTATGCAGTGCTGTGTGCTACACAGCACCTGGAAACTTACCTAAAAGAGGAGTTAACCCCCTGAATTTTATTGCATGCAATCACAAAAACCTAAATAGCCTTGCAAACAATTCCTTAAATGAGAGAACTAATCACTTTGATTTTCATTCAATAGAAAGCTACTGAACTGAACCTAAAAGCAAATTTTGGATTTCTTAGGAGGTACCTCTTTTCACACTGCTTCTCTTCGGCACAGTGTCTTTCAAGATGATTTGCAAATTTTCCATGCTTGTGTTTTTCACATAAAGTATAAATATTTGATTTAGTTGCCCTTTTTATTTTCCTCTTTTCATGAAGCTTGAAGTACCTGTGTTTCAACTATGAATAAACTAAATTTTCTTGAGATATCAAAGGAAACAGAACATAAATATGAGATTTATTTTCATATATTTTAAAAAGCTGCAGTTTTCAATTATTTTGTATATATCCTGGACTCAGTATACACTTCAAGAAGCACCTTTTGAAACACTATTATGTATTTTAAGAATCGGAGTAGAAAAGTTTAGGACATTAAACCAAATCTGCATCTATTTTTGTAACAGGTATATAAAGTAGTTTCCTGACCTAATATGACTGCTGGAAGATGCAAAAATAATAAATCACAGATAATGTTGATTTTCCATTGTAATAAAAAGCTAAAAAGTACACTTCTGGCACAGCTATTAATACGTACTTCTGCTAACATTTAGAGAAGTATATAATAGCCAATGTCATCTGTTAACACTGAAATTCAAACAAAGCAGCCTAAAATGCTGTCATTAGAATATAAATGTAAACCGTTTCCACTTTTATAGATGTTTGGAGTGTATAACAAGTATGTCCTTTCCTTGCACCAGCATATGTGATAACGAATTAAAAGAAAGGTATATTATACGGAAAAGGGCATGAGGGAAACAAAATAGTATCTGTATTTCTGG
This sequence comes from Petroica traversi, assembly GCA_025920805.1. Lineage (NCBI taxonomy): Eukaryota > Metazoa > Chordata > Aves > Passeriformes > Petroicidae > Petroica > Petroica traversi. The sequence continues at coordinate 5,892,988 of JAHLSL010000020.1, forward strand.
CCCATACATCAGTAACCAAAGTGATGACACAATGGGCCAGCTACACCTTTTTTTTCCTCCCCTACTCTTGCTCAAGCTTCAGTATATTAGTTATCTTTAGAAATTAATTTTATATGAAGGCTTGCTTTGAGAGCAGCCTGTGAATGAAGCTATGAAATATAAAGGATGTCACATCCCATAGACAGACAGTGGTTTACAAATCACTCATGATATGCACATACCCTGCCTGCCCAGCAACTTCAGTTCCTAGATTTGTCTGAGTTGACTGCATCTAGGATGCTCTGGAATGATGCAGGTTTTGGGGCAGTAAGAAACACAAGTAAATATTCAAGTAATTCAGCAAACTGTGATTCTTTTCCCCTTAATGCTGTAGAGATTTTAAGGGTATAGATGACAAGAGGCTGTTACCTTTTTAGAGAAAAGCAATAGTTTTAATAGTCAGTTTTGGGCAATATCCAGTTCAATGCTTTTAATCTCATTACAGTACGCAGTGTTCTCCAAGAGTGATATAGATCACAAATCTTAAACACAAAGTGCTTACAGAAGTGAACAATCTTCAGGTGACAAAAAAGGGAAGGCCATTTTTCTACACTTAGAAATGGCCTTCCCGTTTGAAAGTCTAAAAACACTTTAGAGAAGATCCTACATTTCTTTCATGCTATTAAATTTTTTTTTTTTGTTTATAGTGCAGTATGATGCTTTTCAGCAGTTAGGAAAGCACATTAATTTATTTAAACACTGCTACTGTAATCCACTCTCAGTTCATGGATGAAGGATATAATCTTAAGAGATAAATTGTTATGAGCCCTAGCTCTGCACATAACCTACTATCAGAAATACCCAGTATCTATAATTAGTCAGAGATAACAGAAGAAATATCACAAAACTTGAACATCACATTTTATGTTACTATAAATAAGTACTTCCACTTATCACACACCATTCCCCCAATCTGTTGCATATGAATATTCCTGTTCAAAATTTTTCTTTGGAATTTCAAGTTAAATTTCTGTTGACTAGGCCATAATTTTGTCTGGTATCTGAAACAAACTGGCACAAAATTCTTACCTGCAAAAACTCTCTGACATTTGAACCCAGGACACGAAGAATTGTATCATAACCAGATTCTTGGCAAAACACAAAAAACATCTTCCCAAACATTTGAAGAATTTCTCCAGCATTGAGATCTAATTAAAACAGGAAGATATGATTCAGTCCAAGCACTGTATTTCATGCACTTGCTTATTTCTTTAATCTTGTATTCATAAACAAAAAAGACAGACCTAAACACTACCCAGAGCAAAGGTCAAGAACAAAGCAAGATTCAGGATTCATATGGCAAATACTCACTGTCCAATCCACTAATTCATTAAGATTTACTAATTACCATTTTACTTCACCACACTGTACATTTCACACATGTATAGCATTCAGATTTTGGCATAGAAAAATTAATCACTTCCTGAAAATAACGGAACTTGGTTGTCAGTAGTGCTTGCCTCAGCAGAGTTAATTCTAATTTACAATAGCATGAAACCACATCAGCTGCTCCAATTCAACATTACTACAGTCATCAGTCTTATAGATTCTTGGCTAATTACTGATGCAAAACAATTCCATACCGCACTTGGGACTGCAGATAAAATAATGCTGATGGGCATAATTCTACCTTTTAAACTCCAGACGAGAGCTGCAATGATTGAAAATGAATACAGCCCAAATCAATGGCTGATATGCAATTAAATGAAATGCATCCATGCCACAAGTATTTCTGTGACTCAGCATTGTTCTTCAGCAGAGATCAAGGATTCATTCATTCATTCATTCACTGCTCTTGCAGCAGGGGTTGGAACTGGGGTGTAATGGAAGGCAGTTGCAGCAGGATGTTGTTACTTCATGTCAGCTTGTTACACTGCCCATGCTGCATGGATGAGGTATATGTCTCCAGTTTAAGATGGAATACTTTGGAAGTAATAAAAGTAATTCCAAGCAATAAAAGGAGTAAAATTTTCTTAGATAAATAGAAGAAATAACAATCCTTTCTCCCAAGATTTAAAAAAAAAAATTCTCTGACCAATACTCCATTTTCACTTCCTCTGTGCTAAATCTTGTTCCTCTCTGCTACACAGATTTGGGGTGCAGGAGGGGTATTACCTTTTCTGTGATGAATGGGCAAAGAAGGTATCTGTATTACTTACTAAGGACCTTGCTTGCAGCTGCAACAAGGTCATAGGTTTTGGAATCATCATAAATTATTCTGACCAGAAACTGCCCCTCTTCATCCAGCTGCGCCTCCTTCCTAAAAAGATAACAGAGTAAAATCTTTCTGCTTGAGGAAAAAGCACCATATGGATAAACACCTTTTAAATATAATAAGTTTATAGAGTTATTTAAGACAGAAAATTGGAAGTAAATTTGTTCCATATCTCAGTCATCAGTGTACCAAACAAATATTGCAGACCACAAGTGTTCTGAAAATAATAATTAGCTATAAGAAAATAAAAATTATTTTTCAGTAGAGCCTCAAAAAGAAGTTGCTGTACTAATAAAGACAATCTGCATTTTAAAGTAAGAGAATATCCCACAATGCAGCGCATGATGGGCTCTTTAAACACTTTTAAAGCTTTTTCATTCCATCACATCTTAATTACATTTTATTTACAAAAAGTGTGGGATGTTTCTAACAACCATTTGCACATATGTCCAAAGATGAATTTAAAATACAGATGTAGGCACCAAACCAAGTATCTTTTTTCAGAATTCTGCACATGCCCAGTAGGAAGAAAAAGGATGCTAGGGTTTTGCAAGACCTTGCTCTCACATTGCACATCAGTTGCCATCTGAAAGGTGTTACTACTTAGCTAAAGCACAATAAAAATTACTACTACTAAGTAAAAACCAAAATGACTACTTCGTTTTTCAGGTCATTTACTATTCTCTTCAACAGAACATCGAGTCAGCAGCTTGTCTAAAAGGCAGCACAAATCCATAAGCTATATTTTTTACTGAGGAAAACAAGCAGACCCCCCAGACAATGAATGAACTGTAGTGCCTTCCAAGCTTTCCATCTGGCACAAGTGAGTTACGAGAGAGGGCCCACAGGTGCCTTCCTCTGTTTTACCCCTTTGCACAGCACAGGAGTCAGGCCACTGGTGCTGCAGGAGTGGCTGAGTCCCAGCTCTTGGGAGGAGGACAGGGAGCACCTCCATGGGCAGGCAGACCCCAGAACACTGAAGAGCCAGCTGCCCATGTGGTTGGTCCTGCTGTGCACAGAGCATGCAAATGGACATGGCCCCATCTCTGCTCAGTTTCAAGTGCAGTAATATTCTGTATTTGCTTGTATTTCCCTTGCAAATTTTCCTTCAGCAGATGAGATGTGCAGGGGGGCCTGCTGTGTTCCCTGATGAAGTCACACCCCGTTTGTTTAAGTCCTCATCTGGAAAATGAGCACATCCTCCTTTCTCAGTATGTTTTTTAAAATAGGTGTTTGTTCACCTCCTGTGATGTTCCCTGCAATGACTCTCTATAGAGACAGTGTGCTTTGCAGAAATAGTGACGGAAAAGGAGACATTTGTAAGCACTCTTGCTCTAACTGATGTACTTAGAATATATTTTAGCTCAGCAAAACTAATATGATCATGGCATCATTAGTATATTTGATCACAGCTACCTTATTAAAAAGAAATTATACCCTTTCATCTAAATGTATCTCTGTGGTGCAATTCATTTCAGGAAGTCAAAAGAAAGGCAAAGATACAGAAAAGCCTTGAAGTGAATTGCTGAATCACATCTTACATCACACCAAAAAACCAAAATCAGTACACGATGTTGCTCTTCAGAAAAAACCCCTCAGAGTTAGAAAAGCTATAAAAAAGATTATGAGGTAGGTTTTAAAAAAAAAAATCTATGCACAAGGGATGCAAATCAAGACATTCATCAACTTGATTGTAGTATAATTATTTTTCTAATGTACAAATGAAAGAAGACAATGAGTAAACAATTACTTAGTAGCACCATGGTAATGAAGAGCTTTTACCAGAGTATGACTGGTAAATTGACTAAATACAAAGAAATGCCCTTTGAGATACAGCTCAAGCCTACACGGCCAATATTTCTAACTTCTGAATTTCTCTTAGGCACCAGAGAAATTATAAAGACCTACAAAAAGTAAGATTCTAAATCTACTACATAAAATCCTGCATCTTCTTTTACATAAAATCTTTCTCTCCATTATCATAATGTAATCAATCATAAATTAAAACCAAATTCTTTGACTCTTACTCACTTTCTGAAGTGGTGTCACTGATTTCAAAAATTAATTAATACAAAATAATAATGCCTGAAGAACAATTCAAGTATTTAGGGATGTACTGGAATTATCCATCCATAGAAACAGAAATATTTCCTGCTGTACTCAAAAGGGAGAGGTCTGAGAATTAAGCACTCTTGTTCATCTTAGAACTGCTAGATGGCAAGTGGTACTGCTGAGGAGGACTGATTCTAATCTCATATGGTTCTATTGACCTAAGTGAAATGACTCATCATTTAACCCTACAGTTTGTAATCATCAGTCTCTGATTATCTGTTCACTTAATGGATATTTGGAACCCATTATTTTCTTTTTCCTCTTCATCTTCCTTCAACCGTGCTCCTCACATTCTTCCCACTGTCCAAAATGAACACTGGTTTTATATTTCAAAAATATATTCTTTTTTAATAAATTAAGTATTGTAATGTTACTCAAAATAAAAATTTCTATACTCACTCTAAGAATGATGAACTGAAAACAAGCTAAGCAATTTTCCTAAAGGAATGTAACAAGGCTATAGGGGAGGTGAGACTAAAAATCCTTCATAATTCAACATAAAAGAAACATCATTTTCTATCCAATGACACAAAAGATATTATAATAACCTTAATTAAGCAGGGTCTTAAGAAGGAGGAGAGCTGGAGTTGTTAGTGGCAATTGATATCTTGAAACATAAGAGATTGGTCAGGGACAAGAAGGTAAAGTTTATATTTGCTAAGAACAGAACTGAAATGAATACGAGAAAAGAAAACCATCTTGATTCTTTGAGTCTCATAACATGGCATGTAACTACAAGTCAACTACAGTTTGAAGGGATGTTTGCAAAGGGTGAACAAACTTTCCCACATTCTGATACAAGCTGTGCTTTCCTTTAGTCTCTCTGATCTGAGCCAAACCACAACGGATAATACACACATCTGGAAAAGCAATGAACATCCTCAACAATACTGCATACTTGTAGTCGAGTAGACACAGTTTTTCTGTGTGAGAATTTTCTCTATGAAAAATTGACCCAGTTTGATGATGTTAGTATCTCAAAACTTCCTACATTTCTTTCCAACTACATTGACTGGAACTTTTCCTGTTTACATCTCTGTGCCAAGCCATGCTTCTTTTTTTCTTATTTTATTTGTCTTAAGTTTACTTTGTCAAAGTTTTTCTTCAATAACTGCAATTTCTCTGAGCCACCACTTTTTAAAATCACCATTTTTATTTTAGTGCCTATTCAATTTAATTATTTTAACTATTTTTTTCCAGTTTACTCTAGATCCTTTGGCTCACTCAGCAGCCACTGTAGCCTTATTGATGTATTTCCCACTAAAAAATACTTTTAAGCTAAGCAAAATTTTCTAGAAAATGTGTCAAAGTAAATATTTACTCCTGCAGGGGATTACACTTCTCAGTCGAAACCATACAGGCAAAACTTTCTTTGCTTGTTCTACAAATATGACAAATACCACGACAATGTCTAATATAAGCCTGTGTCAAAAGATAAACTGCTTTTGTAAGATCCATATTTGAAAATTATTACATTTCTGAACTTTCTTCTTCCTTTCCAAATCAATTCCTTCTCCATACCTCCAAGATCTGTTGTGCTGGTACATCCCAGCAATTTAGATAGGTGCTGAGCTGAAATAAAATTCAGTTAGATATCTGCTTTTCTGTATTATTTTTCTGCTAGATGAATTTCCCTGTCTGCTTCATCAATTGTTCAAAGAAGTTGCTGTGCATACAAACAACATGCAGTCAGAGTGATTGTGGACATGCTTCTGCCTCCCTCAGTAATCTGACAGATCTGAGAGCTTCTGAAAGTCTTTCTCTCTGAAATACCAGTCTTAAGACCGTATGTGATGGGAAAATGCTGCTGTGAGTTTATCCAAAATGGCCAAAGTGGAAGCACTCCTATTTTTACAAAATCACAGGTCCTTCAGCAAGTCTACAAAACAGCAGGGCTTCTAATGAATTTGTCTGAGAGAGCACCACAGCCATCAGCACCAGAGAGGCTGACCATGACTGAACCCCAGCAGCCCAGGAAACGGGGCAGTGTCATTCATGTGAATGGGCAGTACCCAAAATGGTTTCCTCACAGCTGCAGTTTTCTTGTCTGATTACGTGACCCTACCTGATTTCCCAAAGCTGCCTGCAATAACACTAAAGAAATGGTTCTATTAAAAGGGTGATAGGAAGAAATAAATGTTATGTCATGAAAACTGTTATAATTAATACTAAGAGTGAGCCCACTTTGTCAGCTTTGCAGAGCTTCTGTGGTTGGCTGTCCATCAACAGCAATTCCATACATTCATATTTGGCTGACCACATTTCAGAGGAAACTTCATAATCCATAGTTTCACAAAAATACTGTGGCATTTCCCTTGAAATGTTTTGCTGCAATCTTTAATTACAAGTTTTGACCAGATAAAATTATGGGAGGAAATCAGCATAGTTCTAGTGTTTTCTGCAGACTGTGGTGTTTGATCACAAGGACATTAACAGCAATAACATGTTGGTAGCTTTCTTAAGAACTTGACTGGAAATGAGCCAAAAGCAACAAGCTCTGGCAAATTCCCAAGCCCTGCTTAATTCTTTAGAGAAGCAGTAGTATCACAGTAGCAAATTTTTAACTTTTATATGGCTGTTCTTTCAAAATAACTTCCAAGTCAAATAGAACAGAATTTACAATTAATGTCCCATTTACATTGATAGAGAAAAAATAAGTGTGGATTTTGCTCCTCTGTAAATTTATGTTCAAAACATTAATGCTGTTGCTGTTGCCCAAACTGAGTCCTGTCATACGAGATGTGGTATTTCATGGTTCAAAACTTAAATCCTATGACATGCCTGTCCTAACTGCTGCAGTCTGGCAGACCTTTTTATTTACTCTAGACTAATTTTGAATGATTACATAGGGCTATTTCAATTGTGGGAAACAAAGATTCCAGCCCAGACTTTTCTGAAATGCTTTTGTTTTCCTCCAGAATGTTTCTATTATCCAGGTTAATGTGAGGCAGTTTACTTGGGCAAGAGAAGAACCTTAACCATTGCACCATGGAAAATAACAGCTATACAGAGGGTATTTTTCACATACAGATATGGCCTTGAAATCAGTGGAAAAATTCCTGTTGAATAGATCAAAGCAAGATGAAGTCTTCAAAGAGCCTTTCCTCCATCAGTCACGCTAACACCCCCCAAACTGCTGTTGATTTAGCTGCACAGAACAGCATTACAGGTGATATGTCTGTGTACAATGGTCCCTTTGAAAATCTTTCCCATTGTACAACAGTTTAGTATTTATAAACACACTACTAATGTTCAAAGGTAATGTTAATAATTCACAGAAATGGCTGAAATGTGGACAAACATTCCAAGAAAAACCGTTCTTAAAATCAGAACAGATACTGCACTTCACATTTTTAAACCCCAGACTGCACACATTTGTATTTCTCATAGAGGTTTGATGTAGAAAGGATTTCTTTTGCCATCTTTGGAGATTTTACAGACAACACAGCTAGACAAGATGTCTCAACAGGCTGGTCTTACTTATATAGCCCATTCTGAACAAGGTGAGTTTTAATGTAATTTTGCAGTCAGACTGTAGTATTTAAAGCGCCATAAATCATTATCAAGAACATTGCTGCTGACAAAACCCTTTTTTTCCTGTTAAGTAGTACTTGCTATCTTGACTCTGTAGTCAGTCAAAAAGCTGAAATCTTAAAAAAAAATTACTGAAAAAGAACCCTTCCCACACAGCAAGTATTGAGAAAAATTATGGTAGAAGACTGCATGGAACAATTACTTTGCACCCTGAAGATGCACAGGCTTCTCTGTGATACATTATTAATTAGAAGCTGTTGGTGTCACTTTAAGAGATCACCCAGAATCCCAAAAGCACAACTGGATCTCTTCCTATCAAAACTCAGTCCGAAGTGTGCGCACTGGGTGTGTCACCTTGAACACACCAAAACAGCAGCGAGTTCCAAGACCACCTCCAGGACTTCTTCCATCATACGCATTGTTTCTGTTGGGACTTTTGCCACCATTGTGCTTCAGTATTCTTGGTGTACCAAGGATGGAAAAAGTGCTCGTTACATTGAAGAGATCAGTCAAAACAACCTTAATGACAAAATAACACTACTGCACTTAGAAACACAGCATGGTTCTGATCTCACTGATAGCAGCAAGTCAAGTTTAATTCCGTTCCAAGAGTACCACTCTTAAACAGGATTACATGGGTCAGAACTAAAGATGGTATCTGTGAAACCAGAACCATTGTCTTTGCATCTCCTTTACTTTAAAATGGCAAACTCATTGATCATTATATTACTTCACAGACACTTGCTCTTTTTACAAAATGCTTCTCATCGTTTTTTTCATGTATTTTACAAAGACGCTTTACTGAAAGTTATGAAACATATTGAGCCCTCTTCCAAGAAGGAAAAAAGAGAAAATAGACTTGCACATTTTGTGGATGGTCCAAAGATATTTTAAAATACCCAGCTGGGAAGAACATAAATTATATTAAGTTACAAGATTAAATAAAAATGGGAATCTGTCCAGGAAAATGATGTTCTGGGTAAAGTAAATAGGTGTATTTATAGACTTCACAGTTCTAAGCTATTTCCCAGTTTTACAGGCTGGATACAGGAGTGTTTAATGTAGGTTTTCAAAACAAGATAATACTAGAAGATACAGTTAACAAAAGTACAAGTTCCTTGCTTTTACTACAAATTCTAAAAATATTATTAAAAATATAAAGCTAGTATTATTTTGCTTCCTTTTACGTAAGTGGATTAAAAGGAATGGTATTTACAAAATACTCTTTTGTGCATTTCATTAACGAGAGTGAATGATGTGTTTATAACACCTGTTATCCTGGCACATCTAAAAGCACTTAATTCTGGGAAAACTGCAAAGTACCTGAGAGATACTGAACACACTCACAAAGTTTCATAACATGCCAGTATTTTCTTTTAGCCAACCCTTTCCCAGAGGAATTAAAGAATTTGGCATCCACTCAGTTTAACTCCTGACCTTCAAGCAGGTCCTTCCGCTGTGAGGAACTGAAAGAGCAGGAAATATAGTGTCCTGACCCTATGAAGCTTGTAAATATTAACCTCCATACCCATGAAAAATCATCTATTCAGCATCACTTAAAAGAAATTATAAAATACTGACTGGAACTTTGGAACAGTATGAAATAAGGACTTAGAAACACAAACTACCATAAATGTTAGGTTTTGGATAAAAACTCATTAATGTTAAAATGGGTATGGATTAAAAAGAAATAACCTATCGTCATTTCACCACTAATGGCTTTTTAAAGTGTCTTTCTCAGACCTACTCATAGGCAATCTGTATTTTTTTCAAAATTGTTATGAGATGGGTTGAACAGAACACTGCCCTCAGCACTGGATAAACCCACATGGTGCTAAAAAAGGCAGCCAAGCCTCAATTTTCTTGCTTTTTCACAGACCACTGCAATTATTTACAACTGACAACTACATGATCCAAAATAAGAACATATTCACAATCTAAACTCAAGTGAATAGTCTATTTTTTTCACCAGTGTTCACTGTGACAAGACAGTTCAAATAATTAACACAGTATGTCTGCAACACTTTTGAGCATGAAAGAATCAGGAAGTTCAGGTAACCCATAAAGCAAGCATTCTTTACAATAAATTAGTTGTGGGCAGAGTAAGAGAAACACCAAGCAAACTCCCAGTAGTTCAACAAGGAAGCAAAGAAGTTTCATGGGGGACTGACTGCCACCACCACAGTACACAGGTATTTGTGTATATGTGATAAACACTTTAACCCACTTGCTCACCACTCAGATTTCTACAGTTCCTGGGGGGAGAAGTACAGGAGAAAGGAACAGGCAAGCCACCAGTTTGATGGCAGAAATCTCAAAGGCATTAATAGGATAAAATAAAATTGAAGTGTGAGACACACCCAAACCTAAATTAGAAATTTACAAGGAGGTTGGCACCAAGGTTCTCCTTGACAAGAAACACCAAAGATAACTGGAAGGTTTTCACTTGCTTCCACTACAGATGATTACTCACTGAAGTGCCACACCTAACATTTTGTACAGATATTTGATTCTTATTTCCTATTTCTTTTGCATTTTTATTGCCCAGGCTACATGGTGATTAGGTAGACATAATATGCACAGACACATATGCATGTACATAAATATTTACATGCATATGTGCCTACTTATACAAATAGAGTTTCTCCAAAAACTTCACATTCTAAGCTGGTGATTATCAAACTTCTCTCCTACCAGAAGGGACACTGTTATCACTGCAGACTGATTGCTACAGGCTATGGTACTGTTTCACATGCTTTTCAAGGGCTGCCCTATATATAGAAACTACGGTCAGCTGAAAACTGGAAAAACACTTTCCAGACCAATTACAAAGAAATAAAACATGACTCATAAAGAGCCATAAGCATCTGGGGAACTTTTTTTTTGTAGTTTAGTGAAAGCAGGAAAGATGGACTCAGGTCCACTCAGAGCAGTATTAGAGCAGTTTGCTCCAAGCAACATTTCCCTATCTATTACTGAGCACATATGACACAACATCCCAGCCACACCCATGAACCCACAGAACCTGTGCCTTTTCCTCCATGCTCCCAGTTCTTTCAGTACAGAGGCTAAATCTAACTCCAGCTATTTAGTGTTTTATTATATCCCATTCCTCAATATATAACCTCAGGCTTGATTTACAGCTGTTTTCAAATCCAGTTCTGAAGACAGAAATATTCTCTTCTTATAAGTCTTCCTGTGGAATTGATCTCTACACTAATTGCATGCAGAAGCATTAATTAGCTCTCCAAAAATCTCATGAGGCCAATTATATCATTTCCATTTAAAATAGGCCAAAACACCACAGATCAAAAAGGTTTCATTCACCTAGGGTGCCCAGTATGTGATGGGTGGTTCAGGTTTTTTAAGATACTCAGCACTTTTCATGCCCAAAACTTTCATGGACTTCAAAAAGTACCAGTATCAGACCTACAAGTTTTTTAATTCCCCCACACCTTAAGAGCCTCCTATTGCAAGTTAAAACAGTCTTTCACTCGAGCTTTTGTGCATATTTTCCTAGGTTTCTGAAAAGGCAAACTAGATTATAGTAGTATGAGCTATTACTACATCTAAATATTGTACTAAGCCACAGCAGTCAAACAATATCTTGATTCTTCAAGGATTTGCCAACAAATATGAGTTGTGTTTTGATACATTAGTAAAAAGAAAAAAAAAATCTCTGACAAAGTAACATTCTCAACTCAGCATACAGACACTGTAAGCCAAGCTAGTGCCTTCATTCTGCAGCTAAAAAAGTTTTTTTCATTATTTGCTTTAAGTAGCATAAAAATGGACAATTTTTGCTACGTGAGAAATTCCCAGCAAATAATGCAATCCATGTCCTGTAAAAAAAACTATACAATATATCCTTAAACGCATTTCAGATTTATTTTTTATTTATTTATATTATTTACTATTTTAGAATATAACTACAAATATAATTAATCAGAATAGCACATCCTGTCAATGAGTTCCTAATTATCTAAATGCTAGTGAAATCAGTGGAGTACTATTTTTAAATATGTAAATGAATAAAGGCAACTACCCTTCCTGACTTAAGCAGGTAACCTGTAACACTACTAATAAACCTAGGAATGTCTTTGAAAACTTACCTAATAATATGTATTCTTAAATCACCTACATTTCACTGGAAAGCCACAACATGTCATGATAGTCTGACCTATGTTAAACTTCACCATAGGATGCAGAAGTTTCTGCCTGTTTAGTTCAGTTTTCATTTTCAGGCCCTGCAGTTTATTTCATGTCCCCAAATGGTACAGTCTTCTACTGCTTCAGCTGAATCCAACCTGAAACTGAGCAGAGCTTTCCACTTTCTTTTTCCACATTGCACCAGGATACTTTCTCAATCCTCAATGTTTCACTAACCACAACAGGAGACTTACAGAATAAAAAAAGCTTTTAAGAGCGTGGAGCTTTGGTAGATGATAAACTGTGAAACCTGGGGAACAAAATTTTCCTTCCGCCTAGGACAAGCAATTGACTTTTGCTCTTCCTTTGTGTGCATTCCAGACAACTGGGTCCATGTAAAATTTGTCCCACCCAGAAGGCTCCCCAGACCTGGAATCTTAGCATTTAAGAGTGTGGAGAGCACATGCCATCCTAACCTTCCAAAGAACAAAACAGGGCAAGTGCAGGAGAAGACGCCTTAATTCTACATTAAGCACTGAGCACCAGGGATGTAAGGCTATTACTTGATTTATATACCCCCACACTAAGGTACAGATAGTAAAGGGGCAAAAAAATGCCTATTTTTCTAGTCTGCAAGTTTGAACACTTCTCCAGAATCAAATACAAAGTGTTTTTGCCTCTAGGTAGTTACTTTTAGCAAGCATTGAGCTCCAACTTCCATTCTAGTTTTTCCATGCTACATGTTTTTGTGGGGACTTCTACCATAAAAACAGAAAGAAGATGGAAACTATGGCTAACTAGTTGTGCCATTTCATTTCCCAAATCCAGATATTTCATATACCTGCGTGGGAAAAACACTAATTTACTCTACGGGCTTGTGATGAAGCATTTTAAAGCTTTTCTTGATGAGATTTTTGAGTTCTCATTCATTTTCTTGGCAGAATGCTTGAAAGTGTCACAGTTTGAGCATCTAACCTGGCCTCAATTCAGATTTAGGAGCCCGTGGGAAAATCCTGTGTTCATTTAATCTAACACAGAGGAACAGTGTTGGGAAACATAGGAAAAAAGACTGTACATATTCCCTGCTGACAACATTCCTCTAGTGCCCACATATTGACCTGGAATTGTTTCAAGAAGACATCCCTGTCAATGCTTGTTACACAATTAAGCCCTTAGAACTGCTGAATGGAGTGATTACAATTTTTTTTAGATGTCACATATATTAGCTATTTAGCTCAGCCATATACAATACCTGTTGCAAAAGAGCTCAGATTTTATCACTATAAGAGGCCTCTTTAAAAAATGTACTATCACACGCCATAAAAATACAGAAACATACTAGAGAATTCAATATCTTGAACTCTGGAAAATTGTATTAATTTTGACAATATGACTAGTCTCTCTGCATTGTTTAGGGCAGGTACATGGACAGTAATTCCAAGCGCAGTACTCACGATCCCGTTCACATGCTGCCATATCACCCAGCGGCACAAATCTGGCCTTAAACAGGCATGAGCACAGAACTGCACATATGTGAGAATGGCCAGGCCTGACAACTTTCAGTTTATGTTGGCTGCAGAGGATCTGAAGATATCTAATGCCAAAGGAATCTTGAGAACCACCCTTGAGAACCAGCCATTGCAATTGAAGCCACACAATCTAAATCAGCCCTCTGGATGCAACAAGCACGAAATTCAGGATTCAGAAGAGGTTTTCTCTTAAGTATTGAAGGAACAAATGAAAAGTGTTTCCTCAGCAAAATTGTGATTAACAGCTCTACATTAACTCTTTATTTACTAGAAACTGTTTGCAGAGCTAGGGAAGCACTGATCAAAGGAATCTTTCTCCATTGCAGGTCACAAGTCTTCCCTTAGGACTGAAATAATGAATGATAACAAGCAGTGCACCTGCAGTTTACTTGGCCAGCAAGTAAAAGAAAGGACTATGGTGAATCATCTTCACGTTCCACCAAGACAAATCTGCTACTGCAGAATTCAGCAACTACAGAAGGACTTTCACTACCTCTTGTTAAATCCATCTCATGAATCTAGGGTTTCATCACAAAAACTCCTAAGTTCAAATTTTCAATTTTGCAAGTGGTAATCAAAGAAAAACCGAAGGAGAAGTAAATTTTTGAGACTTTGTTGTTGAGAAAATGAGTAAAGGCTCCATAAATCAAGATTAACTTTCATTACTTACTTATATGCCAGCTTCCCTAGTTTTATTTTGAATTCAACCTATTTGGGATCCAGAATGCTGGCTCAGAATTATGAGGCTTTGAAACATTTTGTGTCACGCATTTTAATTCTAGTTCTTTAGGAAAGCCAATCCATATATCAAAGTAAACTCTGTATTTTTAAACATGAACTTAGTGCCTCCTTATATGATGTGTAAAAGAAGTCTGCTGTTCCGTTATGCTCTGTTTTTAAAGTGGATGAAAATGTCATTGAGTTTAGCTTTCCCAAGAATTCCACTCTGGACCATTAAAAAACAGTATGTGTCTTTTTCTGATAGATCATGGTTTCATGAGAATGCAGAAAAAATGAACAAAATAGCAGACAGAGACTTGAAATCATCATTCTAACTCAATTAACAATGAGTGAGGGCATTGAAAACACCACTCGTGTAAGAGCATCAAATTCAACTATTTGGGTACCCAAATTCTCTATGTAAGAACTTCATTCAACACCATTTTTGACTGCACAAGCAACAAGAATAGTTTCCATGTTTCAGATGGAGAATATACTTTCAATTCAGTATTTAACTTTTTTAAATGCACCTTTTTGGAAGAATGACCTGATTTCATTACTTCAGTTTATTTATATCTATGTTGTCTTTTCCCTTCTATCAATATTAAGTACAAATACACCTGCTGGCATTTGAGAATCACTCAGCAACCACAACTCACCACTCCACAATACTGATTCACATCTTCTGTGGTGACTTCAGAGAGAACAAAATAGCAGAATGCGATCAGCTGACCATTAAGAAAAACCAAAACAAAAATTTTGTACTGAAGTACCCAGAGGCCTCTCTACTTCACAAAAATGCTGTAGTTTTATTGCAAATTCAACCTCACTAACAGTGCAAAGTTCCTCTCGGTTTTTTTTTGAACAGCCAAAGGCTGTTTACTTCAACAATTATTTCTCCGGCCATCAATGATTCAACTGTTTCAACTCATCATGCCACAACACTGTTCTGTACTTTCTTGCTGCTTCCTAAATGATTACAGTTCCAACAAAAAAGCCTTTGCAAGAAGTTTGTATTTGCTTAGAAAAGATAAACATCCAACCTCTTCCTCAACATCACTTGGCTACCAGCTGACACTACCACTCCCTAAAGGAGCACCACTATAATCTGTTCGGGAGAGGGCTGGTCTACTGGTTTCAAAACTCTAGGATACACTGTTGAAAAATCCTGCTCAGTAAATATCCCACTGTGACCACTTTTCACATAAGGAGCTATAGCAGCTGCTTCATGCTAGCTTCCTCCCAGAGAGCCATCTTCTTGTGAGCTAACAGCAGAGCCTACCTGCTGGGCTGCTACAAGGCAGAATTGCTTTTCATCTGAAAAATAAAAACAGGACGTACCAGCTTCCTGAATTTCCACAGCTGACCTTAGCCAAGTATTTTGCATATTTCTATTAAATTTTTCCAAAATGTTACAAGAGTAAAATTCCTCATGGGCTCATAGTTATCTTCAGTATTCTATTAAGTGCTTGTAAAATCTAAAGAGATAGGATGCATCAGGAATTATAGCTGTTCTATGACAGTCTGTAGTATGGTCTTACACTAGAAGATGAAACTCTGTATCTTCTCTGATGGATTGATCTTAAATACAAACATGTATTTGTATTCAGTGGGTAATCTGAATAAAATTGGTCCATGACACCTAAAGGCATCTTGGATGTCATGTCAAGAAAGAATGAACATCGTATTCCATACACATTTTTATTTTATTTTATCTTATTTTCCATGGAAAACAGTACATGTGTCACAATTTTATTGCCTCTTCATTTACATATGTCATTTAAAAATAACCAAATCATTGGAATTTAAAATAGATCACTGTGTTTAGAAATGTCTAGTATGCAAGGAAAATAAATGCCTCACTAATAGCACAAAACTCTGTGGCATACCCTAAAGGTTCATCTATGGTATGCACAGAACTGTATTTGCAAACATTAATTTACAGAGTACCTGTCAGGGATCACTAGAACAATGAATGCCTGCTGAACCACAACTGTGGCCTCACCTTTGATGATTTCAAAGACTCAGCCAGACAAGGTCATAGCTAAGCCCCGACCAAGTGCTAGTAACAATCCAGTCTGGAACAGAAACCTAGATGACCTCCAGAAGCCCCTTCCAAAGAAAATTTCTATGATTCTCTGATTTTATAGTACTGTGCAAGGTTACCACATTCTAAACAAATGATTTTATGAAAAAAAAATGACATGGTAACAAAAATCTCAGAGTGAAAATGGTCCTGTAACTCTAAAAATGGTATTAGAACAGCAGCAATATATTATACAATCAACATCAACACTGACATAATAAAATTGGCCCAAAATAAATGCAACAGAGGGATACAGAAGACATCCAGCTGAAAGAGGATCACTTCTCCAAAGTTGGATAATTGACTTCTGCATTATCAAGAGACCCTTTCTTCTGACCACAAGTTGCCTAAAGCCCGATGAAGGAAGCCTACAACTCTGTAAGCTTTTATGTCCTTTTAAACATTTTTGTTGTAGTTTTGCCCAGCAATTCATACTACTATTTTTAAGGTAAACAGAATTTTGTTTGCACACTCGTATAAAACTTTTAGTGCAATCTCACAACTGACCTAAGGCTTAAAGTGAAGGCAGTCAGCTCCTTAGAAAAATGTTATACTGCCAGAAAAGCAAGGGTTGGGCACAAGAAAACAGGTTCAAGAAACGAAGCCAAAACCCATTCTTTTATTTACATTTTTATACATCTTTCTCTAAAATAATCAGTGACTTTTGATTTCAAGCTGAAGACATCAGTAAAATCTGACAGTATTTTTAGGCAGTGTTTATTAAATAAACACTCTATCTCAGCTCCCTCAGAGATGCAAAGGGATGCAACTGTTGCACGGTTCACCTGGTGGCCTGATGCAAGGATGGGCATCCGCGTATTCACGGCGTTCTGCCTGCACATTACTTCTGACACATAACCTGTGTAACCGAGGGCACCGCGGGGATCAATGCCATCCCCGCCGGACCCTGGAGACCGGGAAAGATGGAACAAGGCGGGACTCGGGCGTTAAGGGAGGCCGAGAGCGGGCGAGGCGCGGCAGGAGCCGCGTCCTGGGTGCCTCTGCCGGCCCGCAGAGCTGCGGGTACCGCTGCGGGCAT
>JAHLSL010000020.1:5910810-5952498 GCA_025920805.1 Petroica traversi
CCCGGTGTCCCGCACGGTCCTGCCCGTACCATGGTGCTGGAAGTGCTTCGCTGCCTGTCGGGCAAGGCGTGCTTGCCCTGGGGCCACTTCCCTCTGCAGCGGTTGCCTTCGCGAGAATGCCTCAGTTATTTCTTGGACCAATGCAACCACTTTGCTTTTAGGAAGACAAATGTCCCCAAAAAAAGGGCAGAATCGGAAGGACAAAGTGACCGCAGACATTTCTGCTCCTGTGCATTCATTTCTCAAAGGCCAGTGAAGTTAAAAGCAAAATAATGAGTGCTTTCATTAATGGGGTTTTTGTGTGTGTTTTGAGTCCCTGTCAGATGTCAGTGTGAAAAAACACTGCGTTTTATCAGTAACCTACCGAATATGGATTATTAGAGGGTTCTCTAAGTAAAGAGAACCTTACAACAGGAGGTTTTGAGCAGAGACCATATGTCAAGGCCAGTTCAGAAATCACACTCGGAAAGCACACTCTATCATATGTTATCATATACAGGGAATAAAAAAATATAATACGGCACTTAGAGATATTATATGAAATTATTTTTGGTTATAGTTTTCACAAGGTGGATTATCTGGTGATTTTTTGAGTGACACTTTTCAAAAGTGCTGATATCTACAAGGGTCAAAATTGCCTTAGATATGAAATATGAAATTGCCTTTCTTCTGACTTGGTTCAGGCTTGGTAGGTTGCACTTGCAGGCTGCTCCAGTGATTAACCCATTATAATACAAACGGGAGTTTTAGCCAAGGTGAGATTTGTAAAATCTGAAATGAAAACAGCATGGGAAGAGTAAAAGCAGGCAGTAATTGATTTAGTTTTCTAAAACAGGGATCTCCTTTAAAAAGTTTGGAAGATGCTGAATTAAAGAATCCAGCCAAGTGATCTGTTGGAAGGACAGGCCACCATTCCAGATACCTTCTCAAACAAGACTGTCTGGAAGTCTTGGGCAAGAAGATTTGCTTTCATCTGAAGGAGAGGCTCAAGGTCAATGAGATAAAGTAAATGTCAAACTAAGCTGTTAATACTGAGCTGTGTTTTCAAGGCCCAAGTATGTCAGTATCAGGACTGTTAGGCCACATGCATTATGCACATTACACAAACATTTGGGCTGTGTCTGATGCACTTCCATAAAGCCTGCAGCTTATTCCACTATAGCCAGCAAGCATGTTCCCATTTGGGGACCCTCATGCACTAGGTACATGCTGTACATAGTTAAGTGGTTTCATTTTAACATATTTCTTCCTGATTTGAGATGCTGACTTCATCTGGCAATTCTTGGTGAGATTCATGAAAGCAAAAAGTAGCACAGGATCCTCTCATGTGTGAAAGAGCAGTTGCTGAGACAGTAGCTTTGGGAAAAACACTAGCTGGCCAAGAACATCTACATTCAGCTCAATATGGTTTGTGTTAATACACAAGCACTACAAAACAAAGGAAGTATTTTAATAAGTTGCATTTTTTACTTTGGACTTTGTTTTTACAGTTTATTTTGTTACTGAAATCCTGAATAAAAACACTGCCTTATATGGTATTGCTGGACTCCACTTACTGAAGATGAAGTTACTTTACTGACACTGGATTGTATTAGAGATATATTCTAGTTATGGTCTGAGACCTGGCATTTAGAATTGTCATAATAATACTTCTCAGGTGCAGAAACACCCTCTTAAGTTCACTTCAGCAAGATTCATTATTTCTACTATACCACTATACAGTGTTCTACTATACCATTACATTAACTTTTCAGACCTGGTATTGACAAGCTCTGATGGAACATCCCCCAATATGTCCATGCTGTTCTGTAATTCAGTAATGTTTGTACATTTGAGAAACTGAGCACTCTATTGCACCCTCCTGTAAGAGGAATGTAATCTTAGCCACGCTGAGCAAACTAATCATATGTACAAACTTTCCCGAACATCATCTGCAATCAGTGGAAAGATTCCTGTTCATTTTCATGTCCTCGTAGTCCAAAGCCCCTGGGAATGCCTTTGTCCTTGATATTTCTTTGGCAGTTTTTTTTTGGCTGAAAAATCAGTAGAGTGGAAATGTTTCTATGTCTGAACCCAGCCCTTTTCACATCCTTGAGATGCTACTGCATGTATTCTTTCGATTACTTCCCATTACGTGCTGCTGTGTGCAGGATACGCATTTGCTGTAGTGGCACAAAAATTTGTAATTTTGTACTGCTCAAAAAATGAGAAGCAATTTTAGCACAGATCTTCAAAGGCCATCTTATAATTGGGCTGCAAAGCTATGTGCTCATTTACATTTATATTAGGAAACCACTGGCTTGACTTTGCTTTAATCATCAAAATTCTGCCAAAGCAGATGAGACACACAACTTTATAAGGTTGTTTACTTCGTTTCAGATTCTTTCAGTTTATTGTTTCTTTGACTGGCTTTTCAGCTTCATGTTCCACCCTAACGACATAATTAACATTCAGATCCTACTGCTTGTGCTGAGGAGATTAGGTATCTTTAAACTGTTGCATCTGTACATAGCAAAGGTTCCAGAAGCATTCATTATCTTTCCTCTTTTATTTGTGTTTCAGTATCAGAATAATTCTCAGTAACCTAAGACAGTGACTTTTACTGTCCCTCCATGCTCCGCAGAAAAGGACTGCCAGTGAACATATGCAAATGGCATTGGAAATTTTTTTTTTAAAAAACCAAAACCAAACAAACCTTATATCTGGTAATTTTCTTCCTATGCAGTTGTGAGCAGCCACACTATCAGAGGTGGCTTTAGAAATCTCAAAAGACTGTTCTGGCACACATCTTGCAGACTTTAGAGACAGAAAAGAAAGTCCCAGCTCTCATTTCAGAAAGTTAAATTTGGTTGCTGCCAAGCTGATGTATGATAAACTGGAGCAGAGCTTCAAAAGCAACTTAGTACCTTGAACACTCTATGGCAAACAGCCACAAAAGTCATTGCTGTTGCAGGAAGCAAATCTCCCACTGCTTTTGTAGAACAATGAGCAGATATTTAAAAAAATTGCATCAGCGAGAGTGGCCTGCTAGGTTGTAGGATGGGTGGGGTTTGAAAAAGGGTCCCCTTGCCAAGGTTCAAGAGCAATTCCCTTAATTCTGATGGCCTTTAGCTGGAAATACTGATTTTTGCTCCCTGAACTATTAATTGCAGCTGTTTCTGAAAAGATTGAGAAAGAAAATGATGGCAAAAATAAACTGGGTTTGGGGGAAGTCTGAATTCTGACTTCACACGATTTCCCAGGAAGAAGTAGATCTGTCCCAGGGGCTCAATTATCTGTGCGCCTCACTGTTCTGTCAGTTCCTGTGACTCCCTTTGCTCTGGTTTTGAACAGTAGTCCAGAGAGAAAGCAAACATCAGCTCCACACTAATTGCACTTCTCTGATACCAGCAATGCAAATTTTTTCCCACATCTCCCTGAAATCTTATCAGGTCATGCCTGAATGAAATAAAATTAATTTAATTCTTTTGATATAGCTTTCACTTTTTAGCTATGTCAGTGTTAAGATTCAAAGGACCCACTTTTTATTCCAAGGGCCATTTACACTTCTTTGGCAAAGAAACTGCAGTGTGATAAAAATGTATCCATCACACAGTGTGTGAACAGGAATCAGCCACACAGAATCTTCATGAACTAATACAGTAAAATTTCACACATAACAACAGCGTTTCTGGACATAATACTAAGGTATTTTTATATCTATATAAATAGGATAGCATAGTCTCTGAAAATTTCCACAATATCATACACTGTACTATGGAAGAGAATAATTTAAAACTAACTCTATTATTTTCTTCCAAAATGTCCCAGTATTGCATGAGTTAAATTGCCTTCCTTCTATTTATCTCAACAATTATTAGCTTCTGATTACTTTTTTTCAATTTAAGTGAAAATATTAGTTAAAAGGTGAAAGGAATATTTTAGATCTAAGTTAAAAGATCAATTAAAATAATTGTCCCTCATTAAATATATATTTATTCAGCAAAAAAATTTAAACAGAGGAACAGCTTCAGTGAAATCTAAATTCTTAAATTATGTATAAAGCTAAATGGACATATGGGGTTTTTTGTAGAAGAGGTCTGAACAGAGTACCTTTTAAAGCACTTTTATGAAGCTTTGTCTTAAATATGTGCCTAAATCCTGTTTACTTCACTGAGACTCAAGTATGTTGCCTTCTGTGTACACTAAAGCACCTTATCAGAATTCTTCCCAGAAGGCTGACACCACTAAGGAAGGTATCATGAACTGCTGGGATGAGCATCCTATCTAATGACAGATTTATATAGAATTTGGCTTTGAGCATGGCCATCATCCAGTTCAGCAAGAGTTGTCTTCTAGGGATGAAAGGAAATTCCCTCCTAAATGCACTTCCCATTTGGTAGATCTGAGAAAGAAATCCTTTTTATTGAAAAGCCTATTTATTTCTTAACAGGGATGGATAGATTCATACTGACCTCAGTCATTTCTGGTTGAATAACATAAGCCTACTGAACTGACAGTAGTCAAATACTCCCACATTTTTATATCCAGGTGTACCCACATGGGACTGCTAGTAACCTCTAGGTATTTCTCTCAATAGAATAGTATTGTCTGACCAATATAATATTGGAAAGATTAGTCTCCAAGATCTGCATAGTTCTTGTTTCCTTGAAACACTGCAGTGTAAAGTGTAACAAATACATGTGCTTGTACTTATATGTGTGTGTATGTACCTGGAGTGCACAAGACAGATGTGTTTATTTATAATAAACAAAAAATGGTTCCATTTTTGTGCCAGAGGCCTATTTCTAAGCATGTTGGATGGATATAGTAGACCTCAAGAGGGATTCAATGGTTCAAGTTTTCTTCAAATGCTCCTTACAGGAAATCTGTATTTAAATATGGCTTTAAAACATTCTTCATTCTAGTCTCTTCTAAGGTCTTTTCTCAAGACACTGATGGTACGAGTTTCTACCAAATACTAGTAGGAGAAAATTGTATATTGAGCTTCAGAATGTACCAGCCAAGATGAGAAAATAAACAAAATAGCAACTTAGTCTAATGCAATTGCTCTCTGTAAGAGAGCAAAATCTGATTTAGTGGCAAGAGGTTTGAAGAGACTTTTATGGCTTGATATGCCAAGCCCCAGGAGCTGAAGAGGTTAGAATAATAACTAATAATACTTGATACTACTGGGAGTAGTAGTATGTGCATAAGCCATGCAGTTCTCTAGCCTGCAGTTGGGATCAAAATGTACAACACAGAGGAATTTCTGGGCGATGGATCTGCTAGTTAGAGAGGAAGAATCCTAAACTCAGAATTCCTAACTCTATTCTGCCAGTTACAGAGCAAAGCCTTTAGAATTCTCCACTCATATTCCATTAGTCACAACAGAAAAGCTTCTAGTGTACTAGTATTAATCTTTGTAAATGTGATCATTCGTTTAAAAGCATCTCTGTTCACCTGAAGATTCCCCTGACAACTTTGGAGTGAGCATGTGATGGGCATTTCCATAACATGTCACACCCACATTTTATCCTTGAATAGGGATCAGATCTTTAAGCTGTTGTGCTTCCATTTCATACAGTCTGACTGGAATTTCATTTCTAAGCAAACATTCCAAAGCACATTTTATTCCACTTCTGTTCAAACATTTCAAATTTAAATGACAAGTAAAAGAAAACATTTATTGCTGTAATACATAATAACAAGTGGATATTATTATTTTTAAGCACTTTAAAAACCCTAAGAACTAAAATAGTTTGATGATTACAGAGATGTTAATATGTGATTATACAGTGTTTTAATCTATATTCATTTTATACACAAAATAAAGTTCATGAAACAGTAAGAAGCAACTCTGCTATGCATGTGTATTAGCTACAATTAACAGCCTATCCAGAAAATGCTGAGCATCCTCATACTTTAACCACTCAGTGTGAGAAGATGGTCAGCAGCCTTCTAGGATGAGGCCCAAAAGATGCACTGGAAGGAGTATGCGATGGCAATGACAATATTTTAATGGGCATTTTCTCATGGAATCTCTAAGAAAATACATTTTCATAGTCATTGATAAGCACCAGCTCACAACACTGCATGTGGCTGCATCACTTGCACATTACATTTCCTGACAAACTGCATATACAATACATCTAGAATTCTCAGTATAGAGACAACTGTTGCACTTACAAGTTACCACAGGGAAAATACAGCTTATAGTAGCATTTCCAACAGTGACATTGCAACAATACTTTAGCGACTACGTTCCTTATGCAAAGGAAAAAATAAAAAGTAGTCAGTGACATACTTCCTGAAATTTTAATACTGGCTTTCAGGTGTTAACAATCTAAAGTGCGTTCATGGTTCATACAGTTTTAAAAATTTTCAATTTATACAAAAAAAAAATCCAAATATTTATAAATCTATTCTATACATTTGTGAATGTACAATTTAGTCGATTCCTGTTTCCTCACCGAAAAAATTGGCATTGCCATCTCCCAAATCTCTCTTTTGAAACCAAGTCTGTGAGTTTGTTCCTTGAATATAAGCATCCAGAAAATAGCAAATTCCAGGGATATCGCTCGGAAAATTTGGTGGAAGCTCCTCTCTTGAGCGTGGTGTGAACACAAAACCTGGATATTCCTTTAACAACCTAAAACAAAAATGAATCATCTTGATTAAAAATGAATCAGTCATTAATAAGTGCAGATATTCAATAATGCTTCATGTATGGCAGGGAGAATCTAATTTAATTTTTATAGCTATTTATTGAAAATATAAAAAGTAATGTTTACTTGGTAACCTTGATAACCTATTAATTTGAGTATCAGTGCAAATAACAGTATCGCCTCTTTTATCTGTCAATGTCTTGCATGTAGGTGCTATGTTTGTTGTAAATATTTTTGAAAATTATTTAGTGCTGAAAGCTAGCTCTCATCTGTGTATCAAATCCACCATAATTAATGTTTCAAAGAATGGAATACTGTGAACCTTAATTAAACTATTCAGACCCTCTTATCAATTCTAATTTTACTTGCTTTTTTCATAGATTGAAATGGAGACAGCTAATCTGTAGGGATAAATACTGATAACTCATACCAAAGATTTCTAACAATTACTGCAATATACAAGAGTTGTGCAAGGTGCTATAATGTTATCAATGTGTCTTTACAATTGGGGAATGAATCAAAATTCAAAAAACACCAAACAAAAAGGAGGTTCACTCAGAAAAAAAAAAAGAAACCCAACAACAATAATAGTTTACCCATTAATCATTTTCTAGGGGTATGATTCAAAATTATTTTCCATATGAATGGAATGGAAAAACAATGACTGCTTTTCACAGCTCTGCTTATGCTGATATAAATAAGCACTGGCGATGCTAACGCTCTCTCTGTGTTTTCAGAGTGCATGATCAAAAGGGTTACTTGCTCTGTGCTCTAATACCTGTGCTACTCTTTCTAAATCACCTCTCCAAGATCATCTAAAGCTTGGCACCCCATATGTCACATAACACATGCTGCAGGGGATGTCAAGATCCTGTGCCAAACTCTCTGTCTGATGTTGGATGCAGAACCTTGCCACAAGGCATTATCAGATATGTAGCAGTGGGTACAGCTGAGTAGGAACAACAGACTACAATTCAGTCTACAGCAAGGGTAGCAGATCGTCCTTAAAAGGTAAAAAATAATTTACAATTTTACTTATTTTTCCCACTCTTTACAGTACAGTCTTATGGAACTTTTGGAAGACTCAATTATGCTCAGTGACATAAAATTCAGACCTGGACCTGGAGTGCAGATGTCAACTGTTGTTACCATCACATTCAAAGCAGTTTCCTATTGCCTTGCCTGGCATCTACAAGACACTGTTACTTGGCCATGAACATGTGGCAAGGTGATTTTCAAGTACAATTAAATAGATAATACAAAGAAAATGTTAAGTTTGAAGGACAGTTTGAAGATTTCCCTGTATTTCCCATGGCCTGCTAGCTGTCTGCATAATCATGTTACCAAAAATATCTGATCTGAGTTCCTCACTAACAGATTTAAACTGAATTGGAGATCAAGACCTGTATTAACTAAACACCGGGGTATTGGACTCATTGCAACCTGTTCATTCATCCCTCCTAACCAAAAGAGAATGAAGATGTTTTACAGGGATGTTTAACCATTCTGTGAGCTTGCAGTTTTCAAGGGCACCTACAGCCAGTTTGGCATCCAGTTCACAGTGAAGCTCGAAGAAGAGCAAACTATATGAGAGAAGGAGGAAGAAAATGCAAGATGCAAATGAAAAAAAGCTGTGGTGTAAGAAGTAAAGTTGGCCCACACAGTCAACATCTGAAAAACAAAAATCAGTTGTTCTGTTTCACCTTTTTCCTTGCTGTTGCTGGTTGAAGTCTGACTATTAATAACCATGGTGCATTCACAAGCAATGGATGAAAAGAAAAAAAGAAAAATATGTAGCAGTACTTCAGGGAAGAAAAAAAAACAGCAGGAAGATAACAGACTACAGTAGCTACTGCAGGTGGACACATCAAGCACTGTACCTGTAAGTTGTTGGGCTGACATTTATTTTCCTAGGTATACTGCAAGATTCAAACTTATTGGCAAGGGTTACATTATTTCCAAAAAGGCAATAACGAGGCATTTTAACCCCAACAACTCCAGCAAAGACGGATCCAGAATGAAGGCCAATACGCATCTTTAAACAAAAGAAAGAAAACAGCATTATTAAGTAAAATACAATTGGTAAAGTCAATTTTAAAAATAGCTTTTCATTAAAAAAAAGAAGAAAGAAAAAATGAGGTACTAAAATAAACTGAGTTAGCAGAGTCTCCTTAAAATATCTGTACACTGGTCATTACTGGTCTTAGAGAGCGAATTAGCTGAAGTTTATCTTGCATGGCATTTTTAGTCAGTAATCCTACCATATCAAAATATGACTGTGAACTGCTGTGAACTTAACTTCTACTCAGATTTTTGACTCTTACTTAGCTGATGCTGCTTTCTGGGGTTATTTTTGGTGGGGTTTTTTTGCGGTGTGCTCTTTTTCTCATATGCATTATACATATGTAGAGATGTTTTCTTCAGAACAGCATTCTGACACAACAACAGCACAATGTCAGAAACCTTATATTTTTACTGTGCATGCTACTCTTTACACATCAAAAGAGTATCACACCATTATGAAGTTGCAGTTTCTAACTTTGAGTGTAAAAGCAAAAAAGAACCTGCAACAAAACCAAAATCCACCCACACAGTAAAGGTGGCTGAAATATGTTCATTGAAATGTAAGTCTGATTCAAAGTATGCCATTTGTGGTCACACCTTTCTTTCTTTGACAATTGATATGTAAAATGACAGTAGACCGTGTGACAAATTTATTGCTTTGCACAACAGCCAATGATTTGAGGAAGCATTTAATTAAAATAGATGCATTCTTTGATTAAAATAGTTTCCTTCTAAGAAGCTTCTGTTAGCTACTTACAAAATAAAACTTTTTTCTCCTTATTTTAAAGTTAATTTTTAAAATGTAGTAGTAGCATTTGCATGTAAATTATTTATAACATTTCCAAGATGTTTCCAGATTTTTTAAGTGTAACTAAATTTGATAGTGCAAAATATGAAAAGAACAACTTGTATTTATAATACAGTACTGCTGTTCCCTCTGATAAATGTGAAGCATATAATCCTCTTAATAACCATTTTCTTTGTCTTGAAATACAAATATTCATTAATCTAAAATTGAAAAAAAAAAAGCATTAAGCTTTCTGGAGGAACAAATGAAAAATAAATGTTAAAAATTAACAAATGAAAGACATAATGAACTAAGACACCTCTATTAAAAATACCAGGATGCCATTCCAGGCCATTTGAACTTAGTCGAAGGTCCATTTTTCATGCACACAGGCCTTTCTTTTTCTTTCTCAATGAGAGATAATCCTACATAAAAATTTCAGTACATGTGTAAGTTCTCATTGAAAGGCAGCCATAAATATAATTATCACTGAATTTAACAGTTGCTTTGACAGCATTAACACCATTATCTTATGGCGGTTCAGTATCTGACTGTGAAACAAGAACAGCAATGGAATCCTTTAAAGATGTGTGGATTACTACAATCAGAATGTCTTAGGGCATTCATATTCATAGCTCCTGCGTCAAAAGACTTGGAAGTCTAATTTGGAACGAGGATTAGTCATTTCCTTAGCAAAGAGAATATTCCATGCCACTGACAGATTTATTGCCACCGAGACGAGAACTGCAGCGTGTCAGATTGCACCTATTGGCTTCACTGCATTTATCTTTTGGGTTGATTTTCAGATCTCTCTTTCACCTTTACTGTGCCACAAACCTCTCATCCACAGATTTAAAAAGGTCAGTTTCTCCAGCCACAGTCACTTGATTCCCCAAACCGTCTGAGTTAATGCAATAATGTGAAATTTCCTTGACACAAAATCCCAGGAAGCAAACAAGAATGCTTACTTTAACCAAATAAAATACAATAAAATATATGACCTTGATAGGCTCTCCATGGGGAGACACCACCTCGTCTGACAGTTCCATCATCTTCAGGGCCATCAGTGCTATTTGAACAGCGTGTGTTTCACTTTCTTTGTGTAAGCCTCCAGCAACACAGTAGGCATCTCCAATAGTCTCAACCTAAAACAGGCATATTTGTTCCTTTCAGTTAGACTGTTTGATAAGTATAAAAGAACAGCCTATCTTCACTAAGAATTGTAGCTACACACAATTCTTGACCAAATTCTTATTTTTCCTGCAAAATTATTTAAGTACTGGACAAATTCTGCAGTATCATGCAAAAGGAAAAATTGGACAATTTATATTTATTGCTGGGAATAATTCTAAAATACTTTTCCTTTTTCATTTACTGTCAGGCACCCATAGCTATATTAAACACCTATTTACTCCAGATTTACAGCACTGTCATTGAAATTAATTTTTAAAATTAACTCTTAAATTTTGATGGGTTTCTCTCTCGGCTGAATGAACAGCAGTTTATGTTGATTTTGTTTGTTTTGTGATTCGTCTTTCATTTAAAAAAGGTTCATGGCAAAATTATTCTTGGACCTCTATTATCTTCTGTCCCACTTAGTCTTAATTTCCTTTCCTGCCCCACAATCCCACAAAATAGCAATGAATTTTGTACCTTGTAGACATCTAGCTCTCCACACTGGTAATCAAAGCGAGTATAAAGCTCATTAAGCATGGTGATAACTTGCATAGGTGAGCATTGGGAACAGATGGCAGTGAATCCAACAATGTCAGAAAAAAGCATTGTGACATTATTAAATTTCTTGGCTCGTACAGCTTGTCCCTGCCACAGCTGCTGAGCAACCTCTCCAGGAAAAATTGAAAACAGAAGATCTACAGTCTTCTTCTTCTCTTCTTCAAGAGCTTGATGGGCCTGCTCAAGGGTTGCTTTTAGCTTTCCTAACCTCTTCTTCAGTCCATCCTGGGCTCTGGCCTGCTCTCCTATCAGAACAACATCTCTTAAAGCATTGTGAATGGGAATATCAGAGAGGTACAATCCACGTCCTGTAAAATCTTCTAGTCTGTCCACACAGGGAGATCCCAAGAACAGAATGGCACTGGACTCAAAAATATAGATCATTTGGCCTTTAAGATCCATTACCTGAAACAGTTAAAGAAATAAGAATTCATGCAAAACGGGCATGGCAATGGTTTAGAAGCAAGAGGTTGTAGAGAAAATACATTTTGCTAAAATGTAAGAAAGTAAAGACTGGTTCATAGTCCTTACATTTTCATTTAGTTGCTTAGAGAAAACATGGTGTGCTGAATCACAGAGTAATCAAATAAGTTCATTTTTATTCTGTCCTCTGGTACAAAAGAAGCCCAACTTAAGGATAAACAGCTAATTATGTATGAGTATCAGTTTATCTTAGGGAGAAAACCAAAAAGAATAATTTTGTGCATTTGCAGCAATTGATAAAATGTGTGACAAGAGTAGCCTATGAATTTCTACTAATAACTAGTTCCTGTACCACTTTCTCCATAAGATAAAGTGAGAAAATCTGCTTACATTTTATCATGTTCAGTAGTCATTGCAATTTAGTATTAAGGGCATAAATGGCAGGAATATCCAATTTTAATAGTCTGAAAAAAGAAAAATATTTCGTGTGAAGTATTTTTATGACCCTTATGTAGTCAGTTGTGTAATGTGCAGGGTGCTGCAGAGCTTAGCTTAACTCAGCTTTGAAAGACCACTATTTAAATAAAATCTGATCCTTACTAGCAGACATTTGCATATGCAAGTATATGCAAAATCAAAGCAGAATCCATTTCCCTTGTAATCATGCTAGTGCAGAAATGGATCTGAAATGAAGCAGTTATAATTTTTAATAGTAGCTACATTAGTAACTGGTTATAACTTTTTTACCATTCTTCATTTAAGTTTTTGGAGTGTTGAGTCTGAACTGGTAATTCATCCTGCAGTGCCTCAGCTGGAATTCAGCTGGGACCAGGAATGAATAAAAACAATCATTGAATACTCAATGTTTTTTACAGTCCCAGGTCATTTGCCACATACCCAGCTTCTGCAAAGATAGTTGTAATCCCATCAGGTGAAACTAAGTGGAACTTTGGTGATTGCATCTGATGATAACATCAGAGTATCAAAGATACTAAAACACCAAAGGCTGAATGAGCACAGGAAACACCTATTTCTTTCCCCCAAACCTAGAGCTGCTCCCAGATGACTCAGGGGTATTTTGTTAAAGCTTTACCTGCCACTGCCTTCGTGCTGAAGATGTCCTTATTCTCAGCAGCATGGTATATCACTGGCTTTATCTCAGCATTTCAAATTATTCAAATAAAATCAAATTTGCAGTCATATTTTACTTGTGTAAAAGTCCTAAAGCAGAGTTTTGACTGAACATTGGCTTCAGAACCTGAATAACATTTGAGTACCCAAATTAAATCATTATTATACAGCTGTACTAGATGTTCAGAGGTAGAAAATGTACCATGTTTTGTGGCTATTTTAACTCCATCTGAAGGAAAAAAATCCTCATAGAAGTAATGGTGATAAAAAGACTCTTACCATGGATGGTTTCATATCAGTATTATCCCATCTTCTAACTCGTACAGTGAACTGCATATTTAGCATTGTCATTATTCCACTAAAAGTGCAGCTTACTTTGGGGGTAAGAATTTCAAAATACTCTTCAAAATTTGGCTTAGCTTGAAATTCTCTCCTGGTCAAAAGTCTTCTTATCCCATTTCCAATCTGAAGAACTGACATATCCTTGTCAAACATAAAATGAAATGGGAAAGTCTTACAGAACACAGAGGCAGGAATCACAAGTGAAGACTGTGGTTTGCATGGAGACAAGGAAGGTTTTGCACTTTTGACTTGTATAGAATACAGCAAATAAGGCTGATTAGCAAACTCAGTGCAGTCATTATGGAAGCAAGGAGGCATGAGCATCACTTCCACCTCAGTTTCATACAAAATATGAGCTGCAGCTTTAATGATACCAGGTAGAATAAGACTTGTGATTTTCTTAGGAAAGAAATAATAAACATTTAAGAAGTCCTGATCTTTCTCCAGGCATAATATGGAGGCATCTTCAAGTCTGTCCTTTTTTCCTGCTTCTTGGCCGTGGCCACTCTGCTTCAGCAGAGTAGTGAAACTATTCAGGAAGTCCTTAAGGGTGCCTCCAATAACCCCTAATATGTGTTCATCCTCTTCATAGCATATTTTGAATAGCTCTTCACCAAGAGATTCCCGTAGAGATTCCTCGGGAACACCTGCACAGAACCACATTTTAGTCAGAACTGCACTCATCATCCTCACTCACAGGCTAACCTCCCCATTTTTCTCTTCCCAGGCCAAAACAAACCATCAATATCCTTCCCAATCCAGCATTGACACCTAAGGGCACTCTCATTTAGGAGTCCTGGAAACAAGGCCTGGAAATGGGGGGACAATGGGTGGTAGTTTAGAAGGATCAAAGGTTCTTTGTAGAGATGTAAACAAAATAGATACAAGTTTTGGCACAAGATTTAATTCCCTTAGATTGATACAAAGAGAAAAATAAGAATTTTAAAAATTGACATAAGAATAAAACAGGATCTGCAGATATAAGTGCTATGCCTGACTCAGTACATTAAATGATACTGGGAATATCCTGGCGCACTGACGCCAATTGGCACTGAATGGCTCACATCTTTGATAGTAAATTTGTTTTAAGCAGATAGCTGCATGCAAACTGACTGCTGGGAACATACCAATT
The DNA here is from genome assembly GCA_025920805.1 of Petroica traversi. Taxonomy (NCBI): domain Eukaryota; kingdom Metazoa; phylum Chordata; class Aves; order Passeriformes; family Petroicidae; genus Petroica; species Petroica traversi. The sequence continues at coordinate 5,925,071 of JAHLSL010000020.1, forward strand.
CCCCAGCTGTAACTAGGAATCCTTTGAAAAAGTATTGTTTCTCACAGACCAACTGTGTGCCTGGACCAGTTTAACAGTTTAAGTATACAAGAGAACATATTTCAGTTCCAGGAAATGTTAATTTACTATTACAGGTGTAGCCAGAATTACATATTACAAATTATAGAGTTCTCCTCTGGCACAAAACAATCCATCAGAATCTGAAGTAACATATTAGTAATAAGACAAATGTATATAGAATATATTATTTTATATATAGAATAGATAATATATTTATTTTTATATATATTATTAAACAAGACCATATTACCTGCTGCATTGGCATGATCACTGATTAATTTTTCAAAATCTTCTCTCTCACCAGTTTTTCTGCAAAGATCATAAAAATATAAATAAACCCCCTAAATTATCAACATAAATGTGCTAAAAATAATAAGTACAGAAGTTACCTACCTTGTCTTTAAAGTATATTGACCCAGTTCTGCTGATCAAACAAGAAGTTTTATTTAATTCAAAAGGGGGTCTTGGTAGGAGCTTAGATTATCCCATGCATTTCTGGTAAATTCAAATTTTGCTGGTCTGAGCTCAAATTATGGATTTTGGTCAAAGACTATTGCTTTTCATTGTAACAGTCCTGGTTTTTGTTTGGCTTGTGTTTTTTTCTTCCAGCCAAAATTATATTTTCTAACATATTGTATAATATAATTGGAATTTATATTCAAGCATTTTTTGGAATTCCATTGCATTTAATTCAAAAGAGGTGAGAACGTATTTCTGCTTTGAGAGGAAATAACAATAATTACTACTAACTTCAAAATTACTTGTTCTGGTAGAATTACTGGTAGAAATGCACGTTTGACACAAAACTGCAGCCCTCTGAGTTCTCTGAGGACAATAAATGAATGTCTTGACTCATTTATAACCTTCATATAAGCAATAAAAGTCTGTTACATGCTTTCTGAATTTCTTCACTTGGGATATCACAGGTAAATCTACATGCAAAAGCAATACAGACATTTAGATTTGTTTTACATTTGCATTATTGCCTCCTTCAGAATATCACAGTAATTTTTTTCTTTTCAACTAATACTCCAGGGAAGCAACACATAATTAAAGAATGGGAAAACATTCATAGCAATTAGCCAGGCAGCAATTGCAAAGCACATCTGACCTGCTATCTTTGGTTCAGTCAATGTATGTAAAGTGCTTTAAAAATATCAAGTATAATTTAAAAGATACACTGCAATTATCTATTCTTATCATGGTGAGCAACAGTGTAGTTTCCAACTTGATTATTTTTCTTCACTTCAGAAAGCAGATTTAAACTGATGGGCTTATTTTTTCAGATGCATTCAATAAACTGAACCCTCAGTGTATCATGCGATGCTAAGAAATTCTTACTCCCTACAAGGCTCAAATGATTAGTATTGGATTAGTACTAAGAAGTGCTTAAAATTGAGCTGAGTTCCTAAGAAACAGAAACCAGAAGTCAAGTGAGCTCAGGAAAGCATCCATGTCAGTATCTGTATGAGTGTTCGCTGTATCAGAAACCAAATTCTTTTGTGTAATACTAATTGTATGTAAAACTCTTTCCCTGGGATCTTAGAAACACTGGGCTAGATCCACATACAACCATATCTATTGTTCCATCTGCCAAGCAGTCTCTGAGTTCCTCCAAAGTCTTTGCCTGTTTCCCTGTAAAACTTGCCCATTAAGTCAACTTTATGAGTGATATAAATATTTGTGAATATTTTAAAATAAACTAAATCATTACTAGCTTACATTACATGAAATGTTGCACACCAATTTGACAAGGTAATTGAATATAAATCCGGTCACCCCCCCATTCCTAGTCCTTATGAACTGTCTGAAAAACATTTTTGCAGTGAAGTTAGTTACAAACCCATTACACTTACATACCTGGTTTCTTTTATTCTGTGTTTTGCAAGTGTTCTCTGCAGTGCAAGATTTAGCCTTTCAAACTGCAGAAAAAAAATGTGTATGTCATATGTATCTATGTCATTGCTGAAAATACAATCATGAGATAACATTTCTATACACAGAATTCTTTTGTCATCCTTGGGACTGAAGACATTTCTCAAGACAGTATTGTTGTTAGAAACAGCATGTCACTTCAGTGGTTACAGGGTTCACTTTATGTTCATCTCTCCAGCTCCAGTACCGCTATAATTAAACCCCTCAGTTCACATGCACCAGCAGTTGTGTATTTTAAATATACTGATATTCTTTACCTCCACGTGTTCAGATGGCAATAAAGACAGTGCTAAGAAATAAGCGTAACTAACACAGCTTTCTATTATTACATATCCCCCCCCCCAAAAAAACACAAAGTACTACGAATACAAAATGTAGAAAAAAAAAATCTTTTCAGTTTGAGGTAGATACTCCTAACAGAAAAAGCCACTTATATTCTGCATTATGCCCAGAGCATAACAGTTAGAAGTAAATCTTACACCTTTTCCAAATAATTTTTCTGGGAACATTAATAGTTGGATTTTTTCAGGGCAATTTGTCCATTTTCAGGGCAATTTTCCATAGTGTCAAGACAGAAATTGCAAAAGGTGACAGTTTTAAATGCAGCTATAAAAGATCAATGTAACATTCTATGACTCAGATGACCTCCTTTAAGTTTTCAAGAACATAGCATTTCAAGACAATGTTAGAACAATTATTTTAAAGAAAAATAATTTGGGCTGTGTATGCCACGACCCCAAATATCCTTCAGATGAAAATCTAGTCACTGTAGATGGCCTTTGTAAAAGAATTCTCTAATAAAGGGCACTTTAGAGCATAATGAATATTTGCCTTAAAATACTTCAATCCCATGATTCCATATCCCTTCTGCAGTTCCTAATTGGAACAGATGGAACATTTTCCAAATATGCATATTTCCAAATATACAAATTTTTAGGGAGAGTAAAGCTGTCATATGTATGTAGTTTCTGATATTCAAACTTCCCCCACACACAGGGTCACAGAATACTACTATACTGGCATGACAGAATTCAGCTGTGAGGCTTCCTGTGGCCTGGCCTTTCTTTGGTTCTCATTCCCTGAAGAAACTAGCAGCTTTTACTGCATCTTCTACTTTCTGCTTTTACAGGAGATAAGTTTGCACAACCAAAGAAAATATCACATGAAAGAAACGCAATATATTCTGGAAATGTTTTCCAAGGAAAAATCTAAAGTGAATTAGACAAATATATAGATATCTATGTATATACCATATTCCATGTATGTGAACAGAACATAAATTACACCTGTGTAATTGATACGGTAAGTGGAACGCCATCCAATCCATTTCTTATTTATGAGCAATGTTCTCTATATTTCTGTAAAGAAAGAAGCAAATACAACAGCAACATGCACTACATTATATCTCACATTTAATCAAAAAGTTGTGTGGATGCACTTTGTCCTGGACTTCCATGCATAGCTCTCTGTTTCCATGAAAAGTTCATGAATAAATAGGGGTCATGATGCAGCCTCATTTCAGAGCTTCCAGTTGGAAGGAAGATGATGTTACTCAATGATGCTCAAGTAAGGTAAATTATCTAAGCGATGAAAAATACATTTCTAAACAAGCAAAACCCTTTTATGGAAAAATAGGATTAGGAAAATGCTTATGGCTGGACCCCAAATCAGTATGAGAACAGACTTGGAAAAAGTTCTAATGAATAAGACTTGAATAATTGTAAATAGCAACAACAGTAACCTTGAACTTCATAGTTCCTAGGGTACATGGTCATAACATCTTCACTTTGCCAAGCTTTGTCCCGGCTGATGAACTTGCCTATCATAATTATGTAATAGGCAACTGCATACATTTATACCAGTCTTTAAAGAGAAAAAAATACCAGTTATTCAAAATCCCAGCAACAATTATATACTAGGAAAGCAATAGAGCAATCATGATATCCTTGCCGGTTCATTTTTGGGTTACAAGCTTTTCCTTTATAAATTTAAAGATCAATTTAAAGGTTTAAAGGATGCATTCCATCTGTATAAATGCAGCAGAGGTAAAATGGAGTTTTTCAAAACTTAATTATCTAGAGGTTTAGTGAATGGGTAATAGATGAAGAGCTGCATAACCAGATCTGCAAATAGATTTAACAAAACTAAAGCACTTTAAGTAAGGTACACTGGATGTCCAACTAATGGAATTATAAAGAAATTAGTGTAGAGAATTGTCCATTTGCTATTTGCAGTCCCAATATGTCAGTCAGTTCCTTCAAACTTCGCACCAAATTTGAGACAAGGCCAAAAGTTGAACGTTATGGAGCTGCATTTTTTATGTTCTTTTTACAAGGATAAACCATGGTATTCAGCTCCACTCAAGCAAGTCTGCATTGGACCTGTTTTCAGTTAAGTTGAGCAGAGACATCAGAATATCTTTGTGGTAAACACGAACTGCAATGTTTTTTAAAATAGCATGACAGGAGGTTAGTATCATAGCAGATGGAAGCAGCTATTTTAATTTTTTTGTGATAATGACTAATGCACTTAGCAGTTTGGATTCAGTTAGGTGAACTGATGAGATGACCACATAATTTACATAATTAGGTAACAAGGCAGAATTTCTATTACTACATCTCTATGTAAAAAAAAAAAAAGTTGGATTTAGAAAGAACAATTGAAAAGATAAGTGGAAGGCTGTAAATACAAGGCAAAAATAAGGGAAAAGTGGAAGGAATGGTGTGTACAAAATAGATTGTGGCAAAATTATATCCAGAAGGAATGGAAGTAGATTTAAACTATGGAGAACTACATAAGAACACAAACTTTGAAGTCAAAACAACTTTCTAAAGGCTTACATCTAAAGGCAGGCATAGAATGCTTTTTTAACACTTATAATTAAAAGCTATTAAAGTTTTGTTATTGTGTAGTATCTATTTACCTCAGGGAAGATAAGTTTGCAGATGCTTTCAGTTAGTGTGTGCAGGTACACCCTACTTCTGCTCGTCTTCCTTTGTGGAAGGTTTCCTTGGCCATCTTTTTCATGGACTTCTTTGCAGATGGGCAAAGCTGCTCTTGAGCTGTTTTCTGTGCAGTCCTTGTCACGTTCCTCCGTAATGTGACCTTGAGTCAGTAAGGAGAAAGGACATTCTCCTGTGATCTTCAAGTCTTTCAGTTTTGTACAGAACATACTGTACAGAGTCACTCTCTTGAGATTAGGAGTACTTGGCTTTGTGTTTAATAGTTCTCTTCTGTTTACTAACAAGAGCAGAAGATGCCGGAATAACAAGTTGATAAGGCAACCACTGTGGAAGGTTACTGGTAGCTATAAATCACCACAGGAAAAAATGTGTGCCCCTACAAAACAAGAAAGAAAGAAAAAATTAAAACATTTAATGGAACACAAGCCCTGTGAGGAATGGCTGAGGGAGCTGGGGTTGTTTAGCCTGGAGGAGACTCAGGTGATCTTATCACTCTCTACAACTTCTTGAAAGGTGGTTGTAGTGAGGTGGGGGTCTCTTTTTCCAGGCAACAACTGACAGAACAAGAGGACACAGTCTTAAGTTGTGCCAAGGGAAATATAGGTTGGATATTAGGAGAAAATTTTTTACAGAAAGAGTGATAAAATATTGGAATGGTCTACGGTGGTGGAATCACTGTCCCTGGATGTGTTTAAAAAGAGATTGGATGTGGCACTCAGTGCCATGGTTTAGTTTAGATGAGGTGTTGGGACAGAGGTTGGACTGGATGATCTTGAAGGTCTATTCCAACCAGGTGATTCTGTGATTCTCTGACTTTGCTCAGGAAAGCACTTACTCTCACGTCCCATTTTAAGCATGTGATATCTACTGACTTCAGTGCTTCAGGTAACTCAAATTGTGTGCCCGGTTATGTTTTGTATGAGTTGGGACTCAAGTGATTAAGGCAGAGGATTTGTCTTATCTGACACATATTTAGTCACATTGATGGATGAGTTTTCTGAAAGAGTGGAATTCCAATGAAGAAACCTTTTTGATTCTTCATAGGACGCGTTTAAAAACTACCTGACATGGCCCAATGAAACAAATTAGTTATTAATATTTAAATCTAAATTTACTTGATGTGCAAGATATCCTTTATATAATAAAGAAACATATGACTAGAGTTAGTGTGTGTACTTCTCAAGCACTAAACCATCCAAGACCAAAGGTCAGAGTCTCTTGTAAAAACAACTGACTGGTGACAACTCACATCTTGGGAATCTGACCACAAACTGCAGTTGCTTGGAAACACTAAGGGATTTTTATGCCTTTGAAGGTGGTATTTTCCAAACAACACATTAAAAAAAGGGCTGCACTTTTAATTTTAATAATGGTTCAGTTTGTTACAGGGCCAAAGCCCAGCTAGTTAATCTGGCTACTGCTGTAAAATACAAGGAATGTTTTAACAAATACATTAGCAACAAAAGGAGGGCTAAGGAGAATCTCCATCCATTACTGGATGCAGGAAGAAACACAGCGGCAAATGATGAGGAAAAGGCTGAGGTACTTTGGTGCCTTCTTTGCCTCAGTCCTTAATAGCAAGAATAGGTGCCCTCAGGATACCAATGCCCTGTGCTGAAAGACTGAGACAGAGAGCAGAATGGTGCCCCTCTAGACCAGAAGAAAATGATCAGTGACCTGCTACACAAGACACAAAAGTCTAGGGCCAGATGGGATCCACCCAATGGTCTAAAGGGAACTGGCAGAAGAGCTCACCAAATCATATTCCATTATTTACCAGCAGACCTGGCAAATTGGGAAGGTCCCAGCTGACAGGAGGTTAGTTAAGGTAACATCCATCCACAGGAAGTCAGAGGGAGGATACGACCTGACAGCCAGATTTCAGTCAGGCTCAGTCAGCCAGGGAAGGTCATGGAGCAGATCATCTTGAGTGCCATCACACAACACGTGCAGGACAACCAGGGGATCAGGCACAGCCAGCACGTGTTTAGGAAATGCCTCTCAAGTCTGGTCTCCTATGACAAGGTGAGCTGCTAAGTGGATGAAGGAAAAAGATAAAGTCTACCCAGACTCAAATAAAGCCTTTGACACAATTTCTCACAACATTCTGGAGAAATTGGCTGCTCATAGCTTTCACAGGCATGCGCTTTGCCAGGCAAAGAACTGAGGCTTGATGGCCAAGCCCAGAGAGTGTTGGTGAATGGAGTTACATCCAGTTGGCCGCCAGTCACTAGTGGGGTTGGTTCCCCAGGGCTCAGTACTGGGGCCAGACCTGTTTAATATCTTTACCAATGACCTGGACAAGGGGACTGAGTGTACCCTCAGTCACTCTGCAGGCAGCACAAAGCTGGGTGGGAATGTCAATCTGCTGCAGAGGGATCTCGACAGGACGGATCTATGCACTGAGCCCAGTCATATGAGGTCTAGCAAGACCAAGTGATTGTTCCTGCCCTTGGGTCACAACAGCCCCATACAGTGCTACAGCCTGGGGGAGAGTGACTGGAAAATTGCCTGGCAGAAAAGGACCAGGTGCTAGGGGTCCTGGTCAAAAGCTGCCTGAACATGAGCCAGTGTGTGCCCGGTGTCCAAGAAGGCCAATGGCATCCTGGCCTGGATCAGCAATAGTGTGGCCAGCAGGACTAGGGCAGTGATTGTCCCCTGTAGTCAGCACTGGTGAGGCCACACCTTGAACCCTGCATCCAGTTCTGGGCAAGAAAGACATTGATGTGCTGGAGTGTGTCCAGAGAAGGGCAAAGATCTGGGAAAGGGTCTGGGGTACAAGTTTTATGAGGAGTGGCTGGGGAAGCTGGGTGTGTTTATCCAGGAGAAAAGGAGAGTCCCTATCTCTCTCTATAACCACCTGAAAGGAGGCTGTAGCAAGGTGAGGGTCAATCTCTTCTCTCAGGTAAAAAGTGACAAGATGAGAAGAAATAGCCCCAAATTTTAACAAGGGGGGTTTAGACTGGATATTAAGAAACATTTTTTCAAAGAAAGGGTGCTCAAAAATTGGAACAGGCTTCCCAGGGAAGCAGTGGAATCAGCATCCTTGGAGGTATTTAAAAGATGTGTAGATGTGGCACTTAGGGACACGTTTTAGTGAAGATGATTTATTTCAGTTAGACAGTCTGAAATAGGCTCTTTCATTTTCTATTGACTGTATCTCATTGAATCAGATCCTCTCATCCTCATATAATACTCTTTAAAAATAATCCTCAAGAGCTTTTGGTGACTCTGGAAGCAGCTAAGTATTACATTTTTCTCTCAGGAGATACAACTACTTCTCTCAAAGGCACTAGGGCTTTAATAAGCCTGTGCACTACATAATTTGTTTCTGCCCCCGAGACACCCTGAGGGCATTTGGGGTCACACGGCAACTGTATCAGGGTTAAAAATAACTAATTCCCTGATACAGGTTATCAGCTGCTGCTTTTGAAACAGCTGGAATGAATAGCACAGCAGAGGAGTGCTGCAGACACAGCACAAATGGCACGGATAAAAGGAGAAAAAGGCAGGAGCTACTTTGATTGGACCTGCTGCTGAAAAAAAATATTTGGCAGAAAAGTCCCTTTTAAAGTATGTTGTAATACTGATGGTGTCAGGCCAGGTTCTAGGGGATATCTATCAAAATTAATGTCTTGATTTAAGAATCAATAAATACAATGTGAAGAACAAAAGACTGAAGAATGTTTACATAACATTTAATATTTCTGATTTCAGTTTTTACACAGAAACTCATTTGTTTCTGCTGCATGGACATCAGCAATGCTTCATTTTTCATTGCTGAATAACACTAGCTAGTAAATAAGGCAGTGAAAAATTTAAAGCAAGAACCATACTTCAAATATGGTATACATAATACTTCATACGATAAGAATTGTTATATATATATATATATATATGTATGTATGTATGTATAGATATTTTTATTCAGAAGCCATTACATACCCAATATTACTATACTAAGAAAGAAAAGCAGAAAAGAACCATGTTTTATATAGCTGGACTCATCTGTGTACTGAAGTTAAACATACATATACACACGTACAATTGCCAAAGCTAAAAAAAATTATGGGTCTGATGGATCTTACATATATACTCACATGCTTTGCTGAATTTTGGCCTTAAATTTCAAGATAAATTTTGAATTTATAAAATAACTACTAAAATGTCTTAAGCATATCAACACTCTGAAAGGAAAAAAACCACTGAAATATCTTTTGGTGAAAAAAATGTATAATTAAACATTTAAAGCATCTGCCAAGGAATGTAACATTGCAATTATACATGCTGCTATTTAAACAGTCTTTTAAAAAGTTTCTCAGTTAAGAATGTAAGAGTGAATTAATGGTTAAATTAGGTAACAAGTATTTACTGCATTTGTACTAACCTAAGAACAAAGGAAGTGAATGGCCTTCAGCAACAACAATGGTTTTCATGGGTTTTCTCTTTCTTTTCTCCTGCTGCTGGAATTATTTTTCTGTTTTTAGAAAACAATAATCTGGAACTATTTGGCATTCACTTCCATGCTAGCATACTGTATTTTAATTAAATGACATTTTTTTGTGATAGGAAAAATATTCAGGCAGGTAGAATTAGGTAGAATCAGTTCTGTAAAAGAAGCGATGCCATTGTTTTACACCTGTAAAGCCTCTAGAGGCTGCCAAGAGGGGAGAAGAGGTCCCAGAAGATGGTCATGGGACAAGAATTTTTGAGGGGCAAAATGGGTGCTGATGTGAAGATCCCTGAGTTGACAAAGCTGCTGGACATGCAGCTACTGTGTCTGCAGGTTTGGGTTTTTTTTGTGATGCCATTGTGCTGCAGGACACCAACACTCAGTCTCTTCCTGCCCTGGTGGGGACTGGAATCTTTGCCCTTGTTCCAAAGATGACCTGGGCTCTTGCCAGTTGCTGTTTATGAACGTATTATCATTGATTTCCAAGAACATGGCTATCCATGATGTTTCTAGCAATAATATTGTTGTACAAAACCAGTATCAGATCTTTAAAGTCCAAATAATGAAGACACAGTTCCTGAAGAATGTTTTCTGAAGAACCATTTTCTAAGTATCCTGAAGTTCTTGTTTTTCCAGAAACAAACTGTATGGTTCTTTGATAACAGAGATCCCAGTTCAAAACCATTATCAATTTAACAGGTATAACAATTTTCAAGCAACGGTCAGTTCAAAACTCTTTCTGAGCTCTACAATGATAAAACCCCCTAAATCACATGTTTAAATAAACAAAGTGGAAAACCTAATTCCTTGACACTTCAGAGGATTCAAATACTGAAAAAAAACCTCTATGCACAGACTAGGTCCTCCTTTATTATCAAGTTTTCATCTCGTATCCTAATGGCACCTTGCATTTCATTTAAGTAATATTCAGAGAAAAAATGTTATATGAAAATCTGTCTCACTCAGATGGCAATTAGACAGTGGTGTTAAAGGTCTGACAGGAGAAAGAATCCTCAGTGTAGATATTACAGAAGGAATTCAAGGAGTCTAAGGGACTTAAAAGGTAAGAGAAAGATGATACCACACATCACAGGTTAAGTCAAATATCTGCAGATGTGTTTCAGAAATGAGGAACATGAGCCCTCCCATTGTTCGTCAAATCTTTAGACATTTTCTGACCATAACAACAACAAAAACAAACAAACAAAAAAAAAAGAAACATGAAAAAAGTTTCTGGTTTTAATTCCTCTCCAAACATGGTTTGAGAGAGCTCATCCCAGGAGAGCAGCAGCATCTAATGTGAATTTTCCATCTCTGTCATATTAATTGATGTCATAGTTACCTTGGGCAACAAATTGAAAATTAAAATTAAATAATCCACTGTGAGATCAAACTACAAGCAACCAATTTATTTAGTGTCTGACTGAATACAACATGGCACTGTGCCACTCAGAAAAATGAAGATGACTTAACATAGTATAGTCATAGCTGCAGAGTAACTTAGTACAAACATTTCATTCTAAGTTTACATCTATACTTGTCTCACAGTCAAAATGCATTCCTGTATGTTTATTTGTACTAGCTGCTTCTGAATATTTACTTTATTACAACATTTCTTGACACTGTCATGCAATACAGATCAATCATACAGTAAAACCCCTAATATTAATGCAGCCATTTATAAAAATTAAGCAACACTTGTAAACAGTAGCTAAAGGTAGTTTATAATCTAAATTTATGGACATGGCATGAAATTAAAAGCAACATTTAATACTTTTCTCTTACAACAAGCAGAGTCCATCTGAGTAAGACAGAATATGGTATGATGGTATGTAATTTTTAAATTTTAAATCATACATATCAGTTTGTTAGGTGAACTGCTGCACGTTGATCAATATTTTTTAAACAAATTCGGTTTTTTTGCAGCAGTCAAAAGATATAACTGGCTGAATCTAACTTTCTCCAGTACAAGAGTGATTGCAGCACTTGCAGTAGTGGTGTGGAAGCCATTGCCTCCACAGAAGCAGCTGTGAACTTCTGCCTTGATGTAAGAAAAGGGTTTGCTGTTCCCACAGGGCTCTAATCTCTGTAGGGTCCAGAAACCACTGCCTTTTGCCCCTTGCCAATCTGTGCCTCTGAAGAGAGCAAGGCAGGAACTGGTCCTTTTATGCAGGGGCAAAACACAAGCACCTTCTAGTGAGACAGGTTAGGACCCAGCACCCACCCTATCAGCAGCAGCTCATTTCTGTTTCAGCTGCTGTGCCTATCAGCTGGCAAACTTAGCTAAAATAACTAAATCTTATAGTTTTGTCTTAGTAATATTAAGCACAGTATCTGCATATTATTTTTTCTACTTCAAGTGCTGTGAGTAGCAACAAAATTAAGTCCTGGTGATTGGTCTGTTTCCATGGATCTTATGGAGGTTTCTAAAATGTTAAGAGAAAACACCTCAAGTCCACAACAATATATAAGCTCACATTTTAAGAAGTCAAAGCAAGTATTTATCAGTCTTATTAAATCCAGTACAAATAAGTTAACCTTTCATTGGTTGCTTCATTGTTAGTTTAAACATGCCCTGGGTACATATACACCTTCAAAGCATTAATTTGTTTGGATTTTGCAAAGCCAAGGAGTTGAGGTCTAGAAACCCTCTAATATATGTGACCATTCAATCCTAAATCATTACCACCCTGTGTAAACATGAGTTTTACTTACTTTACAAAGTAGTACTTTACTTTCCTGAAAGATTCTACGTTTTTTTCACAGTATACATTTTTGCTACCTGAGCAAAGGCAGTAAGAGGGTGTTATCCTCTCTACAGATCAGGATGAGACAAGATATGGAACCGTGGACTTCACAATAATTTACTGGTGCCCAAGAAATTACTAGATTCAGCAGTCTAAAATTTCACTCCAGCTCCCAAAAGGAATAAGCTTTGCTAGGCATCAACTTTTCTGCTTGTTCACCCAAAATTTTCATTCTTCCTTCTTTCATGTCAATCCTAGTTCTGATATGTCTTTACCCCAGAGCCCTTTAAGAGTAGTCTTTTATAATTTTTTCTCTAAAGCATTAAATTTTCTATTGTGTGCTCTGCAAGCCCAGTTCCAGTGTTCTTACCACCAGACAGAGCTCTGTTTGGGGCTATTTCTAATACAAGTACAGTCAAATTTTTTCGTCACAGCATATTCTTGATAATAAGGAAATACCACAGCCCACCACCAAACTTACTGAATTGGTGGAATTGCATTGATTAACAAACAAAATAAAAGAGAGTGAAGCAGCTATAAAATAATACAAATCACACCAATCAATAACTGAATTTGGATTTACTAAAATGTTTGGACTGTTAAAGCGGTGTTGTAACTCATCCCAGTGACTGTCCTATATGACTGTATGACTGCTGAGGGCAAGCTAAAAACCTAGACCTTGCTTACAAGAAATCTTCCTCCCCATATAATGTCCAATTTCCTTAACTTCCTACCTCTTTTTTTTCTGTATAAAGTGTTTTAAGAAGCAGAGAAACACAAGCAGTTCCTCTGTGCTCCAAGTTGAATAGATTGTGATTTGCAACATTAGACAGCTACCAAACAAGGAGATGAAAATAATTACCTCTGTTTTCTGAGAAAAAAAAACAAATTATATACTTTTGTATCTTGTCATATGTCTCATTCTAAGGTTATGAGAGACATTTCTGCTGCTTTAAAATACTAGCATTTGTGTAATAACACCAAACACTATATCTTAATATTGAAACTCATGTTCCTGAAGACTGGGCAAACCCCTCATTTCAAAGTATCACTTAATTTCTTATACTGGTTTTGTGACTGACTCATTTCCCTGTAATGGTCTGAAGCAAGTCCCTGGATCCAAATATACCCCTGGGAGAAGCCCAGACTCCAGATGTGAAAGTTATTTTGCAGCCACATCTCTGGTTTCAATTAAAAGCGCAGGGGGAACCTTAATTACTACACCCATGTTTTGGCAGGTTGCTAAAGGAAAGACTGATTCCCAAATGCTGCTGATAAAATTCATATTTGCCATTTTAAGTATCACATTAAGTACTTTCGTAGGGTAAATATTTTCCTATGCTAGGACCACATAACAGGGAGGCATGCTGAGAAGACAGCGTGGGAAAAATACTCTCTTCCTGTGAGTCAAAACCTCTGTGAAAACACTCCCCAGCAAGCCCAGCAGGCAGGCTCACAGCACCTGATCCTCTGCTCCTCCCATCACATGCTCAGGATGGAATGGCAGTGCCCTCACCCCTGGCCCACAGCATGGCTGGACCCCCAGCTAAGCAATTCCCAATGGAGATACCCCCTGAGAGCCACAGGAGCTCTGCAGCTGCACTGCTCAGGGCTGTTCTTCCTGAGGCAGAGATAAAGATACCCCAACAAACACTAGAAACCTGCTGTGTGTAGCCATGACACATCATTCAAGTTTTGGGCTTGGGTTTTGTTTTTTGTTTTCTTTGAGAAATCCTGATACTGAACTGACATAACTGATGGGACCTCTAGTGATCCGGGTGCCCAGGTGAGGAAGCAACTGAAGGAGAGGAGCTGTTGCAATGAGGGCAGGCAATCCAAAGCATCTGGAAATTATTCTTGCACTTTAAAGGAATGTATTTTTAAATATAGCATAATCTTCATTTGCAGTCACGAAAAGTACAATACTTTCATAAAACTTGTAAGAGAAAAGCTAAGAAAAATAAATTTATGTCCTCTTTTCAAGAATTAAAACTCATCCTGAGGACATGTAGTGGTCATGACAGTCAGCAGGAGTTAAATGTAAAGATCAAAGTGTTGCCTATAGCCAATGGAATTTAATTAGAATCCACAAAAGGAGAAGCACTGAGGGTCTAGAACATGAAGTCATTGTTAATTGTTGTCCTTACTGATTCCTTCCAAATACATTTTTACAGCTCAGTCTTTCAAATTCAGCAATGCATAGCAGTTCACTCATTTAACTTAACCTTTAACTTTTAACGTCTGAAAAATCTGATTTTTATTTATGTCATAGATCAAAAATGTGTTTTAGGAGCAAATAAAGTAAAAGATAATGGTAATTATTTTATGATAAAAGTGAAATCTAGTAACCTTTTATCCCATTAGTGAAATCTTTAGCTAGTATTCATGACTTAACCAGGATTGCTGCATCTCTTTTTAAATAAATTAAACAACAAACAGTTTGAAAACCCCAAATTTCCAACACATGAAGTAACTTCTCATTTGAGCACCATGGTCTGGATTAACTGTGAAGCCTCATTCAGAGATGATTGAAAATTTCCCCTACTTCTTGAAAGACACTTATCTTGCTGAGATTTGTACCGGCACATGATGATCTTGCTGAAGCTGATGTAACTGTTTATGCAACTGACACACAGGTTTGCATAAAAATTTTTTTCCCAAATATACTGGAGCATGGTAGAGCAATATAAAACACTGATTGTAGCATCTAATGACAGTGCATATGGTTGAATATTCCTTTTGTGTTCACAGCTTTAAGTTATAATGAACAGCAAGTTTTATAAATAAAAGTACTAAAAGCATAATAAATAAAAGTACTTAAAAGTTTCCATGAACTCAACAGATCTTAGAACTGCCAGAAAACTAGGTCTGTGGAAGGAAAAGTGTTTCATTAGCAGATTTCAGTTGCAGAGTTTTCTGACTGGGTATTTGCCACCTGTCACTTCTGTTTACAATGTCTACAAAATCATTTTCACGCTGAAAATCACTGATAACTACCTTTCATATTTATTCATAGCTAAACACTCATGTCAACTCACATCGAAGCCAATAGCAGGTTTCTGGATACAGCAGGAATAGGATTAAACCTAAAAGGTCTGTGACTGCTGTCACTGAAGTACTGATTTGCATGTTTTCTTATTTTTGAACCAAAATATGACCTTGGCTTTTTAATGTTGGGTTTTTGCAGCTAAGTGTGCAGATGCAATAATCACAGAACTGAGGTCATTTGAGATTACAGAAAGGTTAAAAAACTATGCTTGGGAAGGCAATAACAGGACCTTCTAATTAGCAAAATTGGTTTGTCCTGCAGCACTGAGGTCATGTCCTTGTACTTTTTCTGAAAAAGCATATTGATTGAAGATGTGTAGTCAACCCAAATAGATGGCTGAAGGGGTGTTTTCACAGCCATCATACTGATACTGATTCTGCTTTAGGTAGGTCCTTGCAAGAAAAGCACCTCTGAAAAAGCAGAGAAATCAACTACTTTCCCAATTGTTCTCTTCTATGGTATTTGCAGGGCAGGACCAAGAGGCACCTTCCTTTTTGATTAAATGCCTACAGATGGTTTCTGCTACAAAACATGTTTAAAAATAATTGGAATGGCTGATTTAGCTCATGTGCACTGTAAATTAGCACCTTCCTTTTTTATTTCACTGATTGGCCTGTCATTTTGCACACAATGGTACAGGCACATACAGTTATTCATAGCCCATCTCTTTCAAAATCTGCTCTTCTAAAAAAGATTTGAGTACACAACAGCATCTTATCTTTGAAAAGACTATCAGCACATCCAGTGAGACTGAATGCTCTAAGAATACATTACAATACCACTTTGAGTATATTGTTTAGGTGCTATCTAATACTCTTCGGCAAAATACAGCAGATATGCATTTAAAGCAGAGAAAGCTAGGTAAACATGTTAATTTATATAGTCTTTAAAAACACAGGCTTCTTTTTTCACTAAAATGCTAAAGCTATGTAAAGATGAGAGCTTTTGTGAAATACTGAGCTTGCAAATGTTGCATTAAGAGAAATTAATCTTGTTAATCACAACAAATAAGTACTTAATGACTAACATTAGCCTGTTGTTAATGGATACCATGTGTGTAACAAAACTCAAGATTAAATAAATCCAGAAGCAGATTTTGGCTTCCTGTTGAATGTTCAATCTGTGATGCTTGTTATTGTCTCCAGTGCAATTGCTGAAGTTATCACAGCTACTGATCTTTCAAATCCTTCCGTTCCATTTATTCAACTCTTCTTTAAAGCATGTGAAAGAAATCAAATTGCACAGAGTGTTTTTCAGATTACTTTTGCACAGGAAAAGTCAGCACATGCAAATGAGAGCAGAAGGGAGAAGGAATGCAAAATTAACTCAGAGATATTTGCCATGTTCACCATGTATTCTGTAATAGCTTCCCCTTGGCCCTGGCAGCAGTTTGAAGTAAAGAGTGAGGGGAGAATGTGGCCCTGTGGAAAAGTAAGCTGAAAATATTTATGGGAAATTCTGCTTTGACATATCTAAATCAAAGCAGCTACTGAGATGTAGAAATGTGAGCTCCTTTATAAAGAAACTTCTCAAGTCATTAAAATGTAGCTTCTTGTTTTAATAACAGATGCAATAAAAATCAGAGGGTCACTGATGCCAAGGAAAATAAATTATTTATAATGCTATTTTTCCAAACCCTCACTAGTGATAAACAATAAAAAAGATACATCCTTATAGCTAAAACATATCAAAGAGTAGAAGCCTCTGTCAGTGCTGCTCCTCCAGTTATAACAGACACATTTAGAAAGATTTAGCATGTTTCAAGACATGCAATATACAGATTCAAGTACATTAGCTGTTGAATTGCAGCCTCCTGTAACAATATCCAAGCTGAATATTCAAATCCCACAAAAATATAATATAATTCATCTTTTTGAAACCCTGTATCAGTTTTGGATATTTTTGTGCCAGAGTGCTGGTTACAGAATGGCACAGAAATAGATGCTTAGCTTGCAATGCTTGCAAATTCCACTGAAATTCACTGATTCAGGTGTTTCAGATGAACAGAGATTAAACAGATTAAGAGATTCAGAGGAATGGAAATCCAAGAAACAGTTAACAAAGGACACTGCAGAAACTTTGATGAGATTTATCAATTGCCAGCCTCTAATTCGAGGTACAAATTCAGGGTTTAACTATTAAATGTATTTTAACCATAAGGATTCTTCTGCTGGCTTTTTGTGACTTTATCTGCATGGCCCTCAGGTCTTTCTCTCATTGAATAAGTATAGATATTGCGCATTGCATGTACCCCAGGGTAATCTTCCTGGAGTTATTCTAGACAGGGTATCTAGAATAACTCATGTTTCTTCACTTCACAACCTGTATAACTGCACTGGCTGCAATGATGTTGACATCACAGTATTCTTACTGAAGACTGAAAGATCAAAGCTTGTCTCTATTTCTCAGACTGTAGTTTTTCTATTTTTTTCTAATTTATTTTTCAGTATGTGCTGCTCTTTATTATATGAGAGATAAAACAAAGTGAGATACAGACAGAATAAAGGATCAAGGAGGAAAGAACAGAAAAAAACCTATAGAAGACCATGAGGATCTAAAAATCCTTAAGAAATAAGGAAAATATGGGCAATAGAGCAAAACTATTTGTAATGGAATGGACAGTTCTCTTACTGATAAAGTGCTTTCTCTCTGCTACAAATCCACTGAAGTTTGGTAGGTTCTTATGCAAATAGCTTTTCTGTAATCTGTCAGTATAGCCTACAGAACACGTTGACATGCTAATTTCATGGAGCTTTCCAGCAGTATTTTATATTTTAGGAAAATTTTTTTGTTGCTTCTGTGTTTCAGCCAACTCTGCTGGTGATATGTTCCTCTCTGTCGCACAACTAAGGAAGGATATGTGTTTACCACCTTGATTTGGCTGTCAAGATTTAATTTCTAGTTTTACTGGTTTGTTGCACTAGGATCTCTTGGGGGGCTGGGAATGACATACCTTGTTTTGCAGCACTGTTTAATTAGGTTGTCCTGTGTTAATAAAGAAGTAAAAACTTCCTAAACTTGGATATTTCCTATGTTATTTTCCAGTACTTTGTTTTAAATGACATTGATTTGTAACATAAAGGTCCTCAGTTGCCGATTTAAGGTTTCATTTCATAATTTTATATTTTCTTTTTTAAAGATATTTCATTCATGTTTTATAATATGTCTGTAAGGAACCTCTTTTCTCTCTCCATCAGGCCTCCTGAAAAACCAGTTAGTGTTGCACATGTATCTGAGATCCCAGGATGAAACACTACTTACCTGACCTCCTTCAAGGCCCTGACCTGCATTCCAGTGAGGCAGCATGGAACTGCACTGGTGTCACCAATCACCAAAAACCACAAGCCAGACCATCCTGCCACTGTGCCACCACAGAAGGTAAGGAGCTGTAAGGGCATCCAGTTCTTAATTCAAGGTGTGGCAATCTATGTTTCAGTGCTGGAAGGTTTTGGGATTCAGTCCTTAGGCAAAAGGAATTTTTGCTTGAGAATCTTGGTCTGGAGGAGCTCCCAAACAGGAGCAACAGCCAAAGAAATGTAACAACAGAGTCACCTCAGATTTACTTTGTTGAGAATCCAAACTGAAATGAAATGTTACTGATAAACATCTTTGTCTCAACGCTTCAGCTACCCGGAGATCTAATGCTCACTTCAAGTGTAGGTGCTTTGCACAAAGGTGTGTACAATTCAAGTACAATTTCCCACCAAAATGTTAAAGAATAATCACTCTGTATGTGCTGTCTTTTAATTATGTAAAATGGAAATCTACCACTGAACACCTGTCCTCTTGCATTATACTAAGAAACCATGTTCATTCAAAAAATGGAGCCATATAACAGGATGTCTCCAACTTGCTGAGTTGCATACTGGTGCTGTAATAGCTCCAAGCAGCAAAGAAAACAGTTTAGCTCTTTCAGAGGTGAAGGAGCACAGTGAACTGTGGCAGAAAAGCTAAAAATGAACCAAAATCAAATTCCAGCCAAAGGAAGTGCATATGTACTCAGAGGAGTACTTCAAATAGGTTTTGAATGTTATTTGAATATTATCCTGAAGAGATATGCTCCTTTGACTGGAAAGTTATTGTTCACTGGACCCTTGAAAAAAGAAATCATGTAACAAAGAATAGGTTCCACCTCTGTACTTGTTTACGTGCACAGAAAGAGGATGCTACACAGCAAGGTTCCCCTTTTCTGAGGCAGTAAAGGCTGAGAAGCCATGAGAATAGCTGGGGCACAGGGAGGGGATGAGGTGCATGAGGTCTAGAGGATGTAAACCAGAGACCTAAGCTTAAGGATTAAAAAAGGTAGTATCTCCTCCACAAAGAATTTCCTGCCAAGATGAAGACAATATTTTTAAGCATTCTGGCACTCGAGAGCATTCTGAAGCACCACGAATCTTGCAGAGAGCCCTCTCAACAGGTAAAAATAACACAGGGAGGGAAGAAACTCTGATGCACTGTGTATAGTCTTCCTTTACATGGTGTCAGAAATATTTGACATTTCTGTTTACAGTTTAGGTGATGTGGAAAATACAAAACATTTATACTTGTACCTGACAAGCTTTAACGAGATACAAGCACTAACTTTACAAATATCTTGTGACAATGGAGAAATTAAGTTCTCACAATATCACAAGTATCTTTGCAGCATATTTATGTTGTAAATCTTTGCTCTGGGTTTTCAGTTCTGTTTATAACAGGCATCTAGATCCCATGATACCCATACTATGTTAAACTGACATTAGGATTGCATTGCTAAGTAATGCCGCTTCTTTGCTAAAATACAGAGTGCCAAACCTAAGTTTAAAGACCTAAATGCATTTATTAATATTTTACTAAAGATTATGAGTGCTTTCCATTACTGTAGTGTAACAGTTGGGAAAGAAAACACTGAGTATTTGTTATATGCTTTTTTGGGCATATTTATTCCAGCATTAAATAGATCAGCCATTTACAATATAGTAACTTTTACCAATGGTAATAAAATCTAACACTTTTTTAAAAACAGATTAACCCCATTAGATATTTTTCTGCCACTATCACTCATTACAGTTTCTTATCTTATTTTTCCATATACCAATTTACTGCTAACAAAATTCTGCCCACAAGATGGGCAGGGATAGATGTTCAGTTTTAGTTTTTGCTATGGGTAAATCATAACCCTGTATGCTATCAGTAGTCCTTGCTCTTCACTGCTTCAAAGCCTATTCGAAAAGATACTTTTTCCTTTTAATTCCCCTCTCTCGTTTGAACCCATTTTTGCTTAGAACTTATTACTTAGAACTGGAAATTATTTTCAAAGAGAAATTCAAAGGAAGATAACATGAAACCACATTTCATATATTAAGCAACCATTAAAGCCAGTTTTCACTGGCATTTCTGAGTGCCAGTCTCTAATCTGCTACGAAAATAGTCAGTGACATGATCTCACCTCAATCTCATGCTGCACACTTCCAACTGTGATTAGCCATGCCTCTGTTGGATCTAAAATTTACTACTGTTATGGTCAATGACTTTTTCCACATAGAGTTGACAATCATGCTGCATCTCCCACAGATCTGGAGCATGTGACATACAGGGCTAAGTGTGAACCCAATCAAAGCTGATACTAATTTTCAGATCAGCAGCAGATTTTCAGTGACACATTACAAATGTAGTCTCTGCCTCGTGACCACATCAAAAGGTTTTGCAAACTATGCCTAACTACAGAATGAAGATGGGTCACTTCTGTTATTTCATTGCCACCACATAACCAAATGATTTTGTCTGCAAGGGGAAATATCTCATTACCTTCTAACACTCATGAAGGTATTACTATTTAATCATTAAGATCACAACATGTGAAAATTCTTAGAGAACTTTGGTTTACACTTAAATACTGGTATCTAACCTTCTGTGAGTTCATCCTTTGGCAGATTGCTCAGGAAAGAAATAGTGCTTCTGATACCCTGCATCCTGCTCTCTCTCTCTGCTGCTGTTGGCAGGCCTATTTCTTGCTCATTTTAACCCAGGAGGCTCCAGTTAAGAGCAGGGCCATACAGAAATATACAGCAAAAGATGATGCCTGGCCAGAAGGGTTTGCCCTCTGAATGGCTAAGATAGAAAAATGGGATATGAAAGGAGCATCACAATGCCTCCTTTATAAGGGGGGAAATTAAGCATGCTGGAGGTCACAAAAGAAAGACTACGGCCGAGCTAAGAAGTTAATCCAGATGTCTTTGCACAAGTCAAGAGATTGCACAAGTTTGTTGGGAAGTTTAGTAGATCTGAGTGATTTAGAAAAGCCATGTTTGACCTTATGAAAATTGGCAGCCAGATTTTAAAAACAATGGGATGAAAACACTTCACACAGAAAAATACTATTAAATTTTGCAGGTAGGATCCATAAAAGGGTGCAGGTGCTGAATATACAACCAGAAAAAGGAAGGTATCCTCACACTAAATCTTCATGGTAACACAGAGCAGGTTTAATATATTCTGCTATTTCTGAAGGCTTCATAATTCCTTAAAGGAAATGGATTCCCTCATGTTAGTTTTTAACATCATGCAACTTGTTTGGGAATCTTTAACTGTATCAAAATAAGCACTTAATTCAATCCATAATTAATTGTAATCATTTCTGTCAAGATTTCCTGAAGTTTTTGAGAAAAAAATAATCAGTTCCCCATTGACCAAAAGCCTTGCTGAGTTACTTAAGCCACAAGACTCCCCCCCTTCATAACATTCTTCCCAAGGGGAAATTCTAAAATCCTAGCTCTAAATATCCGTTGTGAGTTCTATGGACAAACGGCTCTATTTTCACTAAAATTTCAACAATTTCAGTCCCCCAAAGATTTTTTTTTTTTATCATGAAGGCAAATGGTTTCGCACTTTCAGCTTACCAGTGTAAAGAGGCAAGAGACAACTATGAAGACAATTTTGGCAAAAACCAAAAAAAAAAAAAAAATCAAAAAAAAGGAAATTTAAAGTTAGATTGATACATGCTTTCACTGAAGACATGGAAATTTTGCCATTTTTAGCAGTTCTATTTAAAACAGGAACTGCAATGAGTATTTTAGGCTCCTGGATGCCTGCAGTCAGGGTAGGGAGAAACACAGCTACTCATGTAAGCAGATGCCACTCCCTATTAACCAGAAGGCACCACTTGAGCAGATTTTCTTGCATTTTCAAATCACAGAAATCATCATGAGCAAACATAAAACCCCAATTTTTCCAAGTAACAAACTAGAAATATTGCTGAGGTGTCCCTCTGTTGTACTCAGGCTTTTACTAATGCTCTTTTGTGTGTGAAGAGTTTCTGCTTTTTGCCGAGGAGGGTAATCAGCCTTCCCTGAACAGTTTTTGTCAGTCTGCATCTGTATCAAGTGCCAAGTGAAATGCAAGGTAAAAATGAAATTAAACATATGTTTACCTTGGTCAGCATTAGAAAGGCAGTCATTGCTATACAACACATTTCTGTTTAATATACTATTGAGATACTTGTTTCTGTGCTATTATTCATTAAAAGTGGAGAGTTTAGCAGCAACTACTGTATGTGACATCACAGAAACCATAAGTTTTACTGCACTCTCCAGAATCAGCGACATTCTAGAATTCCACCAGGAGGATTCCCACAAAATACATTTGTTCCCAAAAGCATAATACATTTTTGCTCTGAATAACTCAGAACTAGGTTGAGGAAGAGATTCACTTCATAAATGTATGTTTCTTTCAATTTCCATTTGTGAAGGGGAAAAAAATCAAAGAATTTTAGCACACTGCCTTTTAACAAGTCTTTACTTTATTCACAGGGAGGCAATTGGATGACTTGCATGGGATATTCCCTACAGCTCTCTAATACAAATAGCTGTCCAAGGGCTAGATTCCACGATGCTTGATAATATCTTTGGAAGTGGTTCCAGTCTCCTCCAAGATGATACACACGTCCTGTTTCTAGATTACAGCCACACAATTGAAGCTCCCTTCCTGAGCCACTGCATGGCTGACCTATTTTCTATATGGCCTTAGCTGAAACAATCGATGGGCATAGCCATGCGTGAAGTGCAAGGCATAGCCAAACCATCCCAGGGGAGGGCTCCAGACAGCTCTGTGCCCCACAGCCCCATGCAGGAGTGCAAGTCTCCAGACATTTCTCCCCTTGCCTTAGGGCAGAGAAAAAGTGGCCCTGTCACTCAAGCAGGGACAGCACAGCATTCTGCCCACAGGCAGACACCTATGCATAGGAAGTACAGACGGGGTTCTCATGAAAGAAATACTCTCTCAGAAATAACATAAAGTCACAGCTTGGTTATCGTCTGGGCTTAGTGTGCTCTCTGTAAGAAATTACCTTCCTGGGGCTGACTTGCATGAGGGAGCTCATTTGAATGCCTCTCCTAGCAGGGCACCATTCTCTTGGAACAGCTGAGTGTGAATAGTGAATATGCAAGAAGAAAATCAATTCACAAATTGACTTTAAGTAATACAAAGTAACTAATTTAAAGAGTCAGAGCAGTAAAATCAAGAATAATGTGTACCACAATACTGCCAAGTTCAAGTAGCTGGGAGAGTGCTTAAAAGTAGCAGTGAAGGTCTGAACTGTGGAAGGGGGAATTTGAATCAAATGGGAATGTCAGTTAAAATACAATTAAATCTCAATTAAATCTGAAAGCAGTAATATTCTTAGCAGGGGCATCTATTCCACTTAACAAAACTGTCATATAATAGGAAACATGAATGAAAAACAAGTGCAAGTGAATATCACAAAATCCTGTGTTCTGATAGGGTGGGATTCTCCTAAAAACCGAAGGCCTGTGGAGGCCCTAAAGCTCATAGAGGTGCTTGGGGTCTGAATCAACAAACAGCACTTGGTGAGGTCTCTCTGTGGTGAAGTAAAATTAATCTGTAGGGTTCATATTTACCCTGGCTTAGGTCAGGAAGCAGTAGAACAACTGGGAGCTGTGAAACGTGAACTCCTACAAAAAGAGAGTAGATGTCAGCCTGCTCTAGACACCACATCTACAAAAATAAATATCCTGTGTGGTGAGGCACTTCCTAGAACTGCTGTCAACCGAGGAGGACAATCAAAAAAAATGGAAGAACAGCATATTACCAAATGAGCTGCAGTCAATACCTATGGTATAGATAAAAAGCTTAATTATAAAAACATGGTTTTTACAATTGTCTCAAAGCAGGTTAATCTATGCACAAAAACCTTATAAAAGATCTGCTGATTCTAGCAAATTTTGCTGCATTTATTAGAATAAATTTTTGTTTACACCATAGCTAGAAGCCCTAGTCAATTTAAGCACAATTAAATTTTATTGTAATTTTAAGATTAAATAGGTACTAACATTCTGCCCTGAACTGTGTTGCCTTCTTGAACAAGAACTGGCTTGAAAATATAGTATGTTTAATGATAAACTTGAATCTCTACTTGTCATACAGCTGTTCATGCAACACGTGCAGAACATACATCACACATACACCCATACAATATACATATATCACACAGCCACATCTCAAATGGTGAAGACATGCTAGAAAGACTATTCAAAGTAATGCCAAATATGAGCTTAGGCCTAATTTAATTTCAAATGCTAAAAATCTTAATTGCAATAGCAAACATCTACATAAATGGAGTCAATTTTAAAAGACATGTAGACAGTAAAGGTCTTTAAAAAGTAAATACAAAATGTGCAAGGAATTCCAGCAAAGAAACTCTAATGGCAGCTCTCCAATGGCCCAAACTTCATTTGTTAATAAAATATGCAATCTGAAATATGATTTCTAAATAACAATAAAACAAAATATTTTAAATCATGTCCTGTAGTTTCCAATAATTTCTCTAAAATAAGATTTCTTTTACCGATACAGAACTTTTCTTAAATGAGTAAGTTTTTATAAAGAAAAATTAAAACCTGTTGCTAGTCTACAAAGTAGATACAAAATACAGCCAGTACCTCCTAATACATATTTCCATGTCAATAACTTAGACCATTTGTTCTAAATCTATGTTTGTTTAGATTACTGAGGTACTTGATTTTTAGATTTTGGGAATTTTTTAAAGTACCATACGAGTTACAATATCTTTTGTTGAACAACTTGTTCCAGTTAAAAGGAAAATAGCTGTGTTTGCTACAAACTCTATCTTGGCTTCTTGGATTGCTTATTTTGAGTCTTGGTATTTCTTTTTTTAAGAATTTTCAACAGATGGCATTCATACTGATAATCGCAGTGATATTTTATCTTTCATGGCATGACATAACCAGGTTTTGACTGCTACTGATATTTGGCATATTAGATTTTATTACCAACTCTTACTTATGTTTTGATTTCACTATGGGATCTGTTTTGAAACAGACTGTCATAGAAGGCTAAGGACAGATTTTTTAAAGAATGCATTAATCCCAATAAGACAAATATACTCAACTTAAGTACTTACTTTTATGGACACCGACTTCTCATTTTTAGTGTTTCATCAAAAATTTTATTAATTTGGGTACTCAGCAAGTGAACCAATGGGAGAGAGGATGGTGAGACTGCAGTGAGACACTTTATTGATGTCAGAAATTGTAAAAAAAAACACTGTAGAACTAAATTCCTTACCTTCTCCTCCAATGTCTGCCTCATGATCTTGCATTGTCATGATTCATTATATCTGCAAGCCACACAGAAAAAGTACAACCAGGAAATCTCAATACGTGCTTTCCTTCTTTCTCCTTCCATACTTTTCCTGCTTTTGGATCAGCACGATTTCAGCAAATGCTTTTTTTTTCCTTTGAGAATGGGGAGGACAAAGTTTCTGTATCACTGCTACACTACTCCTCGTGTGTCCTTACAATCACCTGGTTCATTTAAGGTTCCTGCTACTGGCAAAGCGAAGAGAACAGTCATCAGAACATATGGCCATACGTAGCACTCCAGAGCAACAAAATCCAAGCAAGAAACTTCTCTACAATTCTCTTCCCTACAAAGAGAACATCTGTAACACATTTGCACACATTCTCTGGACGCCTGAATTGCTTATCTTCCCTGATTAATTATGTAAAATAGTCTGCTACAGGAATCTCTTCCTTCCCAGTACAGGCTGTCACCACCTTTTGTTCCTGACCCTAAAAAAGTGGTAGACCCATTTATATGATTTAAAGTGTATTTTTCCTTATGACTACTTTTTGTAGTTTGGAAACAAATCGTCTTAATTCTAACTGCAAGAAAAGGGAGTGGCTCCACTAGGAGTTTTGTCTTAGGAAAAATTCTAAGATTAGACCACTTCCAAATTCATACAAATATAATTAAACTCTTACACTTGTAATGAAAAATTCCTCTGTTACATTTTTCTGTAGCTCTGTATTATCAGACTTCATTATGGAAAATGTGAGTGAATAAAAATTTCGGTTTTTCTACTAGTATTCCAAATAGCAAATGTCTGACCGTTTCTCTTTAGACCAACCTATATGCAGCACAGTGTAACCTGTAGTCCAGTGGAAGTGAAAAGCCCAAATACAGCATTACAGACACACTGCATCCTTGCTTATGACTTTTTTCCTGTTAAATCATCCTTCGAACTTAGAAAGCCATCTTACTTCATCCACAGAATAAGTGACCAGCTCTGAAAATAGAGCCATTTTAGAAGCAGCATTAGATCAAGCTTGAGATAGGACATACAGTGTATAAAAGATGTATAAAAGCACTCTTTTATATATGAGAGAAAAACTTCTTAGGTGTCTCATGATTATAGATAGCGATGATTTTATAAAGGGAATACTAGGCTAGTAATGGTCACAGAGCTTTAGCCACAACAACCCTATTCACTCATAAAAGGGATTACAAGCCTAAAGTCTTGATGGAAATGGAAAGAAAAGGGGAGCTAAGAAAATGGACGGAAAACCTGCTAATCATCATGAATGCAACATACTCTGGGGGTTCACTTATTCTTCCTAGGAAAAAGAAATAATTGGAATAGCGGATGCAGAGATGAAGTTATTGTTAGAGCATCAACTATGTGATGAAATGTCAGGTTTGTACCTAATTCATGAGGTGGAAAGACAGAAATTGCACTGAAAACCGGATAAGAAACCTTACCTAAGCACAACGCGGTAACACGAGCCTGAATGGGTTTAATTAGCTGGTCGAGCATCAGCAGTTGGCGAATTCTTAGAAAGCCTCACAATGCACAAAGGCCGCCGGGGCAGCGCTCGTGGCCGGAGCCCTCGGCGGGCTCCCCGGGCGCTGCCATCCCCGAATCG
>JAHLSL010000020.1:5952898-6059114 GCA_025920805.1 Petroica traversi
TGCAGAGAATTCCTATTCCAGGATGTTCCATGCAAATTTAGATGTGACGATCACTGCAGTGTAAATCTGCTGTGGCCAGCGTGACAAATGAACGCTGGACAAGAACAGTGAATTTGGATGTTGGGTGAGGAACTGAATCATCAGCAGCCAAAGGTCTTCTATAGTTCTTGGAAAGCCACTGTTCATCCCTGTCACAACAATTGGTATGTGTGTACTAGTGATAACTTGCAAACTTGCACCAAATAAAAATAAAGAACATGCTTATGAATAGGACTTTTGCAGTGAGTATTGGAAAGAAGGTAATAGTGTTTCAAGTTATATTAACTGAAGTATTAATATAAGGCAGTATTCATTTTACTTCAGTCATTGAAAAGTTAGGTCTTGAAACAAAATTAGATTAGATAAATTCCTTCCATAAGATCCATAAGGTCCTACAAATACCAAAAAAGATGTCACATTTTATTTAAGGAACACTAATGTCACACATAAAAATGGCTACATTTTCTTAATTTTCTTCCATAAAATAAAGTTATCTTTTTTTTTACCAATAAGATAGAAAGATATATGTATAATCAAGTAACAAGGGCATGATAATTCAGAACATAATTAACACTCCTAAACTGCCATTTACTGGCGTCTGCTGTATTTAATTCAAGTTCTCAAATCAGATGTCTTCAAAGAAGCACCTCTCAAATGTATCATCTCCCCCATGGCAACTGAAATTTCTGAAAATACAGAAAGCTGCAGCCCAGAGCTGTGGTGCTGAGCAGCTGACGCCTCAGCCTGGATGGCTTCAGGCACTCTGGGGCTGGAGATGCTAGCAGGTAACAGAATGGCAGAAAGAATGAGGTTGGAAGTTACTTCTGGGCTTGAGCTAATCCAACCCTGCTGCTCAAAGCAAGGTCAACTAGAACACATTATTCAGCCTAGTGTCCAGACAGATTTCTAGTGTCTCCAAGGATGAACACGCCACAACATCTTTAAACATCAGGTTGTAGTGTTTGGCAACTTTCAGAGAAAAAAAATTAGTTATTTTCCTATATTTAAAAGAAATTTCCTGTTTCAGTTTGTGAAATACACATCCTCCTGTCTTTTCACAGGATGCCACTTGGAAGAGTCCACCTCCCTATTCCTTTCTCTACCCTTAGATATTTATACACATGGATAAGCTCTCCAGGAGCCTCCCCTTCTTTAGTCTGAATAGTCACAGCTGTCTGCTCCTCTCCTTGTACATCAGGTTCTGCTTTACCTTAACCATTTTATCAGCCCTTTGCCCCACTTGCTGCACTAAGTCCATGTGTCTCTCTTGCACCAGGGAGCCCAGGCTTAGACCCAGAAATTCAGATGTGCTTCACCAGTCCTGAGCATTGAGAGGAGGTGCCTCCCTCCACCTGCTGGCTGTGGCTATGCTGTGCCCTTTTTCAAGGCTTGGGCAAACCTAGTTCTTGCCTTGCATATAATGCTTGCCTTTGTAGTTTAAATTTTTTTTCATCATATCTCTTTTGTAATTGTAATTTCAACCCCATTCTATAATGATGCATTTTCAGTATTGCCATGTAATGGCATTTTTTGGAATCTCCCATGAGAAATACATTACCTTTCCATTTCAATGCAGAGGAGGTACACACAACACAGAAAGGTGACAGTCACATAATCCATGGCACTAGTAATCAAATTGGGGTTTACGCAGCAGGAAATGAAGATGGATGAAAATTTGAGAAACTTAAAAAAGCCTGTATCATTCACTGTGCCTTTTTGAGATCCTTCTAAGATAGAAGTGCCAAAAGTTGTGATGCCAGCTGGAGAGTTAATTTAATTTTGCACTATCTAAAATACATCTGAACTGGGATTAACTGTAGGGTTTTGATAACCTCTGCCATCTGGTTGGTATTCTTTTATTGATTCACTCGTTCTTGCTATAGGCAGTTGAAAACACTATGGAAGACATGCTATCACTGATGTGTCTAATGGACTTGCTAAATTACATCAAGTTCAGAAGAGGTTTCAGTGTTTTATCCACACCTAGCTCAATGTGCCCCTTTCTGGACAATGTTAAATCCTCTCAGTTAGAAATCACTCTTACTTAAGGCTCATAAATTCCTTCTTCAGGAACATGTCTCATGCTGTTTGAGGATATATATATATCAATGTTAGATGTTTTACCTTCAGTCTTTTTCACTGGAAGTCTCCCTTGTCAAATAGTACCTGTCATTTTCTCACAGTTACTCAGCCACGATCAGTCAGATCTGAGTATTTATCAGGATTAATGCCTATATTTTCAAAAAATAAAGTTTTGTGCAGAGTTTCAAGTCTGCCTGGAGGAAATGCTTTCTTCAATGAATTAATAAAAGCACAGGTTCCCAATTCTTTCACGGATTTCATACACCTGCAAAACAACCTGGAACACAAGCTTTCTGAGGATCAAAAGGATTTTTGTTTCTGTTGCAAGTTTTCTTGGTAAACTGCTGTTTCCTAGAGGGCAGATCAGGTTTGCTATGTGTGCTCTGACGGTATGTCTGTGTCTTGTATAGAAATACAATTTTGTGAAGTTCTCATGGTGAATTACCATGGAGAGTCAAAGGGATGTCACAAAAGTTGTAACAGCAGTGACAGATAAATAGGATTCTTGGTTTTCCTTTTCATTGGAAGATAGAGAGTCAGACTTCCTGTAGAAACATCTTCCAGATGGATTTGCTTTCTTGCCCAACATTCTTATTTTTAACTGAGTGATGGATGTAATGCTTGTTTGTTCTGATCAAGTATTAATATCTCTTTTTAGGCAAGGAAGCAGAGATATTTGTCCAGATGATAAAATTATTTCATTTATGAAGTCATATTTAGGAAACTATCAACTTTAATAAGTTCCACCTTGGGTAATTGAAAAATCTTTGCATCCTCCTCTTATTTAAATTGTTATGGCACCCTTCCTGTCCTGAGCAAGTTGTTATGAAATCTTTGTCCTGTGTTGTACTAAACATTGGCTTTGCTTATACTGATCCTGAATAACTTTTCACTTCTCTGCTGCAGGTGCGTGGCCCGGCAACACCCAGACTTTGTCATGGACGAGCTCTGCAAGTGGATTCTTTCCCACTGAGGCTGGATTTCCATTAAAGGAAGCCCAGGCAGGCGGGCTGGCAGCAGGAAAGCAGCTGCAGAGTGCTTTGAAAGGGAGCACGGAGCTCAGGGAACTCAGAGTGCAGGGAGCAAACGTCATAAAGTGCGTGTTTGCTGCAACAAGTTTTAGCCTTATCAGATTAGTGAATTGATTTTTGTAGGCATAAGAATTCAAATCTAGCAAAAGTTTTGGTGTTTCTTCATAAATTATCTCAGTTTTGGGAAAGGTTTGGTTTGTAGTCCACTGCTGTGGACTTTCCTCTGCTACCCTTTCTTCACAGTCTCTAAATATGAGCTTAATTCAGCCGTTAAAAATTATGTGAGAAGACAAAAACCTGTGCACAAATTGGCAATCATATTTGAGACATTCAAATTATATGCTGTTTTAGCAATATTAAAAATAACATCAAGTATAATTCTTGTGCATAAAAGTAGTTCTCATTCAATATTTCAGTCTCTGAGCTTCTAAATTAGATAAAGTTTTGTTATTATGTAATTATAAAAATTGCTTATTTGCTTTTTGTTCAGAGGGTTCTATTTGCATTATGTTAAATATGATGGATTCCAGCCATTTTTTGACTTGTTTAGAAACTCTGAGAGGACAAATATATGGTAACATCCTAGTTCCTATACTTATATTCTCTCAATTTTCTATAGAAATTGCTCATGAAAATATTCTTGAATAAGAAGTTCATGAAGTTTCTCTTTTAGGTACTGTTCTGCAATAATCTGGATCTACCCTTGATTTTGTGGGGAACTATTGTGAATAGTTAAAGGGACGCTATTCTGGAAATCCTTTTGTGTCAAAAGGAAATGGAGTACAGTACTGAATTGTCATCACTGGAAAAGCAAGAACATAATTTGCAAATAAAATTAGTTTGACCTGTTTTGCAAATGTTCGTTTGCATAGATAAATATTTCTCTTTATTCTAATTATTTACCATGGCAAATACTTACTGACTTTACTATAGGTAAGGGTTTCTTCTTTTTACCTTTTATTCCTGGATCATTTTGGTTTGCAACTTCTTAGCATGGTTCACACAGAGTTAAATATATAATGGGCTACTTACAAAGCAAAGGTATTATCATCATCAGAACCTTTCTCAGCAGTTGTTACTGAATTCTGGAAATTTTGAATAGGCTCATCATATTGCTAAGAACTGATTGGCTTTCTAATTAATCATAAAAAAGCCTGCAACCCACCCTCCCCCATTAAACTGTGTTGTTTGATATTAGTAAATGCTAATAAACACTAAGCTGCAGTGACCTCATTAATGTCAAATTATCTAGTCAGACAAATCATGACTAGATAATGAAAATCTAGCTCAAAAGCATAGAGAGAAAAGAAAAATTGTCTTTTTTCATGTTGGGATTTTTTTGTTGTTTTGGGTTTTTGTTGTTGTTTTTGTCATTGCTTTGAGGTTTTTGTTTGTTTGTTTGTTTGTTTGTTTGTTGTGGGTTATTTTTAGGAAAAAATAGAAAAAATTCCAAAGAAGAGGCCTCTTTCTTACAGGACTTCTCATGTGGACTACATATGCAGGCAGTTCTATTTTCTTCTCTGGGAGCACTCAAACAAATAGAGTCTGCTCTACCAAGGAGTTTCCTGTATTTTTTATTCCTCCTACCTGTCAGATCTTTCTTTTTTTTCTCTTTTTACTTCCCTGGTCCTCACCCCCCATTCTTTTTTTCCCTGATTGTACTTCCCAGCAATAGGGAAGGCTACTGTCAGGTAGCTTTCCTCTTTTTTTTTGTTGTTTCTTAATTCCCTTCTGCCTTCCCTGGTAAGGAATAAAAAATGGATTGTGGGGAGATAGAAATGGACTGGCTTACAGAGAACTGACACAGGAACTGCCCCCCGTGCTTCTCTTCATGGCAGCAGTAGAGCACTTTTTATGAGACAACACCAGGAAAGAGGTATTCCAATATTCCTTGTGAAGCCCAGTGCATTGTGTCAGCTAATGGTATAAGAACAACCACATATTAACTAGCCCAAGACTGACTATAGATGAAAGTGTATTATTACCCAAATTTGACATATTAAGCATATTTAGCATTGAATTCCTACAAAATAAAATGTTGATTTCTCACTGCCTCCCTCCCACTAAATACATGTGTGTCTTTTCCTCATTCCTAAACATCCTAATTTTTCCATGACTTGATAGAAACCTTCTATTTTATGTTAAATGTGAACATTTGTCATTATCCCTTCACCTCATGCTTGTATTCATAACAAAGAATTAGTTCCTTTCAGAGCATATTGTCCTATAATGAGCCTGACACTCCTTTTGTTCTGTAGACCTTTCCATGGAATAAGTCTATGAGTAGATTCTTTGTATAAAGTCAGTATAAAGTAGCTGCTCTCAGTTTTGAATAACTAAATATGATAATAAGACAACAAAAGAATGAAATCTGAAATTGACTTAATACAATGACTTGAAGCGGAATAAGAAAAAGAAAAAGACAAAATAAGTTCTGAAAAGCCAGCAAAAGTGTTGGCCAGGAAAAGATAAAAGTATATGTAAGAATTTTAAAAAATTGTGAATTTAATAAGAGCAGCACCACTGAATGATTTTATTCCCTTGCCCCTGAATTTCCAATTCCATACATATTAGCTGTTCTATGGAAACTTCCGCTGCTAGATTACACCAAGTGCCACTGCTTTTGCTGCAAGATAGGTGTTTATAAATATGTGCCTGTGCTCCCTGGGCTTGTTCTGTCCAAACTAATACTCATACAGTAGATGGGGGGAAATTTAAAAGCTTATAAAATGGTTTTGGATTTTCTATTCTTATAATAACTAGTTTATGGAAAAAGGTCTTGGAAGAGCACAGTGACAGAAGAATTTTGCACAGCTGAAGTAAAAAAATTTTTTACTTAAAACTGAAGTAAAAAATCTCCTGCAGCCAGCAGACTAAAAGGCATTCTTCTTCAAATAGTAAAGATAATATGCACCTGTTATTCTCATCACTTCCCCTAGGACTTATTTGGTATTACTAGGTTGAAATCAGTTTATCTCTGATTTTCTTAAGCGTAACGATATTAAGAAAGCAGAGTCTAAAGTACATTTTAATATGTTTGTAGTATTTTCAAATTATGTACTTTACACTAGCAAGCAAAACCGCACAAAGCACATGCATGGTTTTGCTGACACATGCACCACTGTCCTCCTACACACCCACAGGCTGTTATCAGTGTCACCCATGACATTTCCTGTAACAGAACCACAGCTCCTTTACCACAAGTCTGAACTAAAAATAAACAAACAAACAAACAAACAATAAAAGTTTTAAAAGTGAAAATGTGGATGATGGAAAAACCCTCTGCTGGGTATTCAGGAAGGGTTTGTTCTGTTTCCAGTTGGTTTATGTATCTGGGTATGTAAACAAGGCTGGGAAGTTGGCTAATCTCCCCTCTGAGGAAATAAGCCTGCTTCATAGCTGTCATGGGCAGCATCACTGTGGACTAAGTTATTTACAAAGCTATGGATTTTCAGTTAGAAAGGTATTCCATAAATATCACTGAAGCTTAACTAGTATAGTTTGTAGGTGGTATGTTACAGATCGTCTCTTTATAAAAGTTTTCCTAACCTCAGAAGTGCATTACATTATTTTTCCTGATTAGGAAAAGCACAAATACACTCCACAAAACAAAATATCAATAGCCAAGTTAAAAAAAAAAAAAAAAGAAAAATAGCTTTATGGTCCTGGTCTGTCTTGGTCTCCTTCAGTTTGATTTCTCAGTCAAAAGAATAAAATAGACCTTGTTAATAAACCTTTCCAATATGCATCCAAATAAGGAAAAATTTTCAGGACCAGGGAGAAAAGATTCAAAAGATTTCTTACCTGCCATTCTTTCTAAATAAAAAATAGCCTAATTTAGTAAGCTTTAGAATGAAACATAATTTCACAGGTTCTGGAGGTGATGGTACATCTGTTTGAATAGCTGTAGCAACATGACCTTGTCAGTGATTTAATTTTTAATTTTTCTGGTTTTAATATGTAATTGAATTGCAAATTGAATTAAGCAATAAGTGTTTCATTTTATTGAAGTCTAAAAATGCATATATATTGAATGTTATTTTCAAAAACAAAAATTTAAAAATAAATTCTGGAATGTCTAAAAGGGATTGTTCTGATAAAAAAATGTCCTTGTTTTGGTATACAAATTGACCACACCCGATGCTCAGGTTTGAACTGTTTGGAGCTGGTGTAATTACCAAAGAGATTTTTGTGTTGATGAGTTTAGATTGTATAATAAAATAGCTGAAAC
The DNA here is from genome assembly GCA_025920805.1 of Petroica traversi. Lineage (NCBI taxonomy): Eukaryota > Metazoa > Chordata > Aves > Passeriformes > Petroicidae > Petroica > Petroica traversi. Next base: position 5,960,282 of record JAHLSL010000020.1, read on the forward strand.
AAAAAATGTTCAAAAGTAGTTTGAGAATTTTTATCCACTTCTTTCTCCCCAGGTATTCTATGCTTTATTTGTACTCTTTGGTTGCATTTTTGACTTCTTTGTAAATCTGTGAATTTTCCTAGTTAACATCAGATTGAACTAGGCAACCTTACAAGCCAGCCTACTTGTATGTGATGCATATATGTCTAAAATCAGATTATCATTTAAATAATATATTCCAAATACTTATCTACACTCAGGAAAAAGCCTGGCAAAGTCTACTCTTCCTGTTTGTACAGCATACACTTCCAAAAGCCAAGCTCTTTTTCCTTTACTCACCTGTAAAGATAGACAATCCAGTTTCTGGACAAGTCCATAGTGGATGGATTATTTATAACAGCTTCTAAATGTTCATGGGTAAAAAAATTATCTACTTGCTGCATTTATGAATGAGCTGAATATCTGAAAATTTGCCATAATCATCCTTTTTTTTCCTAGCAGCCACAACTTTAGAATTGCCAAAACTGAGATATTGTTGCATTTCTTTCTTTTCTTTTAATCTTAATGTTGTCAAAGAGCTGACAATAACAAAAAGATCTCAAGGTTAGACAACTCATATGCATAGGAATTCTAGGCAGGAATCAACTTTGCTCCACCTGTTTAATTCTATTTCAGTTTTATGAATCACCTCAATGCATGAACTGCTGCTGTCCTGCAGGTGGTTTTGTCATTGGTGATGCAAAAGAGCCTCTTCTTCATATCAGAAAGAAAGGTATTGGTATTCTGTTGTAGAGATTCAGGGGAGAGGTCTGAAATAGGTTACCAGAGTAGGCTGTGGTGTGCAGCTGTGCACCAGCCTTGCTTTGAGGGTCTGCAAAGCAAGAGCTGAAATGACTCATTGGCTTCAGGAGGAATCTCAAAGCATCCAATGGACCTTCCTGCCTGGGCCCAAGCAGGGCACTGACTTACTCATTCTCAGTAATTCCAAGGATTCCTCCCAAGGAATCCTCCTATTCACAAACATGGAGTTTAATGTAGCATTTCAAGTTTCTTGGTGAAAGAGGTTAATACAAGTTTCTTTCACTGAGCCAGACTATTGCAAAGCTGTTCATTGAAACCTCTTTAGGATTAGAAGTGCTAATTCTTATAGCCAGCAAATATGCTATCTCTTAGTATGTCAGCCATTAATAGAAGAGCTTTGGATTTCAAATAGTTATTATATTAATATAACAATAAATTTATTTTAAAGAACATGATACAATTTCTGAAATTATTCATATTGCCTTTTTGCAGGCAATTCATCTTTTCTGTATTGCAGGCTGAAAGAAAAACAATTAAATCACAAACCATTGAAAGTTTAGCAAGAATTGTTGTTTAGAGGGCACATACCTGCTGCTCTGAAATTTAAAAACTTTGAGTCTTACCTATAGAGAATATTAGGTTTTATGGAAAATACTGATTATGTAACATGTGAGTCATAGCTTAGGTTTCTGTTAAGTAACAGAAATTTTTATCCAGTAGAATCTTTATTATCACTGATATATCAGAAAGTACAATTGTTGGAGCTTTGGCTGAATTTAAAAGTACACAGATTTACTAGAAGCAGAAAAAGTAGAAATTAAGCAGATCTGACAGAAAATGGGAAGTGTGAAAAGGAGGGAGGAGAAGAAATAATTCTGATTATTTTTAGTTCTCCTTTTTGATCTCCTCTATTAACTCTGTCAAATATCACCAGCAGAAAAATGATGTATAAAATTTCACAGAAAGAAGAAAGCAAACATAGTTTAAATATAGATACAATATATGAAGGGGATTTACTGTATTTTTTTCTTCCTTCTGTAATTTAACACATAGATAGCCATATTTTGTGAGAAATGGCTGCTTAATACAGTTTTATGGTCACTGAATTTCTTGCTTATTAGAAAAGCTCCATCCCTAACCTCCTGAGGGAATGGCACATAGGCAACGATTTTTTAAACATGATTAGGGAAATACACTCAACTGTGTCATGAAAGTTTAGGAGGTGCAGTTGTGTGCTGGGGCAAATCCTAGGGGTTTTTTTACCATGCAGTGGATTGGTTTGATCATCTGATTGTGACTGCCTTATCCCTGGCTGCTCTTTTCCCCTCCTCTCCTCCCTTACCTTGGACCTCTCAAGGCTTCTACCCACCAGAGTGTTCTTCTCCTCCAATCCATATCTACAAAGACATCTCTCTTCTCATCTTATCTGGGCAAAAGATAATTCTTCTTCCTTGTTTCCTCTGAAAAGTAGGATACAACATGACAACAGCATAAAATAATATATTGCGATATCATACAGCATATTGTGTCTCAGGTTCCAAGTAAAACAATTATTTCCATATGAATTCTGTTTTCCAAAAGGTGACTCACTGTGTCTTACTCTTATATGCACAGACTTGGAGCAATGTTTACATTTAATTTATGCATGAGAATAAATATGCACATTGTAATGTGCTTTTTTCTATGTAAAAGAATGTTTCACAGGATTGAATATAGCTTATTTTATGCAATGGGTTGACAGGCACTGTCTAAAGCAATTTAAGTTTCCTGGCCTTAGATGAGATCAGAACAATTAATTTATTTGTTACCTCAAAGGAGATATTTTTACTTGTGCAGTCCTTAATGTAGATAAACCCTTGCTTTTATCACACGAAGTGGAATTACTTGAAACGTATTTGAAGTACATATGCTGATACCCTCAGCATTTTGTTAATTGAATTTTATGCACAAAGTGCCTTAATAGTCCTGATGTGATGTGGAGGAGGGGGTATTGAGAGCTATAGCACAGGATGAGCTGTGTCACAACCAAATGCTCACCTTGGCTGTTGTTTCATTTCTGCAGCTTTAGAAACTTTGCATGCATTTTTCTGGCCTCTGCTCAGGTAATGACACTACATACTGAAAGTAATAAAGATTGACCATTCATTTGGGTTGCTCTGTCTCCAGCAGCTGTTCTGGGAATTGCAGGCACATGAAATACCATTAATATAACCATCAACTTGTTACTTGTTACTTTTGAAAGAAAATGAAATTTCTGGTATATGAAAAAGGGTGCTGTTTATGGACTAAGCTCAGGTTAGTAGCCTAGCTTCACACTCAGCTACCATTATCACTATATCCAAAAGAAAGAAGTGTTCTCCACCGAGGTGCAAAACTCTCTTCACAGTACTGACATGCTGGCTTTAAAGAGCAGTCATGACATACACATAAGGCAGATGTAAGGCAATGTGTAAATTCAATGCCTACTCTCACTATTTGATTTCTACTGGATGCCATTCTTCATTGAGTTCAATAGTGCTCCTTCTGGGATTGATGGATGATATACAACAAAGATTGTTTCTTAGATAATAAATATCTATTTTTCATTTTTTTACCTTAAATATTAAGGAAAAAAGTTTACAAATGCTAAAGAAATTAGCTTTGTTACAAAGCAAAATTGAAAATTAATTATTTTGGCTATTTGATATGTTCTCTGTATGCAAACATGTGAAAGCAAGTTTGTGCCATCCAAATTTCATTATATATATTTTTTTGTTTACTGATTTATTGTTATGTTAATTAATATGCATTTTTATGCCTGTAAAAATGTTGATGACTATAGAAAGAAATATTAATCTCTAATTTCCATAGATCTTATTAGGAGTTGAAGTTAGGGATTTCTGAGATTAACCCTTTCTCCTTCAGGTAGTCTTCTTCCCTATCTCGATGCTAGAACTCTTAAAATCCTCTTTTCAAACTCTCCACATGTCCACAAAACCTGTTCTGACATTGAAGGAGTATCCCCATCATATTGCCTGATGCAGAGCTCTAGATCTTCACATAAAGACCTTTCCATAGAAACATCTTTCCATATAAACAAAGATTAAGTACTATGTCAAGCCTTGTATTGAAAAACATAAAACTTGACTTCTTGACCTGTTTAGTAACAAGAGGGGACATCCTGGTTGCACCAAGTATTATTGCAGCTCTATCAGCTACTCAATGACCCTGAGACTGCTGCTTTCAGTTCTGTACAAAGCTGCAGTCAGCTGGAGCTTATTCATTTGCCATGCTTGAACAGGTTCAAGGTTGCAACTCCTGCCCTGCTGAAACAGATGTCAGTGAGACCAGGATCAGACCTCTGCATTAGTATAGACTTGGACAACACAGGTGGAAGATGGAGAAAAAGAAAATAAGAAACTTATTTTCCCCTTTTTTTGATAGGTCAGTCAAAATTGATTAGCTTAATCATTATTTAGCATAATCTCACCAATTTTGAGCTGATTTGGCATTTGTACAGGTGCCACGTGTGTTTCCAAGACCTATCAATTCTAATTGCCCTTGCATAGGGGATCTGACATAAACTGTTTCCAGCTTCAAATTAGGCTTGGCAGCTGGGACATGTACTCCAAACTTCTCTCCCTTCCGGGGAAGAAGGGGAGCTGTGAGCCTCCTAATCAGTGCTCTGAGAGATATCCCTGCCCTGCCAACAAGGAAAGCTTCCTTTGGCCAAAATCTCCTCACTGTCAGCTGGCTGTCTTTGTATCTTCCTATAGTGCTATGCTCGCTAAGATAAGTAACAGTAGGTTATATAAGCTTCTACTTTACTTAAACTATGAAACCTAAAGAAGAAGGATTTTTTAATCAGTTTTTAAGATCCCTGTCTAGAAGGTGATAAATTTCCTGTTTCGCCCAAGAAGGTTGTTTTGGCTGCCCCAAAGTGGCAGATGAACCCAGTGTACAGTGAACAGAAGGAGACTGTCAGTCTGAATTGTTGGGTCCTAAGAACTCTGCCAGCTTGACAGTCTGTGTAGCCCTCTGCTTCCTCATCACACTTGTTTTTCTCTCCCTCTCCCAAGCAGAGGAAATAAATTAGGGGGAGGAGTGAATGCTTGATGTGGGAACACAGTGAAAAATAAGAAGAGAGTATCACATAAAAATAAACAAGACTAAGTTGCCACAAGTGTTATATTCTCCTCCTCTTTTGAGCATTGGAAAGTATTAGCTAGAGAGCATTTATAAGAGGTATTTATTTCTAAGGAAAAAAGAAAAGGACAAAAGATAGGAAATACTGTATTTGTGTCTGTTATGCATTCTGTACAGCTTCAAAGAGGTTTAGTTAAAAATTGAAGCTTTTATTTCCTTCCCTCAGAACAATGGAAAAATCTTTTGCCATTCTGGTAAACCTGGATGACATAAAAGCAAGCAAGAAAGAAAATAATTTCACTTCCTTGGGTACTTGGGTCCATCTGGGGACTCAAATTTTTATTATATTATAGAGGGGGAAATATATATATATATATCATAATAGAAATATTTTAGTTCACACTGTTCTTTTTTCTTTTTATTTTTCTTTTTTTATGAATTAACTGTGTGCAGCAAGGCAGAGTAAAAAGTGGAAGGCAGTAGGTCAGATTTCCTTCTATGGTCCAGTGACATACTGAAATAAGCCTTACTGTTTATCTTTCTTACATCCTCCTGAAACAAATCTTTATTAATTCTCTGTTTGAAATAGAACACAATGTGTGTCCTCATAATGGGCCATATCCTGTTATCAATATTTTAACAGATCCCCCATGGACTGTAATGTGGAGTCTGCTAAAAAATTGATGGCACCATTATGCTCAACTGAAAGTATATTTATAATTAAAATATTTTTCTTTGTTTTCATTCAAATTTCTGTCTATGAGAAATTAAAGTGCCCTGGTTAAACTAATTAATTGTGAACACATTGTGTTTTGTTTATTTTGGTAATGTTTGCTTCAGTCTGAAAATCTGTCAGAAATGTTCATGCTTTCCTGCTATGGATTAACACACAAAAGTTCAGAAGATTAGTACAGATTTAAAAGAAAAATTACACCAAAAGTTCTTTGCTCTGATTATAGGAAGCAATTATTATAACTAAGTATAAGATATGTGCAAGTAGAGCCTTGTTGAATAAAGCTGCATAAAAGAGAGGAAAGAAGACTAGAAATTGCAGAACAGTAAACTTATGAAAACTGAAATGGAAGAATCTTTGAAAAATTCCTATTTTTGGCCTTTTGGCTTTCATCAAGGTTCTGAGAACTGTGGAATAAAATCTATGAAGTTACATCAAATACCATAGAATCTCCTCTCAAAAATATGTGCTTTAGAAAATAGTTCTCCATGCCATTTAAAATTTAAACAAACAAATTTATTGAAAAATATACACTGCAATTTATTTAAGGGGAAAACTTTCCAAAATAAGAGAGAGATTAGGGTAAATTTCTGGGTTGTATTACATTGGACTAAGCCTTTTAGCTGCTGTTTTCCTTTATTAACCGGCTTAAGTTCTTATTTCTGAGTATTTCCCACCACTGAGAAATGGAATTAATGAATTGCTAGCTGAATTTGAGCTGGTTCTCTCTTTCTCTATGTTCTCTTTGTTTCTCTTGGTAGTTTTTTGAGTTTTTCTTTCTTTCCCTCACTCCAGTGATTTGCAGCTTTAGCAAATCTTTTAATTAACTCATTTCAGAAACCACCTGGAAGATAAGTCTTGGTAACTACCAATGCTCAAGATGATCAGAAGCTTTGTGAATATGATGCTTTTAATTTTTTTCATCATGTATGCTAGATATAATTCAGCTTTTTAGACTTTCACACTCTGTGAATACATATAAATGCCCATTTCCAATGTTTTTTCAAGTGGTCAGAAACAGTACATGATTACAGTAGATGCATATATCTATATATAGGCTTTATAAATGCATTTTGAAGGACCTAATTTTGAATGGCTGAATTTTTATATGTCCCTCAGAATGTTTTTTAGGTTCATAATAAAAAGCAGGATAAACCACTGAGCAAAATTGAAGAATACAAAGAACAGCACCCTTCTGCAGTCTTTTGAAAATATGGGAAGCTTTGGGGTAGGCTCTCTGATACACTGAGTAACTCTCATACAAACTATAAAGTGGAGCATTCTCTACATCTTGATTTTAAGCAGAAAATCTCTTCTTTCCAGCAAAGTTTCTGACAGGAATGGAAAATGGCAGGTTAGGAATGATGATTTTTGCAATTAGAATGGAAAACTGCTCCTCCTCCTCATCACAGCCTCCTGACTTTACCATATTAAAGCTAGGCCTTGATGACCCTTCTTGGGTGCAGCAGGAGAATACATACAGCATTTCTCTTTATTGTGCAGTGCATTCAGATCATTATTCACTAAATATTGCTAGAAGGATCTTTTGCAGTGACAACATTCAGTTTGTTACTGTTCAACTGTATTGTGACAGTCTTTGTACACAAATCCACTGGGCATATATTTGCCAAGGTACTTACTCCCAAAATCAGATTTAACTTCTGTATGGCCACTAACCCAGAATTTATGAGAGAACAGGAGGTAGGGAAACTTTTTCTCATCTGTATTTCTCAACAGTAAATCAAAGTAAGCATACAAGTTTAGGGACAGTTTCTCTTTGCAGTGCTGCAAGACCAGTGTTGTCCAAGTTAGTTGCTTCATGAATTCTTCTGTCTTGCAAACCAGGGAAGACACAAAGAAACTTAAAATGTTTTCATATTTATGTATAGAGTTTATAATATGTGTATATGTGTTCATGTATAGAAAATTACTAACCCATTTAGCCCAGGTTATAAATGAACCCTGTTCTCAGCAAATTAGATCCAATATCCCATAGCAGAGGAAAGCTCTCTCTTTTTACAACTGCACAAATGTCAGTTGCTCAAAATGGGCAGAATGACTAAAGGATAATTCTCTGTTCCCCACCCTGGTGCATGAGAAGTGCTGCAGTGTGGGTGGTGTACCCTTGCCATGTATTTTTGGGCCACCAGTATGAGACATACCACTCAGAAGGTTACAAAAATATTTGCATCGATGTCTTTTTATGGAGTCTTTATCTTTATATAGCTCTTTCAGTCTTCTACTTGGTGTAAACCTGCAATATGAGAACATATCTTGAAAAAGCGAAAAAGAAAAAAAAAAAATCCACTACCAAAATTAAATTTACACAACACAGTGAGGGTGAACATGCCCAGTCTGGTTTGTTTATAGTTACTTTCAGCAGATCTGCTTACAAGTGCTGTATGCTGATATGTCTCATTGATAAGAGATGGGACAGTAAAAAACAGAACATGCAGGACTTTTCATAAGAGGCTTGAATTTAGCATTGTATTATTTGCACATACAACTTAAAGAGAATGTTTATGCTGTGACACAATATTAAGTCAACAGATAAAAAAATTAATTGTAGTTTCATGGCTTATGCACAAATGTTTGTTATTTCTGAGATGAAGACTTTTCTACATGTGTAAATTTTGCACTAATAGAATAAAATTAATTGAAGATGATCTTTAGTACTATTTAGGAATATTTTAGGAACATTATACAATTCACATACACTATTAGACTTCCTAACTTTAGTAAAGGCACTAAGTTTCTGGAATAAAGCTGATCCTATCTGCTATGTGATGATAAACCTTGCTTCACTACCATTTAAATGAACCATAATTATAGTTGCAGTTGAACCCCAACACCTGCTTTAGCTGATTACAGTAAAAAAATCAACAAATAAGCATATCTTCAAAGGAATAAAATTAAACCTACCAAATCCCTATGACGATTCCAGCAAAGCTGTGGGAAACAGATTAGAAATAGCTCAGTGAGATATGTTGTGAGGCAGACAATATAACATTCCTTCTGTATTGCATGATAGAGCAGAGAAGCTTTAAAGCATGAGCTTTAAACTGACAAGTCAGCTAGTGTTGACATGTCCATGGCTGGAGTAATGCCAAGAAAACACATTTTGCATCTCTCCTGCTCCTCTATCCCTAATAAATACAGGTAGACATATCCTACAATCTTCTGATGCCATCATGCAGATGACATGCAAGTTAGAAGAGAGCACAAAGAAAGCTTCCAATTTTCCTGTATTTTCTGCCTCCTGAGATTGATTTTTTTCTGTTTGAAGCAAAATTACATGCTTCAGATGTAGATGAAGTAGAAAGAATCCTAATAAGCAGTCTTGTAATTGTTATAAGAGAGTTAACACTAGTGTTATCTAGCACGTAATATTAATTTATTAATAGCAGTACATTTATCCTTTTAATGCACCAGTCTAGGAAACACTGTGGATTTTAACAGGACAGAACTTTTTTTTTTGTTAGAATCTGATGCAGATTCTGCATATCAATCATGCCTTAAATTGTCAGCTCTTATTCTAAACTTAACATTCAAGCAACACAGCAAAACCACCTTTGTTCTGAACTCAGTGGGATGTGAAATGCCAGCATAGCAAAAAAATATCATTTCTTCATGGAGAAACAGACCATCAGACCATCAAAGATGTCAAGATTAATATACAGTGGGCTGTCAGAAGTACTATCTGCACTGAAAAAGCAGATAAACAGAATTCAAAATGGAAGTTAAATGCTTTTTCTTTTAAAGTATTAACGACCAGCTATAAGTTCATTTCTGTGTCAGGAGAAAAAAAGATGCCATCTGGTAGGACAAGGAAGCTTTTCAGACTCCAGTCACAGTGAATGCAGTTTGCTCTGCTGAAGACTGTCTAAACTGCACATTGCAGTACAATGTAGAATTGCCAGAGTTATGTATTAAAGGAGGGCCTTGAATAGTGGGAGGAATAAAGCCACATAAGTTAAAATTTCTGCCTGGATTAATACATACTGCTTTTCATCATAGGGTTTGTGTATTAAAATTCCAATTGGATTATCTTCAATGGAAATGTTGCTATAGTGCTTCTAGTTTCCAGTCTAGTGCCAGCATGACTTTGGGCTGGGACATTGAACCAGATTAATTTTGTAGGCAAAATTAATACAGCTCATCATCTTGAGTATATGCTACTCCAGTTATGTAAGAGTCCATTTACCTACACACTGTTAATCTGAAGGCTGTAGCTTGTCACAAACCCAGACTGAGGATGTTACAGAGGAATTGCTAAGGCACCATCTCATGGGTACTATTAGCCTTTCCTGCTCAAAAGAAAAAAAGAAGTGTGAAAAGCACACTTTTGTGCTACCAAAGGTATTGAAAAACTGGAGTGCAAAGCCACCAGAACATTTGGCAGGCTGAAGCACATAGTGTGAAAAGCTGATAGACATAAATTAGTTCAGTGTGGAGAAGAGAAGGCTCATGAGGGTATCACTGATTTCTTTATTATTTCATGGAAGTCTGTACAGAAGACGGAGCCAGAATCTTCACAGTGCACACCACAAAAAGTGTCAAGATAACAGACACAAACTTCATCAAGGTCAAACATAGAATAGTGAATGGAAAACTCTTCACAGTGAGGGTGGTCAAACACTGCAGCAGGTTGTCCAGAGATGCAGCAGGGTCTCCATCTTTGGAGATATTGAAAATGCAAGAGAGAGGGGGCTTTGGCAATCATCTAACTGAAATTAGCCCTACCATGAGCAAGGATCTGGAGCCGGTAACCACCAGAAGCCCATTCAGACTGAAATTATTCTGTGTTTCCCTGATTTTTAATGGACTATGGAATTTTACCTGGCCCTCAGACATATATATTCATATCCATGCACCTAAATTCTTTTACCCTCAGAAAGTGATCCCATGCACACTGATCACTGAGACAGTTCCTGGCTCATGCTGTCAACTGAACTGTTTGGGAAAAGTGTAACTGAAGCAGGTCCAAAGCACACCAGGGATGTTAGTAATATTTAAAACTATGAAAGCTGATCAGCCATTGGCCAATTCTGTGATCTGATTTCCTCCTTTAATTATTACCTTGTGCATAATCATGCTAATGAGAGTAAATAATATAGTTTAAAATGAGATGTGATCATCTGGGTGAGTTAATCCCATTTGCATATGTTTTATATATAAACCATTTGAACAGTTGCTATAGTGTCTCAATTCAATTAACAGACTTTCCCCTATCAGAATGTAAAGATGAATCAGTAAAGTGCCCCATAAATATCACTTGTAGCTGAAAGTAGCTATGTAAGTCATGAATATTTAGGATTCTTGTCTTAGAAAAAGCCCCATATTTTAATACAAATATGTAGGTTTTTGGTTTTCCTAAGGATAACTTAATTTGAAAAAGTGTTGTCTAAACTGAAAGTGTGACAATCCATTTCTTTTGAAATACAAAGGTCTTTGGTACAAAGTATTATCGACAAACTGGTTTGAAAGCCTTCTTTTTGCTTTTAAGATGTCATAGAGCCAAATTCTGCTTCCAGAGTGAAGCAAGTGGCTATAATGGAGTCAGCAGATATGAAGTACAGAAACTTATGGTACAATTTGGTTCAAACTTTTTCATACTTCTACCTAGTGCTTTTCAACAAACCATTAAATAATATCAATGCAAAGCTTTATTCTAACTGCTTTTTGATACGTTTTGTATCAGCAGCTGACTGGTACTCAGCATGCAACAGTAAGAGGTGACTGACTTTGCAGTATGATCAACAACCATTGTTTTTTTGAGATGAAAGGCCCCTTGGGCTCAGCCTTGCAAAGTGCATAGTATTCTGGCTTCATTTCTGCCAACTCGGTCAACATATACATGATATCAAACATCTGAGTCAGCTCACAGAAATAATGAGGTTGCACTTGCATTCAAAGATAAACACACATTAAAACGTCTCTCTGATCACAGCACACATCATCCCACAGGACTGGCTTTCTATCTTATGTGCTTATGCATGAACATCAACTTGTCAGCTACCCTATCAAACCACAGTTTTACTCTTAGCAGAATGGCTGACAGCAGCTTGGGAAATATGAGTTATAATACAAGTCAAGAATTTGTGTTATTGTTTGCTAAAAAAATGAAAGAGGTTATACCCGCAGCTGATACTGATGTGCAAGGGTAATCAATTGTCTGTATTGTAGATTCATACAGCACTGATCAAGTCAGAGGGTGCTCCTGCAGGTTAACAGCTGGCTGATACTCCAAGGCCATTTACAGTTATAATGAGAAAGATAAAGTAAGTTTGATTTTTATAGTGTTGCAGCTACAGTGCTAGAAATACGTGCTATCCAGAGCAGTGCTTGAAAATGGAAACTATGTGGTTGGATATTCTCACAACTGAAGAGTGAACACTGCTGTTTAGTGAAGATGCAGTTAGATCCTTCTTTCCTGGAATATATATAAAAGCCATGATTTTTTGGTGCTTTTACACAACTGCAAGTTCTTTTTCCTCAGTTTTGTCTTTTATTTAGGAGATGCACGACTTTGCATCCCACTGAAACAGTCTAGTTGGCTAAAGAAACATTATGTCTTTCACTCTGTCATATTACTTGCTGCAAGTAATCTTATTGCAAGCTTTAAAAGTGAACCACATCATTACTTTTCATCAGGTATTTTATAAACCAACCTCAACTTCACATACAACTGAGAATATTTTGCTGGTGTTTTTAAAATCCATGTAGCTGATAAGAAACAGATTTTGTGAATTGCTGCAGCACAGGGTGCCTTTCTGTCCTTTCCTGCAAGGGCTGACTGGATGTCCTACAGTAAGGGTGAAGGTTGCTGTGCACACTCCTCCTTTAGCACATTGGCCAAGGCACGCTTCCTGAGGGTACATTATAAATGTATTTTCAAATCTGAAGAGCATGGTGATGAATTAGGATATACACTACAGAAGAGGGTGCTGACTCTAAGTTAGCAAGTCACAGACCTTTGCTGCTGACTCCACCATCCATTAAGAAAATGCTTGATCTCTCTCTCTCTCTCATCTGACATTTCAGAGCACACTGTGGGAAAGAGAAGTTCCAAATGAAATTCAAGCCAAGTAAAACAGAAGAGAAAAATGTTTTCTGTGAACTGAAAAACTGGGTTAGAAGTTTGCGTAGATGGAAGGTGCTCCAAAGGGTCAAACTTTTGAAATCCGTCATAGAATTTGACAAATAACTAAAAATAACAATGAATTAAAACTTCCATCTTTTAGTTTTTCTAACTTTTGCTGTTCTCCTACAGCTTAGGAAATTTACCACTGTTTAAAATAAATAACTTGTCCATAATATGATTAAAAAGAAAATAAAAAAAAGCCCAACAATCCGCCTTAAGACACTTGGTTAAGAAAACAGTGCACTTATTCATTTCCATGTAACATTCATTTATTTTTTCAAGATTTTAATATTCCCAAGTACATTTCTGTGCCTATAGCTCCGTAAATAGCTAATAATTTAATAGCTAAATAGCTATATAATAATACTTATTAGCTAATAAATATAATAAATATTTAGCTGATAATAGCTAAATTGCAATATAATATCTATAACAGGTTGTTGCTGTATCTGTAGTGGATACAGATAACAGAATTTGCGAACAATTACAGAGTACCACCCAATTAGCTAGAATACACACATTGAATTTTCTGAGACAAGCTACTTAATAAATCTGTAGAATATATCATGGAGACTGCTAAAAATCTGCAAGGGAAACACTATAGCACATTTGTGGCAATGTGACATATTGAATGATGTACATTCAGAATATTTTTTCTTGTAATTTGTAGCTTTTATTTACATTGACTAATTGCACAGCGCGTCTCAAAGATAGAAAAATGACAAAAAATTTATTGGCAAGATTCCTTGGTGATATTGCTAACGGAAAACATACACAAGCATTAAGAAACAAGACTTCTCTGATTATATTAATTTGCTTATATACGAAATTTAAAACAGGAAAATATGGCTGGGTAAGGAATTCTGAATCTGTTAGTGTTCATTTAGGGTTGCAAGTTTAAGGGCAGTTCTTGGGTCATATTCTTAATTTGCCAAGAAGTGTTGCAGCAGATGATCCTTGAGATATCTTCCAACCTGGTATTCTGTTTCTGTCATATGATTTTCTATCAGCATATGGCTCATGTCAGAATAACCCTGGTCTTGAAATGAACTGGTCTTTATTTACACTGACAGCTATTTACACTGACCTGAAGATCTTCCTCAAATCCATATTCAAAGATCATTAATGTTAGAACTCCTTCACATTGTCCCTGGCAAAACACCTGGTATCAGTTAAACAACATTCCGTTTTGTCAAGTTTTTTAGAATTTATGTATTAGAGCTTACTGGAATGCAGGATGCTTTTAAGTATTAGCATAACAGTTCAATCTTGAAGCACTCCCCTCTCAAAGCTGTTTTAAGTGGACACAAGTCAGAAAGGGAAAGGAGTCACCCTCAGGCTGATCACTGAAAGAGTCTTACCATAAGAGTTTAAATATCTCACAATGGTGAGGGGACTGGAGCACATTTCTTAGGAGGGAAAGCTGAGGGAGCTGAGCCTGCTCAGCCTTGAGAAGACATGGCTGAAGAAGAGTGGATCTTATCAAGCATACAAATGCTTTGGGAACAGGTGTTCAGAGACTGGGGCCAGACTCTTCAGTGGTGCCCAGTGACAGGATAAGGGGTGGTGAGCACAAAATGAAACATGGGAAGTTCCATCTGAATATAAGGAAACATTTCTTTCCTTTGAGAGTGACAGCACTGGAACAAACTTCCCAAAGAGGTTGTGGATTCTTCGTCTGTGGAGATACTCAAACACCATTTGGATGCAATCTTGCACAACCTGGTGAACCTGCTTTAGCAGGACAGTTGGACTAGATGATCTCTGGAGGTCCTTTACAACCCCACCCATTCTGTGATTCTCTGATAAGGGACAAATGCAAAACAAAGTCTTTATATGAGGGACAAATGCAAGACAACATTTGTCCAAGAATGTTCACATACATTTCCATTCAGTCAGGTACATAAACAGTACAAATTAAAATAATTTAAAATAGTGTTAACCAATTAAAAATGATACTTCTTAACAAAGAACAAGCATTGCAGAGAATGCAGCATTGAAATTGTGCTCAGAAGAACTACTTTTTCTGTCTTAATTTTCATTTTTTTTATCAGGAATATCAGAACCCTGCATTTCTTTTCATATTGTTTGACTTGAATTGGAATACTTTATTTCACTTGACTGTCTCCAAACGTTTAACACTGTGTCCCTTCAATACTTTAATGGGTGAGGGAGAGGTCTGCAATGGTGCCACAGTGTTATGGAAGAAAATGCTTAATTTATTCCCTCTATACTGGCATTCCTGGTTGAACTACTGCCTTCAACAAAGCTAGGGTGGATTACACTCTGCCTGTACATCAGAGTGCACAGGAGAGTCAGCACAGCTGACTGTGAATCCTGGAAGAAGAAAATGCTTTGATTTTAGTAGAGCTGGGCTGCTCAGGGGGCTGCAGCTGAGTCAGTACTCACCTCACCATCTTTGGTGCTGACAAAATGTGTCTATGGCAGCAGTAACTTGGAGCGTGTTGACATCGCCTGACAAATTCAGGAAATACCTGGGAGGGAGTACACAAAGAGTTCTCTTTGTTGCCATGGCTACCTGCACTGCCATCTTCTAAAACCAGTGTCAGTATTTTGGTCTTTTGTTAATGTCTGCAGTGGAATAAACCTGAAAATAATTGCAAAACATAAATTTCATTTTACATGCTTCTTGTACTCTGGATTATGGGAAGTTAAGAAATCATAATTTGTCTTAAAAAAGAAAAATCACCGTGCAAGGCACTAAAATGCCAGAGTTGATTTCCACTTTTGTTTAAATTGTATAAATGGTTTATTCAAGATTTGCAAACATTGTTTCTTGATTACAACTGGATTTTTTACTTGCAACTATTCAAACATGACACAATTAAATATAACAGGAGTAGCATTTAACCCACATAAAAATAATCATAATCTGACAAAGTGCTAAGTAAACTTTATTAATCCTTTTGACAGACCAAGTGAGACTATCCAGAAGCTTTCTTAAAATATTGTGTACTAAAGCCTATTAGGGAAAGAATTTACTGAAGCTGATATAATAATATGTAGTCAGAGACTGATAGAGGGCCTTATTGGTGACATAAGATGAGAAAATATAAAAATATGCAACTGATTATAAAAACATGATAGAGGAACTGCCTTTTAGGTTGAAGTGTTACACTTAAATAGTTCTTAGACACATGGCAGGAAATCTGCTATGGGAATATAAAATTTTATTAATTCTACAGGACAGCTTTCATCATTGATCTGCATATTTTGTAGCCAATTGATTGTTATATCCCAAAGCTTGGAGACTAGCTAGGAGAGCAAAACTCTGTGACCAGGACACAGAGACAAGGGCCCTGTGCCACAATGGTCTGCCTTCCTGAGAGCACTGTGAAACTGGGACAATCCCTCTCCTTCTGCAACAGTACACTGCAATGTATTCAACACATTATTGCCTGATTTTATCTTTTAAAACATTAGGAATAGTCTGCTAATCTTAGTTTTAATTAGTCAGAATAAAAAATAATCATTTCCAAAGAAAAAAAGCTCAAAACTTATTTTGGACCTGATCTGTAACCTGCCTCATTTGCTGCTTTTTCACTATTCATCTCTTAGTTAAAGTATCAAGACTCAATTAAGTTGGATTCTATTGAGTAAAATCCTGGGAAATTGTCTTTTTAAAATATCATCAGTATACATAAAAGAGCTCAGAATAAAACAAAGTACCGGCCTTGTTGAGCTATTTAGGGAAAAAAGCTACATCATATCATAGGAGAAACTCAGGTCTGGTGGTCACACTGAAGGATATCAGATATTTAAATAGCTCTTCATAATCTTTATGAAAAATCTCACAGAAAGTTTTCTGAATTTTTTTGCTTATTCTTGCTGAGACTTGGATTTTTTCAAGCCAAGCTCCTAATTCCTAGAACTATTTCCTCAGTAAAAAGGAAGAAAAAAGGATAGTAACCAGCTGCATACTACCATAAGCCAGTAGGTATATGAAGTGAGGTCAATACGCAAGAAAATACTCTAAGAGCAATTAAAAATTTATACCTTCAGACAAGTGTATTTCCTCTGCTGCTTTAACATCCAAGCCTAGCACTAAAAATTGGATTTCCTACCTATTCTATAAAGCATGTCAGCATAATCAGTTCCAGCAAAAGAAAAGAAGTTGACTCATGGAGTCAGGTTTTGGTTTGCCTCTGATGGAGTTGTGCAGTGAATATGTCACTGTAAACTTGTTTCAAGAAAGTTCCAAGTGTGGTTTAGGGAATTTAAAATAACTGTAGTTGAATCAAAGAGATGGCAGCTATTATGACAAGTTATTTCAGTGAACAAATTACTGGTGAGAACTGGGGAAAGGTTTTCACAATAATTAGATGTAATAATAGAAGTAGCTGGCAAAGCAACATAGCATTTTAATTTCCCTACGGTTATTTTTGGGCTTAACTGCCCCCCAACCCAGCAGATAATGGGCAGATCCAAAAACAAGCAGTTTGCCTCCTCAAAGGCATGGATATGAAACTGACTGGTTTATGCCCGTAGCTTGTGAGACTGCTTCATTCCTGGAGCACAGGTCAAAGCACCGTGCAAGGCACCAGGTCAAAGATTATTGAGACTAAATCCAGTCCCCCAGCAGGGACTGTCAACTGTTTCATGTAAAAATGACATTGACTGCTCCTGTGGAAATAAGCTTCCTGTAAACAAGGATAAAATATGAGAGACTTTCTTTCTGCTTCCAGTTATTGATCAAAGATACCTGGAAATTTGAATCCAATCAGTATTTCCTACTAATAATTAATGTTTCCTAATAAGTTAAAACGAGACATCTTCAGTCTAGCAAAACCACTATTCAGGGACAGAAAATCCTCTTTTAATATATAAATCTATGGTATTAGCTGGAGCTTCATTCCAAAACCACAAATCCTAGATAACTTTACCTGTGAGTAAATGTTGCATACAACCAATGGGTAAGTAAAAGCTCCCAGAAACAAGACAGGCACATAGCAATTTGAAATGGCTAAGAACATAAAATATTACCAGCCTGTGGGTAAATAAATTAGACAGATTTATCCCATAGTACCATTTGTTTCCCTTTGGTTCACACAAGGCATAGAACTTTTATTTGCGGAAATAAGGTTGAGGTGAGATGTACAAAGAAACTTAACCAAATAAGTTGGGTAGCTTCGGAGAGATGGGGCTCCTCAGTGACTGTTTGGTACAAGGTGGAACCTGCCTGGGGTTGTTGAGCACTTCCAGCATTACAGTGATCATAATCCAGAGAATAAGCATTGGGAATGGGATAAGGGGTAGAAAACCAGTACTGCTTCCACTGCCTGTGAACACATCCTTTTTGAAGCTCATAGCAGAAGGCATAGAAAATAACTTTGATGATCAGGCTATATATATTTATCTGTGACATTTCTCTGTCAGAGGATCAAATGATTATACTAAACAAGACTGTGAGTGGTATCTATTTTCACATCTATATTAAGAATATGTAGCAATGCATGCCAGGATTTCTCAGTTTTCATTTATTGTTTTGACATCAGCAAGCAAAAGTGGGTGTCTTACACCACCATATGACAAACAACAGATGATATTGCACGGTCACTGTGGAAACTGCATTTCTGAAAAAGAGGATCATACTTGTACTTTTTAATGAAGATAAATCATACTGTTTTTTCAGTGGGTCTACTGTAACTTTTGTGCCAGATTGCCAGAGTTACAAGTAAAAAGAAGGTGCAAAAAATAGCTGGGATTCTTTTATTTTCTTCTTCTTTTCTTTTCTTTTCTTTTTTTTTTAAAGTCATTAACATCATTCAAGGTTTAAAAACTGGAATATTCTACATGGAAGGAACAGACTTTCCAGCAAGAAGGTGGCAGTTCACTGATCTTGGTAAAAGTATATTAAGAACAACAGAAAGCACTCTCTGGTTTTGATGGTAATTGGTCGCTTGATACAGGAAGTAGATTCAAAAATATATGTTTTCCTCCATTCACAATGTACTAGGTATTGACTCAGTGCTGGTGTTCAGAGACTGTGGAAAAGACTGACAGTGTAGTTATGGAATAGGTTGTTCACCATACAGCAATGTTCAGTAACATTTTAATAGAGGCACAACACTGAAGTAGAAAATATTCTCTGATGAGGAATATAGACTGTACACTGGCCAAGGAAGTGTTAGTAGGCCGCTGTAGATTTAAATAACTCTCTCCTATTTACTTTTAAAATTTTTGCAGAGGAGAGGTGTCAGTTCAGTTGATAGAGACTGAAGGAAGTCTCTCTCCTTAGCTGGTGCCTTTGTGACATTCTCGGGTGGATGAGCATGGTCAGATTTTCTTATCAATCAGTTGCTGCCAGCTGTGGTTGCATAGGTACAGAGTGTTTCTGTCACTGCATGGGCTTCATGACACGGGGTTGAGGTGATTCAGTGATGCAGGTCCACTTGAAAGAACTGAAAAGGTAGATATAAGTAGTACCCTTGGAAAACAATGTCTGCAGAGCAGCCAGCAATTACATTTCAACAATGTGATGTGACCATCTCCACTGTGGCCATGTGCTTTGTTTTTCCCTCTTTTGGTGAGTCTTTTTTTATCACATTGAGTCAGATAAGGCCAAAGCCCTGTTGTATAGAATCTTCATCTACACTGTTGAATGTGTTGCTGAGCTGGTAGCCCTGGAAAGAAGAAAGTGGTGTCAGTAGCATGTGCCTCTTAGGCAGGGCAGTCTCTGAGAAGCAGGCTCAATTCTCCTGGGCACATTGGTGTGCTGATGCTTCTAGAGTCTCAAGTACCAGCTCCTTGCAGTGATGCAGGGCCACATATGTGTGCACTGAGGAATTTTTAGAGTCAAAGCATGTAGCACTAATGTAGCATGTAATTCACTTCAGTGCCTGTCCACTGCAGGAGGAAAAATATTCTTATTTATGTACGGAGATTCCTTTTATGCTGCACGTAGATTGTTGGGGGTCCTCAAACAAATATTCCAAAACAATAAACAAACAACACAAAACAAAAAATAGAAAAAGGGAAATATAAAGGAAGTTCTGGGAACACTAGTGACCTGATTGTGGCATAAGTACCTAAAATACTTTTCACATTTGTGCTGTTCAGTGCTCAGCTCCTAACAAGCCTCAGAGAAATCTGTGCAGTCTGAGATTTGGATGCTTTGATAATAAATTTCTTGCTGCACCTGAAGTTTTGTTTCTGGATATGTCAGAAGCATCTTAGTGGGTTTGTGGATACTGGCAGCTAACCTCCAGATCCACATTGACTTACTGGGGAGAATTCATGGGTGGAGATATAGAGGCAATTTAAAAGGGAAAGCAAAATCCACTCATGCAAGCAAAAGAACATGAGGAATTATTTCACTGCTTCATGGGCTGGCAGGTGTTCAGCCACCTCCAGGGAGAGCATGGCCCCATCACGTGTGATGGTGACTTGGGAAAACAAACACCATCACTGCAAATGTCCTTCCCTTCCTCCTTCTTCCCCTCACTTTATATACTAAGCATGATGTCAAATGGTCAGTTCAGGTCACCTATCCTGGCTGTGTCCCTTCCCAAGCTCATAAGCACCCCAAGCTTCCATGTCAGTGTGGAAGTATGAAAAACATGAAAGGCTTTGGTCCTATGCAAGCTCTGCTCAGCAATAACAAAAACATCTCTATATTATCATAACCGTGTTCAGCACAAATCAAAATCATAGCCCCATACTGTGAGGAAAATTAACACCATCCCAGCCAAAACTAGAACTCTTATGTTCTAAGATACTTATTTGCTGTAGAACTGTTTTGTGTATCATTTTAACAAAACAGCCTAATGGCAGTACACCTGGTGTCTATGCAAAAACCTAAATGAAGAAAAGATTTGCATATAAACTGAAAATTTGAGTTAAAAATTCTTGTACTTTAAAGTCTCAGGCATTTAGGAAAAAAAACAAAAACAAACATTCTTCCATGTTCCAGAAAGAATTTGAACAAACTCAAATTTTACTCAAAAAGATCAGAAAGGAATGCATGGTAGTCATGACCTCTTGCTGCTAATACCCTCTGCTGACTTTCAGTAAGAAAGATTCTTCATATTTTATGAAATTACTATAAATTCTTCTGATTGATTTGGTGGCAGAACTGTTTTGCAATCCTTCACAGCATCTTCAGAAAAGGAATCTGTGTGGAAAGCGGCACCACAGGGTGTCAGGCAGGTATTAGCATGATAGAAGTGTTTTTATTTTTGAATCATTGCAAATATCTGTGGTTTTGAAAAAACAAAATTGCAGAAATGTGAGCTTTGTTATCAATAGAGATCTTATGGAAACTGCCTGGTGACCATAAATTCAACATTTCATTTGGATGTGACTTTGTCTGTGTTTGCAAGCAGTTAGTGTCTTAGAATCTGTTTGACAAAACAAACTGAAAAATAAAGACCCAAAAAGAATAATTACCTTATTTAAACTCTCAGTAATGGTATGAAGAATTAGAGGATATGTAGATATTTAAGCCTTTAATTTGACAAATTATGCACCCACCAGTGCAGTTAAATGTGAAGCAGCAGCTCTGAAAATGGCCTTTCATTAAAATGATGCATTGCTTAGTAAATATTTGATGTGTGCCACCTTAGATGGAGTAGCTCACTGTAAATCTATTTTTCTTCCTATGGGCTAAAAGGTTAAATAGCCTTATCAGTAATTTTAAACATAGCTCTGCTATCCCAGACTTGTTTAAGACTTATCTTGCCAAGGATGGTAAGAAGCATTTTGAAATGTAGCAGCTAACGAACTTTACCTGCAGCAAATTCAGGACAGACCAGACATCTGTATTTTTAATGAGTGACACACGACTCATAAGAGTTAGGTAATAAACACAGGGATAGGAGAGTTGAAGTGGAACTAGAAATATAAGTTCTATATAAGTCTTTAACTATTATTTTCTGACAACTTGCTAAGTGCCTCAAGCCCATTGCACATCATTTTTGACTTTAAGGTCTTTGCAGACACAGCCCTGCTCCAATAGTCCAGATCTATCTCAGTTTTTAGCCAACTCCAGCTACTTCTTGATTGTGTCTTTTAGCAGAGGATAACCCTTCTTTTCACAGCCAAGGGACTAGACCAGAAAGTCAATCTAGTGTCAGATCATCCTGAATTTGGAGGAGTTCCAATTCAAATTTTCCTTTTTGCATTAGAACACTATTCCCACAAGCTATATCCTCTGTTATTCTGAGACAGATGCTTTTTTCTCCTGTTTGAACTGAGACACAGTGCAGGAAACTCCATTGGATCAGAGAGTCCCAAGATGAAAGCTGTTTTACATTAAGCAGTAGATGAATGTGCAAGCGCAAGGGCCAATAATTTATACTGGGCTGTATTATATCCTCAATTTGTGGCCACAGTTGCGTGAACTTTATTTCTGATCCTGGAGTGTTTGGGTTTTTTTTAATTTTTGAGATTTGCAAATCCTGATTTATTTCAGTACAAAACTGTGCTGACATTGTTTGCAGGCTACATCCACTAAGACCAGAGTAATAGGTAATTAACTGCAAAACTTTTTAATAGAATAGTATTTAAGGTTTGCTGTGCACTGGACATATTAATGGCAGGCAAATTTGATCTCTGGTTTGTATCATGTATAATAGGCTGCTCTATTATGACTGTAGTATAGCTGTGCTTGTGCAACTCTGGCTGTGTCCTGTTTAGGCTGCGAATGTTCTGCTTTTGCTTGTGGACATATTGATTCACTCTGCGTCATTCCTTCTCCTGTCAGAGTTGCCAACAGTGATAATTACTCTGAAAACAAACAGAACTGGGTTCAAGGCTGCCACATTTTATTCTGTGGTTTTTGAGGCAGGCAATCAAATATGAGAAGATATATGCCAGCCCTCTCTGATTCTCCTGGGGAAAGTTTGGCCACTTACACCAAAAAGGCATTTGGAATGCTTCTGATCCTTGCTAATACACTCCCAAAGGAGCCCAGAGCTGTAACAGGGGCAGGAGGCCAAAACCAGGCTATTGTAAGATACACACTTCTGTAATTCCTCTTAGGTTGATCAGTTTATGAGTCTTTAAACCAATTAAGGTGTTTTTTCTTTCCTGGCAGAACTCTGATTGGAGGACTGTTCCAAACCCGTGCTACTGAAAATGGTAAGAAACTTTCTCCTGATTTCCTGAAGTTATGCAGAGCAAGTTTTGGCTTTTTAGATTTTCCTCTGCCGTTAATATAATTCTTGTTTAACTTCAGTAGTTCTTTTCTTCCCTGGTATTACATAAGACACATCAGGCAGTATGTCTATAAAGAGCGCTCAGTTTTTGTCTTGCAAAGTTAAGTAAACCAATCTAATATATGCTTCTCTGGACATTCCACCCACCCCATCATTAATTCTAACACCAAGTTTACATAGGTGTTTTAATTAAAACTTCTTCCATCTCAAAAATGTGTTTTAATCACGGTACATAAAGGAATTGGTTCCTTTCATATCGCTGCTGTTTCACAAGCTTATTCTCACATCCATCATATGCCAAGCTTGCTGATTATGCAGCCATCCACAAACAGTTGAGCTCAGGCTCATATGGAAACTGAGGCACATATGGAACATTAGCTCAAGCTCCAGTATATGCATAATAGCCTTTCATATCCACTGCCAAATATCAGTATAAATAAAACATCCAGGGGTTTATCATTCTGCAGAGCAAGCATTTTAGGTTTGAAGAAGTAAATGCTTGTTAGGATTAAAAGCAGCACACTTGAGACCTATGTTGTTGAATTTCACTCTGAATCTGTTAATTTACCTCAGGCTGCCTGCATGACCGTCAGGTAGTCCTGCCACTTTAAAAATGTCTTACTCCATGAATCTCTTTCTATCATCACTTAACATCTTACCATTCAGATTCATTTATTAGTTTCACTTAAAAAAAAAAAAAAACAAAACAGCAAAGTATCAATATTGAAGAGTATCACTGGAAATAAGTTTCAAAAAATGGCTTTTTTTTACTGTCCTTGTGGAATATATGTTCTAAAATGATCATCAGCAGCAAACTTTACGGCTGAATTGTTTGTGTGAGTTTAGATGCTAAAAGAAGGCAAGAAAATATCTTTTTTATTCTTCCACCAAGTAAAAATAGAACACTGTTGTATCAGTTGATAGAAAAAAAGTATGTTCATGACCAGCATGAGAGAATTTTGTTCTTATATGATTCTGTCTTTGAGAACTGTTGTTATGCTTCATGGAAAAATCTTAAAGGGTGTAGGACAAGAAAGTTAATACTCATCTTCATAATGAATAAGTCTTTTCAGATTTGCTCAAACATGTTAAACTGTCACCTCATGTGCACAGCATGTGCATATCTTTATACGAAAATGAAGGGAGTTCAGTATGTAATTCCTTTACAAAAGTAATTGCACTGTACTGCAGCCAAACTTGAGCAGAATACTGGCATTTTACCAAGTCATATATTCAGAATAATGAAATTCAGTGAAAAAATACAAGTTGCTGTCTTTGACAGGATGGATGACATTCAAAGCCTATGAAAATTAGAGTTAAATGTGAAAGCCTTGATTCTTGATTATGCAGCTAGCTTAGAAATTTGGGCAGAGCACTATGAAAAGCAGCTATGGCTTGGCTCTTTTCTTTAGTCAGTTAACTACATAAATGCCCATGGACTGTCTTCCTTTATACTTCACACATGCTTCTGCTACAGCTCAGCCTAAATGCAGAAACCCAAAGCAAAGCTGTAAAGTACAGACTGGCAGAGGAAATACTTGCTAGAGTAACTGACGAAAAGGCTGAATATTATCTGGCTAAAGCAATAACTTTTCAGTTTCTGTTTCTCTTACTTATTGGTGAGTTGCAAAGTTCTGACTCTAAATGTGAAGCTGAAAGTTGTAGAAAATAGTGGTACTTGATCATCAATACTAGCAATAAACTAATATTCAGGAAGAGAGCAAAAGTTAGGGGTGTGTGTTGAGTTGACCCTGGCTGGATGTCATGTACCTAGTAAAGCCACTCTATCACTCTGCTCCACACCTGGACAGGTGAGAGAAAATATTTAAAAAAGCTCATGAGTTGAGATGAGGACAGCCAGAGATCACTCATCAAATATAGCGGGCAAAAAATATTTGACTTGGGGAAATTAATTGACCTTATTACCAATTAAAATGAGAGCAGAACAAGAGAAGTAGAGCAAATCTTAAAACCCCTCACTCCTTCCTCCTGCCATGCTCTACTCCTCCCTCACAGTGGCTCAGAGAGGCAGGGAATGGGGATTATGGTCAGCTCATCACACGTTGTTTATGCAGCTGCTCAGGGAGAGGAGTCCCTCTCACAGCAGACAGTTCTCCATGAGCTGCTCCAATGTGAGACAATCCTTACAATAGTTACTATAAATCACTACTGAGGGTGCACTTGTGCATGAGTCTTGATCGTGGACATGGGTAAAAGTCAAAAAGGTATGGCTGGGACTCATATAGGATGTATAGTCACACAGATGGTTTGAGTGATAGCAAATTCAATGTGTGTTGTTTGTTATTCAAGTCAGATTTATTCCTGAGAGAATGCTTTAGTATTCTAAAAAGTTATCTACTTCATGTGTAAATGGACTTATACCCTATGTAAGAGAGTATCTGCTTACACACAAATGCAGTAAATTTGAGCATTGTACATTGTACATTGCTACAAAAGAATAGGAAGTGGTGCTATTTCTTGCTTGAATTATATACCACACAGTGTGTATTGACACCATAGTTACCAGAACATATATATTCTGGTCTCCAAGCTTTCCACATAAACGAAGAACAAAGTCAAACATTCATGGAGAAAAGAGGAATAGAGATTTTAGGTAAGCTAGTCCAATATTAACATATATTAATGTATCTAAAACCTTACGCGTGGTGGATTAATTGAATAGGTACCTACTTAAGCAGTAAGCAACAAGATGGCTAATACCAGGAGCAGATGTTTATAAATCACTGGAGAAGAAGGATTTTTTTTCATATTCTATGCAACATTAAACTCATTTTCTATATAATGTTACATGACCAGGATTGGAGAATCCTGTTGCCAAATATTTTACAACTTTCAGAAGCAGACAAGCAGAGATGTCCAAACAATATTGAAATCCCAGATGTATTTCAGAATTGTGGTCATTTATGCACCTGTCATGGCTTGCTGTCTTTCTCATGTGGAAACACACACATGAAGGGTGAAGTAAAGGAAACCCAGCATAAACCCAGTCTCACTTCACCCTGTGCACCATAGGGAATGCGTGTGAACCCTGCATCTGGTGTTTGGTAGAGCACCTGGGTTTACTCGCAACTTGCAGCATTAACAAAAGAGCAAAGCATCTCTTTACATATGTAGGACCCAAATATATTTTAAAATCTGCCACAGAGTACTTGTTTACAAAGAATGTTTGATTGACCTGTAGATCTTGATTTTTTTCAAATGAGTTTTGAAGGGCTGTGAAAAAGAGGGGGCTGACCATGTCTCCATTCTGCTACACTCAGTATTTTTTGGCACTTCCTGCCCACTAAATGCCTGAAGCTGGAAAAGGCTGTTATCTTTTCTAGCAGGGATCTCTTCCTAAAATTTGTAAACTTAGAAATAACATATCTAAAGAAAACAGGCTAGCCTTTAGAAAGGAAAGCAGGCTTTAATCTTTGAAGAATCTACATCATTGACTGAAGAGTTCTTCTGGCACATTACAGGAAGGTCCTCTTCCTTCTGTGGTATGAGACTACCTGCTGAGGGTCTGATGTTGCCCTTCAAAGGGCAGCAATACCTAAGGGTGAGCTCTTCAAGTGAACTCGGCTGTGTCCCCACAGTCCTTGGGATAGGATGGAGTGAAATCTCAGTCTCTCCTTCCAGCCAGCAGGAAGTGCTGAATGTGACTGTAAATAAAGCATCTTACTGGGATACCCAATGCCCCTTGTGCTGTACAGGAGAACCTTGGGCCTTCATTTAGCTCCAGAGGGAGACTGTCTCTAAAAAAGCTGCAAGCCAACACTAAAATAAACTACTGTACCTAAACATTAAGGTTAAATGTTCCATTTTTAAATAGTTTGTGAGACTGGTGGAAGATCTTGTTTTGTGAGGTGGCAGAAGTCAGTCTGTTTGTAGTTGGGGCTTTTGTGCTTGTACACAATCAGCAAGTAGGTGGTGTGATGTTCTTTCTCTCTGGGATTCAGGAGAAGTTTGTTATCTTTTTTGTAACAAAACTAATGAATGTTTACAGACAAACTTGCACCAGTTAAAATAAACTGCCTTAGTGTTCCATCTCTCATTAGACCACTGCAGATCCTCTGTATACAAGTTCCCAGTCAGGTATTTTAAGAAAAATGAAGATTTTACTTTTGTTGTAAAAGTAATTCACTTCACTGTTCTATATTAGCATGCAATCGAGAAATAAAAGAAAATTATTATCATGCTCACATTGTCCTGTGAGACAAGTATTATTTCACCAATGGAAAAATTGAGTATTCCATTATTATCCCTGTAAATATATTCTGAAATTATCCCAAAACAACCTAATTTTTAGAGAAGTTGATAACAAACAGCTTCCTTCAGAGCAATGTGAGCTATTCAGAAAATATGAATTTCCTTTTAAATCCTAAATTGATCTGTCTCATTGTTCAGTCTGTGGTTCAGACCACCCTTAAAAATCCATTATATTTCTCTTAATGTTTTTTGTTACTTGCACTTTGTTGACACAAATGTCAAACAATTTGCTTTAGAGTTTAATTCCATTATGTCAATATCCCTCTTTCAAATAATCACTGAGTTGACAGACATCAATAATTTAGCAAGTATCTGAGAGGAATATTTAGGAATATGTCAATATCACTCATCATTCAAAGTCTCTAAAAATCCCTGAGGGCAGGGTAGATCTGATTTGTATGAAGACTGAGATGAAGAGAATTATGTCACCTCAGCCAATGATGTTTGTTACAAGCATATTATAGAGTCACTGTGTTTCAAACATTCAGCAACAGAATAATTATGCTTCCATTTGAGCTCTGAAGGCAGGATTACTGCTGCTTTGCCATAGTTCCAAGTCCCATTTCCAGTGATATCTGGGCTATTCATATTCTAATTCTTGGAATTACTCATTTTCTGCGAAAGTGGTCTCACATTTCTATTATAGTAACAAAAAATAGATTACCAATAGAGCTTTAATCATTATTATGATATGTCATTTTTCTATCAAGATCCCTTAAGCATATTAGCCTTAGCTACGAATGAGAAAAACTTTTAAAAATTCAGGGTACAATTTATTGAATAAATCACTGTGTTCAACAAAATTATGAACCAACAGAAAAGAGCTATTACTTAGAGCCATCATGTCCATTAGTCTGAACTTTTACAGTAATGTGAAGAGAAGACTTAGGAGTCAATGCTGGAAATTAAATTGAAGGCTGACCTTACAAGAATGATTCAAAGATAGTTCTTACTTTTCACCACTGCAAGACAATTGCATTTTAGATCATCAGTTGTCTTTGGAACAACCTCAGAATCATGCTGATGTTCTAAGTGGGTCAAAATAGAATCAAATTCAAATTCAACTAAATATATATCAACTGAATGAAACATAAACATGTTAAGTGATGCCTTAATGCTTACACTCAGACCTACCACACTTTCATAATTCAGAGCACTTTAAAATCCACAAACAGTTAGACTTTCATAATGCTTGTTTTCATGTCCATAATTGTGCAAAGCAGTATTAGGTCTCATGGTTAATAGGTGCCTGTGACAGACTCCTTGCTTTCCCTGTCACTATCACTTGTCAGTTTGACCTTCTCACTGAATGGGATTTTTTAGGATTCATCAAAACACAGCTGGTGCAATAGTGTGTGACTTTTCTCCCCACTTTAGCTTGCCTTCCTTTCTTTTTTATTTCTCTGCTACAGATATGTGTGTTTCATCTGTTCTGTGCTCATCTGAAAATTGCTTGATCTTTTAGCTTACTATTTGGCATTTTTATGTATTATACAAGCTATGCTCAATTTTCCTGCCATTCAAGAAAAACACAGAATGTCTTAACTCTCATTTGTCTCTGCTCAGGATGGAACTTTTTCTTCATAAGAACAAATGTAAACAAGTGTAGGACCTTATTAACAATTAAAACTCATAGGATCAATATAAGTTGCATTTTGATTTTGTGTAATTTCTGAATTTACCAGCTATCACCCATAACTGGGGTTTTTTTCTGATTTCAGAACCCTGGATGTTCAGTAGCACCCTAGGTAGTGCTCTGTTCAGCTGCCTTTTCTCACAATTAAAACTGCTTTTGAGAGCTCTTAACAATATCTCTAATAATCTCCCC
Source organism: Petroica traversi (assembly GCA_025920805.1). Classification (NCBI taxonomy): domain Eukaryota; kingdom Metazoa; phylum Chordata; class Aves; order Passeriformes; family Petroicidae; genus Petroica; species Petroica traversi. Next base: position 5,989,342 of record JAHLSL010000020.1, read on the forward strand.
ACAGAAGTACCAAGAAAGTGCCATTTTCTTGGCATATGGACATGTAAAATATTCCATTTGTGGACTACTAGTTGAGACCCCTCATAAATTTCTTCCTTAGAACTCTATTCTTGCATGTTCTGATCTATTCTATGTCCTTGGAGGCTACCCATGATCTCCAGTCTGAACAGGGACATTTATTGTGGTTTGATAAACCTGACTATTTATCAAAGAGGAATATGAAATCTTCTATAGTTGTACCAAAATCATAACACCTGGTAAAGTTTACCTCACCTGGTAAGGTAAACCAGAGGACTTCTGGTTTGTTGGGTTTTTTTCCCAACAATACATCCGTGCTTCTGAAATATATTGAAGGTGACATTCTGGTATGGGGAGCCATCCTTTCCTTACGCATTCTGTATGCCCTGTTTTCTGTGGGAGAGGGATGAGAAGACTGAAAGGATGCAACAGTGCCTGTGCAGACAAATAAAGGTTAGGGCCTCTGGCACACATCACAGGGCTGACATCCCAGTGTAGCCCATGGATTGACCTCCTTCCTAGGAGTCTTTTTTTGAAGCATGTTGTGCTGTGCACCAACCACCTATCAAGGAACCAAGTTCCCTGCAGAATTACCAAGTTGGTTCTTTGATGTTAGATCAGTCATACTCTTCTGTGGACTCACTTTCCTCTGCTCACCTCACAACATGCTGCCTACATATTTCATTTTCATTTCATACATTTCATGTATGAAAGGCAGAAGAAAATTTCTGCAGTCATCCATGAAGCTGATGCTTAACCACTTAAAGCAACCACTTAAATTTAGAAAAATTCAGTCTTAGGAATTGCATTACCTTTTGCCCTTCCTTTTGGTATAGAGCCCATTGTAACAGAAAGAGCTTCAATTTCCCCCACTTTTTGTGCATTTCCAGCATCAGTCCCGGGACCTAAAACCATTCAATTTCTTCTCTCTTGTTCTCTTTTTCTTCCTGTACTGAGGAAGGACTTAGGAATTTGTCTCCAACTAGCAAGTAGGTGCCTCATACTAGGAAGTCAGTTTATTCTGCTCTGTGTCAGAGGACTGTGCATGAACCATGGAACATCTTGCTTGGTTTCTTGATTTAAAGTTTCATTGTAAGCAATAGTACAATCAAATAACAAAAAATGTCGAAAGTTGTGTTAGACATATTAGAAAAATGATGAAACCAGATTGATTTTGAAAAAGTCTTACTAGATTTCAAACTTACTAATCAACAAAACTTAAGAAGTTTTACAAGTTTTTTCAACATAAAACCCACTCTTGAATCTAACCTAGATATTATTGCCTACTCTTGTTGAAAATGCCTGTGTTGTCTGAGATTACCTTAATTACTATCTTGTTCACATCAGAGATTCCCAAAGGACAGAAGGAACGCAGCAGCACTACAGAATGTTTCCACTCATTTGCTTTTTAGAGGTGCTTCTACAGCAACAATTATTTTTAGAAATAAAGTAAATAGAATTTTAAAAAAAAGGCAACAAAACAAAACAAAGGTAACAGGCCAGAGACACATAGGTTCTTCAGCCTGCTGATTAGTTGCTCAAGTTTATGCTTAATTGCTTTAAATTGCCTAGGCTATAAAGTATGATTGTTAAATTTCTGCTGCTCTGTTGAAACTACTAGAAAAACCTGGTACTGTGCCAATTTAGATCAGCAGAAAACTCAGCATAATATCATCAAATTATTTTTTAACAGTTTGACTTCCATTTAATCAACACATAAGGAAAGCAGGACAGTTTAATAAACATTCAGAACAGCAATGTTATGAAAAATAATTCAATTTTGTATTAAAACTCCTGTAATTGAATTATGTCTGTTTACTAGATTTCTGCCAAAGCCATCAGGCATCAGGAGGCTTTGCAGTAGCACAAGCATAGCAGTTCTAAGTTGTCAAGGAGTTTGACGCAGTTACTCCATGGGATTATTTACTTAAATGAACTATGTGAAGCAATTTTTGCTATTAAAAAAATCCAGAAACCCCAGACAAAACTTTTCCTTCATTTGCAGATTCATTACTAAAGCTGGAAAGCAATTCAGCTTCCATTTCTTAGCTATTGCAATGAACATTGAGGACAGGGAAAGGATTTTTTGAAGAGACAAAGAGCAGCGAACAATAAAAACCCATGCTCATATATATAATGCAGCTTCCTCTCTTGCATGTGCCTTTAAAGTGCATCCTGATACAGTGAGAGATAGGGTTATATTGCTGATAAATTTGTCTTCAAAGCCAGGCTTTTACAGGAGAGTAACATGAAAAACCTAGGCATGTTTCTGAGTACTGAGCAGCAGTGGGAATATCATAGTGGACTCTGTTCATATTCAGAGAAACCGTAGTAAGTATGGTGGATAAGTCACATTGATTCAGCAGAATTTTGTTAAATAAGTAATATTCTAGAGGAATTAAAGAAGAAAGTATCATGTTGATAGAAAAGCAGATTTCAAGTTCTCATCTATTTAAATTAAGTGCTTCTATATTGAAGTCTTTTAATCAGGAAGACACACCACACTAACCAGGCCAGAGAGTCACCCAGCCCCTTGCTCAAGTATTCGTTCACTTGCTCAAAATCAGATGAACTCTGAATTCAGCCCCAGCTGCTCAGGGCTTTGTCCAGTTTGGTTTCAAAGTCTCTGAGGACAGAATTGCCACAGCCTTACTGAGCAGGAAACCTGCTCCAGTGCTTGATCATCCTTCTGGTAAAAAAGGTTCTCCCTGTGTTTGGTCAGAATCTTCCCTTCCATTTTCTGACAATTCTTTCTTGTCCACTCATCATGCATTGTTGTAAAGAGCTTGGCTCCATCTTTTCTGTAGTTTTTCATAGGTACTGGAAAGATGTTAGTAGCAAAACAGCTTTTCCATTATGAAAACCCCCAGTTCTCTCAGCCTTCCCTTGTGCCTTGTGCTCCAGCCCCTGATGATCTTGGTGACACTTAGCTTGTTGCAGTTTATCACTGCCTTTTTTGTACAGTGGGAGTTCCAAACTCAATGCAGGTTAGATCTTCAGGTGAGACCTAGTAAATACTGAGTGAGAGGGAGCAGTCACCTTCCTTGATCACCTGTCTATGTTCTGTTTGGTAGGCTGTCAGCTTTTGCTCCTATCAGGGAGCATTGCTGATGTGTGTTTAGGTTGCTGTCTACCAGGATTCCCAGTTCCTTTTTTGCAAAACTGCTAATCAGATGGGCAGTGCCCAGCCTTTAAAAGTGCAGAGAGTTGGTTCATCCCAGGCACAGGACTCTGCCTTTGATCTTTCTGCACTCTGTGAGTTCTGTGTCCGCCTGGTTTTGTAGTCAAACTACCCTCTGAATGGCTGTCCTGTTCTTTAGAATATAATTTGCTTCATCAGTCTTGTTTCATCCATGGTTTGGGTGAAGATACAAAGGAGACTTCACAGGATAGACCTGTGAGAAAATCCATTTTTAGCTGAAATTCCAGTAGAGACCATTACCCACTGCCTTCATAACCCAGGCAGTTTTTCATAAATTTAATCAGGCATCGACTCAGAAAATGAGGTTTCCATCTTGGATATCATGGATGATAGTGTAATAATGGCCTTGCTGAAGCCAAGGTAGTCATCACAAATAACTGCTTGGTCACCACACAACTAACCATTTTATTGTAGAAGTCAAACAGGTCTGTAAGGCATCATTTACGGTCGGTAAACCAGGTAAGGAAATAACTTGCTGTGCTTTGGAACTAAGATTCCTTATATACCATCTGAGACAACTTTGTGGTACCAGTGGGCAAAATTGGTTATAACACCTCTAGGGATGGGCAACCATTTTCAGTTTACCCACTCTCACTCTGAGAGAATTTTTTTTCTTATTATTAATTGGAATTTTACTCACTGCAATTTGTGATAATTTCCTTTGTCGATGCAGCTTATTATACAATGGTCTATAGATAAGTAACGAAAAATGGTGAACACAGGTGCCTGAAAATCACAGCTTTAGAATCTCAGCTCCTAGAGTTCAAGGCTAGAAAGTCCACATGTGATCCACAGCCCATGCTCCTCTCTCCATCTTTAAAAGTAGGGCTTATTCTTCATAATTTTGATACAGTTTATAGAGCTAAACACTGAGAAAGAATGTGGAAGTCTTGATGCCCTCTGTGTTCTCTGTCTATGGAGTTGAAATACATCCCGGTGATAAAATTACCCCAACAGTTAGACTGAATTAATTCAGAGTTTAATTCTCACCAATCAGAAGAAAAGAGGCAGTGTGCCTCTACATAAGGGACAGGACTCTTATTTAAGAAATAAATAATTAATTTTTATTTCTTATTTTTGGATAGCTTCATATATTCTAGTCTGAGTGTTCTGTTTGATTGTTACAATTGTTTTTATATCTCCTGGACAAAAAGTAGTGTCATTCTTTTCAGTTTATCTTAGACAAATCACAAACCTTTCTGCTCCTGTTCCCAATTCTAGCTGTAAATTTTTATCTAACATATTTTTCTTCTGTACTGGGAAAATATCACCAGCTGTGTAGATGGGAAAAGAGTCCGCATATCTGAGCACATTTTCTAATCTCAAATCACTTATTAGGATCCCATAAGATTGTCATCTGTCTGAATCCGTATGGGAGTTGAATGTTATACAATGCTTAAGATACTTCAAGGAGACCTCCTGTGCTTTGTCTGTCTGCAACTAAAATGCTTTGTTTGGTGACCTAATTTTGCTATATATCTGATCAGAAGAGGTATTTTCACCAGTTCAGCTCCACTAGAGCAAATTTCCCAGACATACTAATTTTTTATGGATATAATTCTTATTGCAGTGCTATTAGACTGTGTCTTTTAGGGAACAGTTTTGCAGTTTGAGAACTACTAAAAATCAGTCAAACCAGATTTTCTCTCCTATTTACACTTGTACAGCCATTAAGACTGTCGTTCAAGCCCTTCATTCTCTTATTAAACCACTTATTAAACCAATCACATTGTTTGACAGGAATTTCTAGACTTTCCACTAGCTAATATTTAATCAAAAAAGTGGAGCCACTACTTACCCTTGTTAGACAATGTCTAAAAAACAATCAACAGGTCATCCTGACACTGCACACCTCCAGGAAAGATAAACTGCTCCAGAATATTTTTTAGAAGCTCTGCTTCTACTCTTACTTGTTTTACACCAGCGGAATTGAGTAGAGACTTCTTTGCTGCTTCTTCCACATATGATAAAAGCCACAATTACACTGTAGTGTGAGGGTTTATTCCTTATTCAATGTCCAAATAGAAATTGCTTCCAGTCTTTTATTTCAGGGGGGGTTCTTTTAGCAACTCATCTCTAAGTTTAACTTCTAACTGACTCACCGGACCTGTTATTTAAATAGTATAAATATTTGCTATTTTCTGTGATATTTGAACATTTATCTGTTGCCTTACCTTAAAATTTTTGCTTTAGTCAAAACTCTTGTATACTTAAATCACTGCCTGTGCCATACAGCTCTCTCCTCTGGTTTGTTTGTTTCTAAATTGCCTGTTGCAGAGCCAACAAAGAGTATGTTTGTCTGGCAGAAGTTTCACATTAACTCTATAGAAACAATGTTAGTCTAGTATGTGTTGATATTAGAAGAGCTGAGAAATTAAAATGATGCATTTTTCCACCCTTAATAATTCTAAAATATGTTTTCTAAAAAGTGATGGACTTACTCTCTTTCTTTACACGAAATACAGTCCCTTCTATTTTACTGGTAAATGTGTTAAAGATAAGAGACTCAGAGTTTTCAAATACAAATTACGTAATTCTCATGATCTTTACTGCTCATTTCCCACTTCTACCACTTCTACTAAGGGGAGTGTGGCCAGAATTTAGCTCTTGAGTTTCAATTCCATTTATAAGCAAATAATTCCTCTTCTTTCCTATTTTCTAGCTTTGAGAACAACTATTCCTCTTTAGTATTTATCCTGACAGATGCCAGCATAGTATCCAACTGTGCACTTTTACTTGCTGCTTCAGAGCAATAGTAACTAGTGAGTTTATGGTCAGTAAGTAATTTCTCACAAAACTCTCTCTTTATTAGTTCTTATTCTATTTTCAGCATACCTCTCACCCAGTTTGAACTGGGTAAACTAATAATCACACAGTGTGTCTGACAGGGGAACACTGTCATGTGTCTGTCCCAAGTATAGACGCTATCGAGCTGTGTATGCACATTGGTTTTACAGAAGGGGGAATTTGATCTGTCCTACATAAATACAGAGAATGATGAGCAGTGTCTCTTCTGTTCTGGCTGTTTAAGAGCAGGTTAAAACCCAGCTAAATATCAAAGTACTACATCTCAGTTGCCCCAGCTGGTCAGCTGAAAGGAGTAGACAGACTGACTCATAGATGACCTGATTTCTTTCTTGTCATTTGGCAGCACGTAGCTTGGAAGTGGAACTAACACAAGCATCAGGACCTATTAGAGAAGAGCAAGCTGGAATTAGATACAGCTTCACCAGCTCCTTTGGTATTGTAGCCCTTCTGTATACAATACAGTAAAAAAGCTTAGAGTTTAAAAACTCTCATCCACAGCACAAGGATCTCTTCCAACAAGCTACTTGGCATTTCTGTGATGAGGCCACGAGAGAGACTGAGCAGCATTGCACAAAATTCTCATGATTATTAGAGGAAAGCTCTCACTGTTGTATCATGCATAAACAGTGCTATGTCCTTGCTGTGCTTGTATTTATCTGATTTCAAAAACTGAACAAAGACTAAAGCAGAACTGCAAGAAAAAAAAATAGTTCTGGAGTACCAGTGGTATAGAGAATTTGACATTAAAAGAATAGCATCCTGAGATTATATTTCTTTCTAGACCATTTAAGGATCTCTGCTCTAGAACTTTTCAATTGTTTCTGCCTGCTCACACAGCCCCAGCTGAAATAATGACATTTCTTTGCTCATTCCTGAAGGAAATGCTGTCTATATATAGCATTTAGCTACAGTGACTTGCAGGTTTTAGCTGTGATTCTGTGCTGATTCTTTTCTTATTTTTCTCCTTTAAAAAAAACAGAGAGGGAGATTATAATTTAGCCATCCATACAGTTAGTTAAGCCAATGACAACGTGGTGTACATCATTACACAAGCAGACCTTGCAAGTGCTTTCTCCTTTCCCTGTCTCTGAGTGATAGTTGGCCAGCTCTGCTGAAAGTAATTGCCCCCAAAATGTTTCTCAAACTGATGTGACAAAGTTCACCTTGGGGTCAGCCTCGACAGTGGCTTGTCACAGGATCTGTTTATGTCAAATGTAGAACTGGAATATTCAGAAATGGGCTTTCAGCCTGGAACTGTTCCCTACATAAGCACACTAAATGTGAGGCTCTTGAGGTTGTATTAACCTTCCCACCCCAGCTACCAAAACAGGGAAGACTACACCTCTGGCTGGAGGTGAAGGAGGCAGGTCAGACTACCCTTGGGTGGTGGCAATTTATGACTGCAATAAGTTACAGAAGAAGTAAAATACTTAAGTAAAATATTCAGTGGAAAGGATGGGAGAATAAGAAACTTGTTGAAGAGAAAACCCATACTTAGTTTCCCCTCACATGAATAAATAAATTTCCTTATCAGAGAAGCATATATCTTGCTGAATTTCATATTTAGTCAGAAAATTACAGTATTCTTCCTGGAAATCATTCACAGCACTTAATATTCTTGTCTTAATAGCCCCTCTATGAGAGAAGAAGAAAGTGTTACTATTCAGTATTGCACAGAAAGAACCAGGGCATAAAGAAAATAAGACTTATTCAAGACCACACTTGGTGTCTGGCAGTAGCATTATTACATAAAAAATTCCTTTGATTTAAAATTCTGGGTGGTTTTGGGTTTTGTTTTTTTATTATTTAATTTTATTTGGTATTTACTTATGTGAGGCCTCATGCAGCAGAAAACTTCAAAGACTGCATTTTCTTGGTTGAAAGTATACAACTGGATAATTATTTATTTGTCATAATTAGCTATAAGATATATGAATATTTTCTCATAATTACTGCTGTAGGCCTATTTATATCATATTTATATTTATACTCCTTTGCAGATGAAGGCACAGGAGAGTTTGGTTTTTATTCTGGCTTATCCTAAGATAACCCAAGATAGATGCAGAACCCCAAAATGATAAAAAAGCAATATTCTACTTGCATATTGTGTACTACTTTTAAAAATGTAGGAAAGAAAAGGGGTAATAGAAAGTATTTTCAGGATTCCTCAATTCCTCTAAATTACAATGTATATTCACAGACCTTGTCTCCAAATATGGTACAATAGATTTACTGCTGTGTGTCTTATTCCTTTACAACACTTCAGAACATTTAAAAGTTTCCAGGACTTATTGTTGGATGTGTATCTCTGAGTATCTGTATTGAAAAGAAGCAGCTGCAAAGATCACTCTGGCTTTTTTTCACTGAACTGAAGTAAAAGGAAAAATGAACTATGTTGATTAGGTGAGATTTATTGGTGTGCCAAAGGGCCACTTCAAATTCCTCTCCTTTTCATACATGCTTTAAAATACAGATATATCTCCTTGGTGCTTTAGAGCAGCAAGATGAAATTGGCTTATTTCCTTTCTGGTATGACTGGAAAGAGAAATCAATTTTTGCTTAGTTTGAAACCCAGAAAAATCTCAGTCTTGTCAAACTGAATGAAAAGTAGGAGCCTATTTCTTGTCTCTGGTAAGAGCAAAGAACTTCTGCTTGCACATACTTGCCAATACGGACAACACCAAGCACATGGGTTAACTGTATTCTGATGGAACTAACTGAAAATTCACTTTCTGCATTTCAGTCTTTACCATTTTGGTTTAAAACCAACACTGAAACAGTGTCTAATGTAAAATGTAGGGGAGTGCTTTCAGCTTTAGAGGACTAGTGTAGAGTGGAATGTAAAAATGTTTTCCATCTTGCTTATGTTCTCTGAGGTCTGTCTCCTTGTTGTTTTAGTTTATTGAGTCTGCATGGTTCTCGGAGAATTTTAGACATATTAGTCTTCCTGACATACAGATGCAAGAAAACATAGTTATACATTACATTTACTTTCCTACCTCAGTAACAAATGGACTTTATTGGAAGAAATGTGAGGATTAGTTTTCATCAAATAAGCAGGATTTTTTAAGCGATGAAATGTGGAGATGCTTCATGAATTTGAAAGAGCCAGAAGCTGCCAATTATTCATTTCTACAGGACTCCTACTTCAGACAAGATGTGAAGGTTAATCCATTATGAAACTTTTTCCTCCTTACTTTTCTAAACAGTATCTAAAGATTGAAACGATCCTCAGTAACTCTTTTTGTGTGGGTAGTAGAGGAGGAGAATTTTTTATGTCAAGTAAGTATACACTCCTACATATGGAGTTATTAGGAAGGTTAAATACATAGTGACTTTCTAGGTGCAAGTTTAATTTAAGGGAAAGTGGTTATTCAAAGTCATAAACCAAGTAACTTGCTTTTCAGCTTCTCAAAAGAGATCATTCGCTCTCAAAACAAGCCCATCTTTTAACTGTGTATAAGGCTTTTACATTTGCTGTATTAAGGGCAAACAATTGCCTCACACTTGCCTTGCTTATCAGTTTATCTTGAGGGTGTTAGGAACTGTACAAGAAGTCAAATTTATGAGGGCTACCATTTATTTCCCAATACTCATGGCTGATCCCACTGTGCATGCTGAATTGCCGTAATACTTCAATTACACTCTAATTCATCTCTGCTTCTGCTTGGTCTTCTTGTAGGACAGTCATCCCATTGAATTGTCTATCTACAAAATAAAAAAAGGCAAAAAAACCTATCTTTGAAGGAAAAAGCAGCAAGGTTTTTCTTGGTCTTTTCCATGGGCAGCATTCTTTTGGCATGTGTTCAGAAATGACTGTTGCTTGCAGATGATACATGCTTTCATTATGCATTCAGCAAAAATATTACCATCATATGTGTCAAAATCTTGAACACATACAGATGGCCACAGTGATATAAACTAATTGGGGTTAAGATTAAAATAAGTTTTTTGGTTTTTTTACATTTCTGATTGTCCTTCACAGAATCAATTTCAAACAGATAAAAACTTAATGATAACCTATATTTGCACATTTTCTGAACACATCACGAAGACCATTAAGTGGATGTTACACTTGAGTATTTAAAATAATATATTCCCCAAACTTCTACTGGAATTGAAGATGACAGGAGAGTTATGTTCTGTTCTAAATGTGTCTCATTTATCTCCTAAGATAATTGTGATATTTTATGGGATTTGGCTTGCATATAGAGGTTTTCTGTGTGATTATTTAGTAGACATTTATAGCCTCAGTAACTGCAATCACTGTCTTGCTCAAACTAGGTCCCTAAAATTCTGTTATATTTGAGCTGAAACTTCATGAGCAAAACCAGACATACCTTATAGCTAGATGCAAACACAAAGTGAGGGTGTTTGTGCACAATAGTTTAAAATATCGCCTAAATTAGTTTAACATTTATGTACATTTTGCAGGAGGAATTTTAGAGGAATTATTTTTTGCTTTTCCCAAAGCAGGATCCCACTTAGTTTCAAGACAAACGTAAATCACAATTCACACTCTCATTTTGTGGAACTTTCATACAAAAGTGTTAAAAAATGCAGATTACTTGCATTTTCAGTTTCACATGGCAATGCAATCTGTTACCTAATCTCCACATTTGGGAATAAATAGAAGACAAGCAGGCACAAATGAATAGCTGGTTTAAAGGGCATTTCTTAGTAGGAATAAAATTCTTCTCTAACTCATTACAATTAAATGTCATTGTAAGTTCATGGGTTTAGACCTTTCCCAGGGAGAGAGTGTGAGTGAGGCCAGGCCACTTTCAGTGGTCCTCTGTGAAACAATGTGGTTTCACAACCAAGGAAAACTTTCTGCCCCAAATGCCTCAGCCATTTTGACTACATACCCTTGGTTGTGCTCTTAGTAAGGGCAAGCACATGTTTGGAACTATGGTGTGAAACTTTAGCAAGCAGAGAATAGAAGAAGAGTAGCCACATAATATAGTGTTTGAAATTACTCCAAAAACAAATGCATCAGTGTCTGACTGGCTTCATACAAACTGAGTATTCAGGAGGAAGCCATTTCAATTTATTATCGTTTCTAATGCTAAAAGCAGTTGCCTTCCAAGAACTGAGAGGAAAACTCTAGTGTCACTGAGAATTTGAGTAGACCGAGGGCTTGAGATTATTTTCTTTTTTCTTTGGATTTAATTTTCACTCGAGCCTGGTCAGTGTGTTCCTTGTTAATACTACTTTATTCTAAATGAGCTGATCATTCTTTGTCCAGCCTTGGCTTTTCATTATGAACTTCTGACCTGATTAGTTCCAGTGTTATATATTCTTTTCATGTTTTCTGTGGCCTATATTACTGTATTACTAAGCTATCTACATGAATAATTACCCTATTTTACTCCTATTATCTTTGTCATGTTTGGGTGGAAAATCTTAAGTAGAGTGGCAGAAGCAGCCTGCTCTACAGAAATTACAGCACTGCACTCAACTATACTAGCATAATAAAGTGGTTCAGAGAAACCTGCCAAAATCTGAAACTCCTATTCTTATGCCTAGGAGGTCTGTTCTGGCTCTACATTTCAGAGAGACAAACTGCCTGTCCTTTCCCTCTTTGCAGAAATGTTCAGCCAGCTGGAGACTTATTGTGCCCTCTGGGCTGCTCTCTATTAGTCTCAATGGTTTCTGTTAAGATTCTTTGAAATTTTTAATAAGTTTTAAAAGCTTGACACATTAGAGTTTTTTATTTAATTTTGATTTTTTTTAAAATTACATAAATAAAGATCATCTGTGTGAAACAACAGATTTAAAGACTGGTTCACAAATAATAATTCTTCTAGAAAAACCTTTGATGATTATTCTCCATTGAACAATCAAATTTTGCAAGACACAGGGGAGTCAGTATATGCAGCATATCAAGGCAATGGAGCATCTGAAAATATTTTTTTTTTCATTAACATTTAACGGGAAATAATGCTCATAAAAATACTTGCAAAATATTGAGGTCAGCTTATTTTGCAAAGATACAGAATATGAACTCACAAAAAGTATGAGCAGGTGAAGCTTCAGTCCCGTAGTTTATTACACAAACACACTCTGTCAGGTGTATTCAGCTGACTTTCAAGCTGATTTCTGCAGTGAGTACAATATTTGTGTTGATGAGGATTTGAACCTGGAAAACCTCATTTAAAAGCACAGATCACTGGTTGTGGTTGCTATCTGTATACCATGTGCTATCCTGAACTCTAATTGACAAGAGAAGCCTGATGCACCCGGAAGATTTTTTGCTGCCAGAAAGAGTCTGCCAGCTCTTGATAAAATTCAGCTTGGGTGAAGCTGCTGCTTATAACATGTTGATTTTCATTGGAGCTGACACAGTGATTTATAATCATAGCTCACCTTGTTTACATGGAAGATGCTTCTTTTAAAAAGTACAGCACATCTATGTGTGCAATTTAATTATGAACATTTTATTGTCATTCAGTGGGAATTAATATAACATTCTGTAATGAATGAACTAGGACAATGTGAACTATCTTCTAGAGAAGGAAGAATTACTATATTTTCTCCCTCACTGATCCATCCTTTTAACAAATTCCCCTGAACAAGAGGAACAGGGAGTTGCCTCTGGTCTAAGATTCTGTCACAGCTGTGACAAAAGAAAAGAGCACTGAAGTGGTGGGATGCTCTATGACCTGTGTGAATCTGATGCTATTTTTTGAAGTTTACCAGGGTCTGAGATTTTGAGGAAACACAGTGGGCCTAGTTTCACTGGATCAAAGCTTTGTCCTACTCCTTGAAGAACTCAGAAGAAAGACAGCAAAGAGTTCTCCCCCTCCTTTTACTCCTGTTCCTGCTCTCTAGAAGAAAGGTGTTGATCCAACTGTTTAGTTAGCAGCCAAAATAGAGCTGCACATTACTAAAACCATCAAAGTGGATTTCCAGTACAAATTTGCAGTTTCAACAGCTCTTCATTTTGAGAAATGAGTTTTTTGTTGATGAGCTGAACGAAAGCATATTAAAAATTATAATTTTTATATATATTTAAGAGAGTTTATTCCATGGCTTACTGGGAGATTTTGACAGAAAATATGTAATTGTTCAGCAACTCTCAGTATGCATTTTCTGCTCCTCAAAACACAAGTATTTTCACAGGATTTTTATTTTCCTGAAGCCTGTGAATCATAATGATTCACACATAATGATAACAATCTCACTGAAAATTTGAAAGAGTATGAATGTATAGAAAATAGAAGCTCAGAATAAAAAAAATTGCCTGGAATAAACACTGATAGCATAGTAAAGCAAAATCATTGAAGATTTCTGGAATACCTATCCCCAGTACATTGTCCTACCTTATTACATAGAAATTAATTCATTATTTTAGATTAAAAATATATGCTTGTGTGCCAGTGTGAACTGTTTGTGTATATGGAAAGTATATTTGAACACCTAATTTCCCATTAAAAAACCTAAACACTTAGGGATTTTTACATGGAGCTTAGTTTACAAAGCTGAATTGCGGCAGTTTCATTTTTGACCTAATTTTCAGAAATGAAATTAGAGAGTATTAAACAGAAGGAAGAAAATTTAAAACTTTTTGAAAAAAAGAAACAATAAAAGAAAAGAAAACCAAATAATTTAAATGACACTCCCATTACAAACACTATTGAAAAACAGAACACACACACACACACAAGAATAAAAACAGATATAATCACCGCAAAATAATTAAAATGGAAATATTTACTAATGACATTGGAAGGTCAACAGTCAAATTGTGCAATATGAGATACATTTAAGTCTTCTGGTATAAGGAAAATTCTTGCTTCAGTAGACTGTTTGCCTTGATGAAATCCCTATTAATGTTATTCTGCTATTATCTCTTAATTTAGTTATCTTAGATTTTAAATCTGATTTCAGCACAAATATACAGAATTAGTGTAATTCATAAAATGTGCTCTTCCAATTAAAGAGGAGAGATGCATTCCTTAGCTAATTCTTCTGGGCAGAAGCAAATTTCTTAAATAAAAATCTGTTCATAAATAAAAATAATTGAAGGAGCCTGCAAACACATTTCTGTAATCTCCTCACGACAGACATGCTGATATGGAAAGCAGATGACTAAGACTATATGTAAAGTAGAAGATTTAACCTCTTAGTGCTTTCAAACCAGCAGTGGGGTAAGAGAGAGGTTCTGAAGCAAAAGTTAAATCATGCAAACTAGCATGTTCAAAATTACCAGTCTCTGAAATCTTCCTGCCATGCTGAGGGCCAAATTTGGGCAGAAAAGAAAAGTTGCAATGCATGGTTGAGAAAATGAGATAGGGTCTGAATTATTAGGAGCAAGTGGAAAAAAAAAAGAACACCACCAAAAAAATCCAGGAAGAAACCAAACCAAACCCAACCAAAAAACCCACTAAACAAAACCAACAATAAAGAAAACAAAAAGAACACCCCCAGAATCTGCTCCAAAAATCCATAATAAAATAACTTAAAAACAAAGGGAGTCTGTATAAAAAGTTAATGAAATTTCATATAAACTAAAGTGGAAACTAACTGCTAATGCTTTCTGTAAAAATGCTGCAGGGTGCATTTTTAAGGGAAAAAAGAGAAAGAAGAATGGAAGAAAAACATCAAACATGAAAGAAACCACCTCTTGAGATGATGGACCCTCTAGGAATTAAAACAAAATAATTCTTCTAACTTTTGGTAAATGGGGTGGCCCAAAGTATGACATTTTTGCAGGCAATGTAGAGTGTATTAAAGACACTGTATCAGAAGCTCTCATGAGGCGTACACCTCCTGCCCTAAAAAAATAAAATTAGGATAGCTAAACTGAGTCACAGAGTCACAGTCATAAAATGGCCTAGGTTGGAATGGACCTTAAAGATCTGCCAGTTCCAACCTCCCTGCAGTGGGCAGGAACACATTTCAGTAGACCAGGTTACTCCAAGACTCCTCCAACCTGGCCTTGGTTGAATGGATGGGGAAATCCTTAAGAATAGAAAGGCTGCCTTCATAAAGCTGATGATCTCTTCAGCTGAGAGTATCAGACAAGGCCACAAGCACTGGCAGGTTAAATGTGAGTGTGTGCCAAGCTAGGCTTTGAGAAAAAAAACTTGCAAAGACATAAAAAGTAATAATAAATTCTTTTTCAAACACATCAGGAGCAGAAAGCTTGCCAGAGAAGTGTGAGAGCCAATAGATAAGCAAGGCAGAAAAGCATTTGCCATGTACAAACTTAGGGAAGTTTCCATGCTGAAACTCTTCTTTTTAGAGGAGGTGTTAGAGAATCTGTCACAAACTGAAGTGTTAGTGGAACAGATTATAGAACAAATTGACAGAATACTCAAACCACCAGAACTGGGTGGCACCTTCCCAAGTTCTAATGGAATGCAAATGTGAAATGGCTGAACTATATAAATTCATGGCCAGACTGCATAAATTCTCACTTAAAGCCACCTAGGTATAGGGTGGCAATGGGAAGGGCAAGAAGACTTTTTAAAGAGAGGTCCAGAGAACCATAAGAAAGTACAGAGAAAGATCTAAGTTTTACAACAGTTTCAGCATGATGAATTATTAAGTAGATCAGCACTACCCTGCCTGGAAAAGAGGCAACTGCCATGGCACTTGTAGAAAGGAGTACGTTACAGAAAGTATTTCAAGTAGGTTATCATTTTTCCTAATGCTTGAATGAGAAAATATAATATTAAATTAATTAGTGTCAGATTCAAAAGGAAAATTCTTCAAACAATCATTACTTTAGTGGTGAAGCCTTTTATCATAGAGCTGGGCTTTTTTTTTTTTTTAAGATTTGACTTCTGTCCAGTGGGGAAGATTTTTGTCCCCTAATTAGAAAGATCTCATGTGAGAACAAAGAAAAAGACTAGGGGCTAGGATACAAAGATTTAAAGAAAAATATTTACTTCTTGTGTTTTAAATAAAGAGGAGATCTCTGAAGAAGGATACAAGTTTTCAACTACCTAAAAGGCTACTGCATAAAGCTAAGGGACTGTTTTCCATGTCCTCCAAGGACAAAAAGGAATAGGTTTCAGTCTGCAAATTAATAGCAGGAATACATTTCTAAGGGTAGGGAAGTACTAGAAGAGATTCCCTGGATACTCAGTAGAGCCTCTATCCTTGGAAGGCTTTCACTGAACTAACAGTAGTATTGGGTGATTACACACTGATAGCAGGATGGTTTATATTGCTTCTTAAGGATTATTCTAATCTTTCATCTGTTCTGTTGCTATTCTCCTCTCTTCAAATTAAGAGAAGAAACATTATTTCTCCTCTTGCTTTTGCTTTTTCTGACTATTCTTTCATTCACTTATTTAAATTGTTAACCCATTTACCAACTTACATTGGTTATCAATGTAACACATTACTTCCCAGATATGAAGAAGTATGTGTGGGGTGTGGACATTCTGTAAGATAACAGTTGTCCATGACTGGCAGATGTCTAAACCATGCAGAAAAAGGATCCTCCAAACCAATTTAAATAGTAGGGGTTTATATGGTAGTCAGATGAATGTTGTGACACAGTAACTGTTGTAGTATTTACACAATGATTTCAACATACTTTGATAATATAGCCCAAGTATTTCCATGCAAAGATCCTCAATCCAAAACTAAATGCAGTTTGGCAGTTAAATTGCAGTAAATCAATTATATTCTATCTGTTTTCTTACCCCAGGACTTCCATTTCTTCATCAATCCATCTCAGGTAGGGCCATGTGGTCCTACAATGCAATGAGCACATGCTTAATACACTAGTTTTAAAAAGAACTTAACAACATAAGAAGAACATTTTGATCAAAGCATTTAAAATTTTGGCCTGAGATTTTTTTTTTAATGCCAAAAAATGTTTCTTAATTTAGGCCTCTAAAAGGCAGAGATTTGCTTTCCAATATCCTGCATTTGACAGACAGTGGAAGACACCCATAGGATCTGTGGGTGCTGGCAGTGAAGCCAAACCAGACACTTCCAATATAGGTGTCTAAATATGGATTAAAATGCCTCTCTTGAGGCACCCAAATTTTAAAATTATTGGCTGCAATCCTCACTGAAACAGCTCACACCGTTCTCTACATGGTCTGTGTGCCAAAGTTCTAGTAGCAATTGTTTTAATTGGAAAGAGTTCAGTTTTAATTTTTCTGAGATAAAACTGGCCAATCCCAATTATGGAAACAAATCTTCAGCATAAAACTTTCAAAAAACATAGAAATTCTCCTGGGGAAGTCACTAGCAGGGCAAAACTAGCTTTTCCAGAAGAGCTGACAGTTGTTTACATTTTAATGTGGAGGAATCCAGCAAGTCTGCAAGTTTATTTTTAGTAGCTGTAAACTGAGTTATTTAACTCCTTTTTTTCTGCGACTGGAGCTGAGACATAAAAATTATTAACACAATGGCAAACTGGTGCCTGAGCTTATGCTAGAGTTCAGGTGATGATGAATACTGTGTTAATAAGAAAGCAGTAGAATTCTTTCACATTATATTTCTTGTGATGCCTCATCTAAATATTTGCAATCTGACAGCCTCTTTGCTTAGAATAGCTCTGGTTGCCACACAAAATGCTAGGTTGCTATCTCTGAGCAGGATGAATCTGCTTCCTTCCTTGTGGAGTGAAGCTGGCAAAGAATATTTTGTTACCAGTGTCCTGGCTTCATCACTGGAGCACAAGTCCTGCCAGACCCAGCGATGAAAGCTGTGGCAGCTGCTCTCTCAGGGGCTGTGAGTGAGCTAGCAAAAGCCAAAAGTCATCCAAGCTTCCCTGCAGCAGGATTATGAGACCTCCTTCACTCAGTGTCCCCAGAGGTGCAGAACTGTGGCTGCTCCCCAGCACGGTCCCAGGGAAAGCACCCCAGGCAGCTCGAGCTGCTTCCTGCCCACAGGAGAGCCAGCAGTTCAGTGCTGCTGCTGCTTGTCCTGTGTGCTTGTCAGGGAAAGGAGTTTGCTGCACTGAATTAATTCCTTTCTAAGTGTGAAGCACCCTCCTGTAAGACAGCAAACTTGCAAAGCTGGTGTAAAACTGGAACTCCGGTGTAAAATCAGAATTGCCTCAATTATAAATCAATCCAGTCACAGGAGCTCAGTTGGAGATCATGTTTTCTAAGAGGACAAAGCTGCTTTTTCCTCCAAAGCCATCATTAAGGACTGCATCCAGGGAGTAGTCAGAACAGTGTCAAAATCATTTCACCAAGGAGCCATACCAGGAAAGCGTGTTAATGTTGGCATAAAGGAACAAACACTTCTAAGGTATGCACATTGAGGAAGATAAAACATCAAGTTTCACTATACTATCAGATGTACATGGTCAAAAAATAGCTCTAATCAAAAGAAGAATGAGAGGCAGACACATAACTTAAAATGGATGGCTAGTAGCTGCATGGTTTGGCTTCTGTTCTTAACTAAGATGCAGACTTCTGCCATTTTCTGCCACATTATTCAACTTCAGAGTGTTTCAGCATGTATCTCCAAAGTCATGTAATTTAATTAGCTAGCCTCCAAGGGGGCTGGAAAAATATTTATGAAATACTTGCAGATGCTTTTGATGTGGGAGGCTTAGAAGAAGGGAAAAACAGTATTTACATGGGGTTTGGAAAGAATTGCAAGCAATCTTTGTGTTTGGTTTTAAAGGAAAAGCTGAATTACATTGCAAAGCCTTGAAATATTCTGGCAGAAAGCACAGAAAAATATCTAGCATTTCTGGTGACCAAACCCTTTATTGACACGGCCTCCTTACAGGTCTTTCACATTTTTCACTGTTTTGATCAGATCTGTTCAAAGTTTGTCAATAAGAAATGCATCTGAAATCATGCTCATGTTAGGATAAAAGCTCTAATATGTCACAGGTTCTGAACACATAATCACATAAGGATTCTGCAGGGAATTTTGTGTTGCATACCTTATACAGCCTATTAAAGGCAAGGGGGACAATTTGGACAGATCAGTCATTTTCTTATCTCACTAACACAAAGCCTTTATTGGTGAGACCCATATCAATCAAGCAGTTTCTGAATTACTGCTCTGTGAGAGAAGTTAATATTAACAGGCTAATGTTATCTGTGTATTTCTTTGTTATTTTCGCATGCATTCTAAATAATAAATAAGTAGGCAAACTGTTGGTAAGGATCAAATATTAATCCACTATGTCATGTGAAATTTGGACAAGGAAATACACAGTATTTTCAGAGGTTTTTTTTGTCTCTGGACTTAATAGTAAGATGTGAAAGACCGGTGAAGAAACCTGAATGAAGATTTTTCTAAAAAGTTCGGGGTTTTTTTCTTTCTCTGTTTAGTGAAAAAACCACCACCAGCTGTTGGAATTGCCAACAGTTACGAGCTGAAGAGTTCAACAGAGTCTGACAGATACTGATAATATTATACATTATGACTCTTGCCAGGCCACTGTCTTTGCACTGTCATTTTAGTCCCAGATCCTTGTCTATTGTCCCATATAAGTGGGTTTCTACAGATCTACAATTGACAGCCTTCCCACAACTTAAGGAAGGGGGCTGATGGTAATATTAAATTACTTGCCCAAAATAACAGCCAATCCAAGAGGAACCTGATGTTCACATCATGTTAGATCATGCATATCCATGTAAGCCAAGCTCTTCCATATAATCTGAAAGGAGGACAGACTTGTCTCTGTTGGAAAGCTCAGGTCTTATTTAGTGAAAAGCCCACGTATCACAAAGTCTCTGTCCTGAGATTTTCGAGTGAGAAAGGGAAAGAGACTGCATTTTTGGGTAGCACAGGACAGAGGTTCTAATGGGAAGGAAAGGCTCCTAGAAGCATCATCAAGTTTAAATTGTAGCAGGTGTAAATCTGTATCTGTTTTAATACTTCATCCCCAAACAGAGAAACTTCAAAACAAGCACATTGTAGGATGGAATTAATAATCACTTCCCGTCAAAGGATTTCTCCCTGTGAAGTGCAGTTCAAAAGGATTTAATGGGTATTGCCGATTTAGACCTATCACTGACCTGACCACACAGGACACCACAATGAGTAAAAAAGCTTCTTTGTAGCTTTTAAAAAACTTTCTGATTGAAATATTTCCGGTCTGTTGTCTTTACTGAAGATTAATTAAATTCAGTATTCAGACAAATGTTTATGCAGAAGATGGAGAAAAGTAGTATTCCCAAATGATTGAGGTGACTTTTCTTTAGAAAAGGACAAGAAGGGTACTGTGCTTGTGAGAGATATTAATAGTAAAACTACCTCTTTAAGTTGAAAAGAGTTCCACGGTCTCCCTAACATGCTAATAATGGGTGACAAATAGTAAGCTATTCAATTCTAAAAAAAACAAAACCCTGACAGATGGAATCTATGTGATTTAAATAGGTTTGATCCAATAATGAAAAAAAAAATGACAGTGCCAACTGTCAAATGCAAAACTGCCATTCCTAAAAGAAAAAAAAATCACTTGTCTGAGACTAATTTAGGCAACACTAAAAGATACTTATTGTTTGGAATGCAAATTTAGCAGAACAATAAAATGAGAACATTAACATGTAAGTGCAAAATTTAGGTTTTATCAAGTGACTCTTTTAAATTTTAAGGTACTGAGAAACAAATTACTAGAATATGGATAAACTTCCTCATTGGACAGGCAATCTTATTATCCCAGAAAATATTGCAAATGCACATGATAAGAGCTATCAAACTAATTCTGTACTCTTTTTATACAAGAGCACCATCCTCTACATTCATAACTCTTTAATGTCTAATTATTGTCTTTTATAACTCAGATACTTTTAAGATGAGATCACTTGAGCCATAAAAAGGTCCTGAGATTAACCCTCTGCTACTCAGTGCATAGCTTGTCCCTCATTAAAACAGAATAAAACATTCTGAAGATGGTAGTCAGGATATATTTAAGCATACATCCAGTTGGTGGAAGATGGAAAAGTAAATAATTGTAGATAATTTGCTAGGAGATTAATGATAAATTTAACATTAATCTTCTCCAAAGCCTAAATACCCACAACAAGGAAGCAATAGTTAAAATGGGGAAGGAGGGTTACTACTGCATGTTTTTCACTGGCTGGTTAGAGAAGTGTGTAAAAAAAAATGGAATATGAAAGAGGGCAAGATTTAGATGGTAATCTCACAAGTGGGTCACTCAGCAGACTCAGGGAATGCACTGGGAAAAAATAGATGGACTCTTAGAGTGAAGAGCTGTAAAAGTGGTTTTCTGCCACAAAACACTTTTGCTCCTTTTCACCTCTGTTATCTGGTCTAGAGATTTCAGTTCTATCTCTAAATCTTGCCAATGCCTCCCCCATACTGCTTCTATATATCAAAGCCACTCCATTCCCACACCATATCAGGGCAGGCACTGTGTGCAGCAAGACTTCCACTTTGCTGGACAGAAAACTGCACAAATCCTTTGTAGCCTTTGTTTTGCTTTGCATGAAGTCACTGGTTAAAGACTATAAATGTTATAATTGTGAAATTAATATTTAAGCTGTAGCTACAGAGACACACAGCTTTTAGTGTAGATATTGTTTATAGAATAAAAGGCAGTAAGTGGCTACTAAAATAAGAACTGAAACCAGTAATACTTTTATTAGGCAGGTAATTTTCTATTTTGAAATTCAGTAGTTCCAATTATATTGCAAACTGGGCCTCTTTGGAGAGTTTTGATTAAAATATCACACGCAATTATTTTGCTGTTTTCCTGGTCCTCTCTTACATTTCTCCACAGACATGACTGAAAGGCCTGTGTGCCACAACAATACTCCCAACGAATATTACAAAATGGTATTCCTTAATAGCATATTCTCTCTATATGTAACTTGCAATAGGGTTTGCTTGTATTTTATGTACAGTGGGTCTAAACAAAAGTCAGAGGAAATGAGATATGCCAATGAAAATCAATTAGGGGCCTCAGCCTTTCCCTTAACTCCCAAAATCCTGAGTGGTGGTGTTGTTGAAGTGTCTGAAGGCTCCACTGGGTAACAGCTTTGCTGTATGAGGCACTGCACTGACACAAAAGGAAACAGCTCCTACCCTGGAGAGTTCTTCTGTTTAACCAAATTAAATGCAACTTGCATTCCCATTAATGTGGCCTTTCTTCCTTTCTTAATTTTAAATGGCTGTGCAATGTACCATGCAGTGACAAGCTCTCTGTGATATTTTTATTTAGAATCCATGTTTCAGTGAAGTATTGACTTTTGAATCTTAGGAAATAAAGACATTCTTAACCAACACATACTGCATGAATTTTTCATGACTCCATAGCAAGTAATAGTGTCAGATGCTGGCACATACACCAAGCAGTTTAATTTTTGTTTAAATACATGGACACAAATCAAAGTTTTTCTGAAAGAGAAGAAACACCATTCACTCTCTGCTTTGTCTCTTAGTGACACAGAAAAATCAAAATTACTTCAGCAGCATAAGTGGTTTCTTGCCATTCCAATCCCTCTGCTTTGCTAAAAGGGCAGGAGGCTTCTTTCAGACATCAAAGTGCAGGTACGGTTTTGTTCTCTGAGGGAAGGTGAACAAACTTTCACAGAATGTCTTACATGGATATTTTAGGAAGGGAGAGATCACAAGGGAGATGACAGTGGAAAGCATAATTACTGCAAAGTCTCCTGCTCACTTTTGTGTAGTGAGAGTTGTGTTGTGCCCTTCAGCACACAAGCGCTGTCAGCAGCTGTGTGTAACAATGGGGCCACACATTGTAAGTAAGGTCTTGGTGTCAGGATTGATATTAACTTCTTCCATTTTTCTGCCCATCAGGAACACACACCATCTCTATTCTGATTAATAAGGGGGTTTTACACAGCCTTGAGGGAGAGTCATGATATAAGAATAAGCACAGCATTAGGTGGTAGCTAGAGACAGGGAATGGAGTAGGAGCACTGATTTAGGGGATTATGTGGAGTGTAAACCAGAGCATTATTGTGACCCAAGGGATGAATTAAATCCTGGAATATATATCTGAAATATATCTCCTGAAATTTATGTCTCACTGAAATAAAGATTAAAAAGACAGATTCTTTGTACCTAGAGCTCAGTTTAACTCCTATCTAGCTCCACATTCTAAAAATCCACTCTTTCAGATTTATAAACACCTCTAGTGTTGTATCAAAGATTTGGAGAGGTTAAACTAAAGGCTGCAAATGGAAATTGCAAGAGCATAAACCACTGTTGATACTGCTAATCTTTCAAAAGGCTTAACAGGAACAATCTTTCTCATATGTTCTCTTATCTTCTCATACCAATAGTTGTTTTATCTGAGTACTAGCCCAGAAAACCTCTGTGGGCAAAGATTAAATTAATTGTTAATATTGGAAAAGTATTTCCAATCCGCTGAAAGGTTTTAAACTGTAATTCAGTGACCCCATTTCATTCCCTATGCCCTGAGGGCTGTCTCTTTTAGGAGGTAGGGAGGTGGCAAAATGAAAAATCATTGATTAAGTATCAAATGTGTTTGCTTATGACTGTTCCCCCACAAAGAAATGCTCTGAAGCAATATAATGCTTGAGCTTGAAGCACATCAGTTTTACCCCCTGTGTCATTAAAGCTAAACATCCCAGCTGGGTCATCACACTGGAGCAATTCTACTGCTCTCAGCATCAGGGCTATTAATCAGGATCTCTTGCCCCTTCTCCATTATCAGAGGAGATATACAAGGCCTTCCATCTGAGAACAGATCCTGGACTTCAGCTCAAAAATTGTTAATCAGACATTGAAAACTCTTGTACTGTATAAAAATCTTGTAATTAATGGATGCGTGTATAATTAGGGAGCATTGCTCTGAAACTTTAAAAAAAATAATGCATTTCACAAATTCGCCTACAGATTATCAAAAGTAGATGACTGGCTTCTGAAACACTGGGATAAGGATCAGTTCTTTGACCAAATCAGTTCCCAGTCTGTAAGTACCAATACATGAACTGATTTCAGTTAATCATTGCAGTCTGCTGCAACAGAGAGCCAAAGATATTGGGCAGCTCTTAAAAAGATGGCAATGTGGCCATTCCATTTATCTGTCAAAAGATCTGTCTTAATGATTCTCCTTTTCTTGAAGTACTTTTTGCATCAACCTTGAATATCTGCTAGAAGCAGAAAATACATGGATCTGCCATCTGCCAACCCTATCGCTTGCATGCAGATGAAGTCTGAGATTATTAAGGTTCCTCTAGTCTTAAAATTGATTTTGAAAGAACCTGTCTCTGTCTGATCTTAAAATTAAGTATTTTCTTTCTGCAGACAGGTACTCGTGCATACATGAACAATGGAACAGATGAACTGGAAATTCTGCCAGGGATGCATGGTAATAGCCTTTTTCTGTGGCGATTATCTTTGAATGCATGGAAGCTGCATGATATCAAGTTTTATTCTGGTCCATATTCTGAAATTCCCAGCAGGCAAAACTCCAGCTTCTGTTCTTTTTAATGGATGTTTGGGAAACTCAGTAGCACATAAACAGGGAAAGGGTGATGAGGGTGATTCTGTCCTCTTCCCTCAGAACTGAAACGGAAATGTTTCCTGAGAACCCATGACTTCTATCTTGCATGTTAAATATAAATAATAATACCAAAATTAAGCTCTTGTTTCTTAACCCTCATTCCTGAATATAGGAAAATCATAACAATACTTTTAAAGCCAGGCTGAAAACCTTTGATAAGAAATTTTCTTGAGCCTGAAGCAGATGATTGCAGCTATTAGATTGTCACTACCTTCATGGGTTTCCCCAGAGGTGCCAATCAGTGCAGCATCACTGATTTGAAAGGAAACAGACAGCTTTAAGTCATCTGCATTGTTTGCCAGATAATTATAGAATACAGGAGGAGAGAGGAAAATATTCAAAACAAAGGGTCTTCTATTCCAAGGCATCCTTCCCTATACATGCCTTATATTCTCTATCAACTTCAATGCCTGTATCATTCCAAACTGGACACTCTTCACAACGGCAGATGTTCAGCACTGCAAAAATATAAGCCAGGTCTCCGTTGAAGTCCTTCAAGTTTTTAGATAGCTTTACAACAAAAATTAGTAGGAATAGCAAAAACTTTTCTAGTTTTCACTTTGCTCTTTCAAATTTCCCCTGCTCATAATTACAGATCTCCTTGAGGATTTTCTTTGGGAAAGGAAAAAGTGCAATGGACAGCTGTTTTCTTTCCCAGAAGTAGTTACAGCACCACGTTCTTTCCTCGAGGTAGCAGGACTTCTGATTGACAAAAGCCAAGTTTGAGTCCCCCTTTGAATATACAAACATCATTTCTGAATGGCTCAGAATTGAGCTATCAGAGTACCAGCTCTCAGCTAGGATTTGGGCTTAATGACTCTGCCACTCTCTTTGGCCCATGAGGTCTGGGAGCGTGGGACAAGTTCAAGACCTGGAATTGAACCCCTTCTGGGAAAGTGCATTGTGCTAACTGGGAGAGACTCCTGGGACAAACCACTTTAAATAGCATTTGTTTCTAAGTGCGATAGTTCATGTGAAAATGCGTGCAGCTCTAGCTCTTAAAAATGTTTCACCTCAGAATGTATTCTGTATAAAGAACAGTCTCCAGCAGTTGCTGGATTTGCAGGATGTGGACAGGAAGAATAAGGAGGGAGCAAAAGTTCAGCTGTTCTAATATGTAGATATAGAAGCTGGGTTTTCATTGTCTCTCAGTGCTCCCTCTCTCCTTTGGGGCTGCATAGGGGAATGCATGGGAGAAAGCAAGGCCATAGCTTCCCAGAACACCGCAGCTGAAGCTTGCCAGACACATGGTGACCATCAGAAGGTTGCAGTGATTAGTCTAGCTATATAAATAAACATACTCAATTCTGCCCCAACAAAACATTGTTTGCTCTGCGTGACTCTGCTGCACCAAGCATGCTTAGGTCAGTGATGCATGGAAAAGGAAGAGGAAGGGATTGGATTGAAAACTCTCCCGTATCTCAAAAGCCAGGAGACAGAATTTTTGACTGGCTTTTACTTGACTATAGGGGGCAGGAGGAGTACAAAAAATACCTCTCCCATTGGGGTTTATTGCACTTTTTGTGCTAAGCTGAGCATAATAGAGTAATCTCTAATGTCAGTCCTTGTGGAGCTCTGGGAGGGAGACCTGCCTCCTGCCTCACCTGCAATGAGTAGTACAACTTAGCCACTTAGGAGGGGAGACACTGGGAACTAAATGAATATATTTTTTTGTTTTATTCCAGTCCCTCTTTTTTGTTTGTTTGTTTATTTTGTTTTGTTTTGCTTTGTTTTGCTTTTACTTGAAATTTGCAAGTGAACCTGGCTCAGCCAAAGTGATTCATGACCATTGTAGCCTCTTTCAGGAGAGCTGTTTGTCTCAGGTATAGCACCCATGGGACCCACAAGCATTTGTATCTCTGTACCAAGTACATCTCTTCTTACAGCGTGTAGAACCCAGGTGAGAGAAGCAGCCTTGTACTTCCTGGGAAAGTATACACTGAAGAGTGGATCCTGAACCCTGACTGATGTGCTCTTTACAGCTCTCTTTCTAATTAAAGGACTATCTTAATGCAGGCTCTGTTTTGGTCTTGTCAGTGACCGTGCTCGTGGTCAGTAAAAACCTTCAGTTCTGTTCCAAGGATTACTATGAAGCTATCCAAGGGCCTCCATACAAACTGGTTTGTCTTCTGAAGACAGTAAAGCAATAGTAGCAGCACAGGGCTGAGTTCAATGGTGGTGGGGCAGAGTCATGCTGACACAATTCTGCTAGTTTCAGGACACAAGCCAGTATCTCAGAATGCACTAGAGCACTGAAAGCTACTTAAAGTCAGGACAAAGATACTGCCCAAACAGAACAGGAGACAGTGCTGTTTCTGGAATCTGTGATAACTGGCTGCGACCAAGCTGGAAAGTCTTTGTCTAACACCAAACTTAATACAGAGATGCACTTTCTGTACTATAAAAATGAACCCGCTTGTTCAGAGCTGAGCCAATGCACTTACAAGACATTCCATTACAAAACTAAGATACATCCTACATCACTCTTTCAGACTACCTGGTAATGTGATTGAGGTCATTATTCTGAAGTACTTTACATCAGCAGACTGTAGACTGTGATTCTGGAGGATGAAGATTTCAAGTATGTGTCTCCTTTCATATGAGGTAACCTCAGCAAAAGGGAATGTGCAGATAAACATGTATTCCAGCATAGGGAGCCATAGCAACAATAGCTACAGTAAGAATGGAAATAATTCACTAGTAAAAGATATAAAATAACAGTATTCTGAGTCTACTGCAAGTTGCTGAATGCCAGGTTTGAGATACTTCCACTCTGACTTATTGCTTTTTATAGCAAAATGCTGGAAATATCATTGCCATATTTAAAACCTGCCTCCTGATAGAAGGGTGTACATATCTGCCTCTCTCCAAGCATATTGTCTGATTTTATTTTGAATGCAATGAGAAAGACTTCACTGCAAAGACCTGGGTTTATGACTATTGAGGATTTCTCCTTGCTAGGGTTTTGATATAACTGTCTGTGCAGGTCTTCATTACAATAAGTTAATGTTTAGAAAGATGTAAATGATAGGACAAAGACTAGCAGCAAGTTCTGCTAACCAAGAAAGTGCAGTATGCTGTTCTGCTGCTTCCTGTGATCATGGCTTCTATGCTCATTTAATGAGATCACATAAAAACTACATTATTTATTCCATTTTCTTTTATATATCCATTGCAGGGTGACACAAAGTAACAGAATGGTTAGTTTATGTTGTCAGTGGAATTTCCTGTACTGTGAAGCACAAGCCTCCCCTTCCCTGCCTCACACACATCCACAAAGGTCATACAATGTGCATTTAATACAGCTGCAGAATACTGGCTGTGGTTGTGGAATCAAAGGGTATTGATTGACTAAGGTGATGTCCTTATACTGGAATATCCTGAAACTAGCTCTTTCTAGACTGAGCACTCCATGACTGAAAACAATTGAAAGGCATGCTGTTACAACTGCTTGCTACTGTCAGTGGTCCCAACATCATTCTGTAAGGATGACTCATGTGGCACACAGTTTTAGTTTACCTGTGTTATATTATGTGTAATCCTTGATCATTACACATGGGGGCTTATTCCAAACCCAATACACTGTTAGCAGTAACTTCTCTGATAATGTTAAATATTACTTTCTTTTAAAAAATTCCCCTTTTCCTCTTGCACTATGGTGCATATTGTTTTTGTCATCGCGCACACACTTTGCTACTATTTTGTGATCAATAAGTAACAAGTCTGTTGACTGTTCATTAACTAGCCCTTTCAACTTCCCAGATAAACAGAAACAAAGGCATTTTCAGGGTGTTTCGTTCCAGGCACATTTTTCTTGTATTCTTACAGTAAATGAATGGATTGATAGAGGCTGAAACTTTCATATTAACAACTTGTTTGCCTGCTGCTTTGAACCATACTCTCACAAGAGGCATTATACCTTCCATTTTTCCCAATTCTGTCATCAAGGCTAAGAGAATCTTTAGGGTTTTTGCCACCACATCATTTCCAATTTACCAGAAGGTAGTGCTACCTTTACTATCATGGCTGTCCCACACTCCAATTTATGATTTCTATTCTTTGAGAGGTTAAGCAGTATTGTATTCTGTTCAAATGCAAAAATGAATACTTTAACAGCCAACAGCTGCAGAACAGCAGCAAAAGTGTTTACATGTTCAGAAATAAAACTTTGCAAGCTTGTTGACTGGTTTAGCTCTCCATGTAATACCTCTTCTGTAAAAGTTACTTATTTAAAGATTTAGAACTGTATAAAATAATGAGCTTAAAATCAAAATGTTTGCCTGGGGAAATCTGCCGTATCAAATACTACTTAACAGGGATGCTAATGACTCAACTCTGATGTTCAGCTCCTGAAATATAGGAAAAAGAAAAACATAAGAAGACAATCGCTGTTAATGAAGTTAACAACTTCACATATAAATTTTAAATCCCCCTCCATTGCTAAAATGCCAGTGAACTGAGGTCCTCAGGGTAGATGCAACAAAAAGATTTAACAGACTGGGAGCACATAGAATGTTTTATATAATTCGCAAATTTAAAAAATGATTGATAGGTTTTGAAAAGAGACACACTGTTCCTGAAGTCTAAACTTTTTCCAATAATTACCACTGGGAAGGGATGACTAATTGCAGTACTCTCTGTGCTACACAATATACATAGCAGACATATATACTGAAGAATTTTGATTTAGGTGTTCTCCATTTGGTAGAAGGAGTTAACCTATTTTTGGAAAGAGACCTATGTGCCTGAAGGCTGTAGGCTGATGAAAGTCTTCAGCTGTGCTTTGTAGAATCAAAACATTTTCTGATGCTGCTGTAAGTCAAAGTCAAAGCTTTTGGATTTAATACAATATGCAAAATTACTCAAAGGGCAATTACATCATTATTATTAAAATTGCCATCCCTTTAGTTATGCACAGCAAATGGCTTACATGCAAAAGGGCAATCACAGGTTCTTCTAAGACAATAGATATGTAACTTTCAGCAGTGGTTGGACATGGCAAGGCTGTTGAGATTTCTGTTGCTGTTTTCATTCTCCTAAGCCAACATTTTTTTTCAAGAATATTGACAATTGGAAAAATATTTGTAGAATCCTATTCCATTCTCCTGAATTAATTTTATGCTTACCTAAAACAGAAGAGAGGCCAAATCAAATCAGTTAGTGAGGGATAAGTATTGTGAGGGAATAATATCCTGTTTCCCCAATTCTTTTTTTTTTTTTCTTCCAAATTTGTCTAGCATCCCTTGTGTGCTACAGAGTTTCCTGGACTTCTGCAATATTTTTATCCCAGAAAACAGATTTACAACTCTTCAGTTTAAAGTTAGCTGACCTGACTGGTGCCACATAGGAAAAAGAGTGAGCTTGAAACAACCCCATCAAATCAGGAACAGTATAAAACTTAGTTTCCCTGTTAGAGCCTGCATAAGATATTTGCTTTTGGATAAGAGGAAGGTGCATTACATTGTACCCATTCTTGAGCACAGCATTTAGCGCTTTTTATCTGTGAATTATTTCATTTCCTGGAGCTTTCCTGTGATGAAAGCTGCCTGTCTGAGCCTGGGAGTACCTCCACCTACAACTGCGTGTTTTACTTCTGGAGTTTGGAGGCCAAAAGTACCTGGTAGCAAAATTTCCTGTCAAAAGCTTTACAGTTTTGAGCTGAGCAGTTTTGAGCTGAGTTGGCATCTACAGAACCAGCTGTAGATGGTTGGGGAATATGCCATTAAGAGGAAGAGAATTACATTATTCTCTGTACCTTGGCATTGACATAAAATTCCTGACTGCACTGGGGTGTAGGTGGTAAGCTTTTGTCAGAAGGGGAACTTCCTTCTGTGGAAGGAGGTCAGGGTCTGCCCTGTGCTGGACACAGCCAGTTCCAGGGACTCTCCAGCAGTCCCACTGCAGGACACAGCAGAGCCCTTTAGCCAAATTGGTGGCACTTCTCTAAAGACATGCTGAAGATCAGAAAATACTGATAGTGAAGGCATCAGAGGAGGGAATGAGAGATCAGCAAAAGGAGGAATGAACAAAAACGATAAATGACAAAGGGAACACCACAGTTAGAGGAGAATGAGGTGCTCCATGACAGAGCAGGCACACCCCCACAGGGACTGATGTCTGCTGAGGATCCACCCTGGAGCACAGGAAAAGCATGAAAAGGCAGGAGCTGCAGAAAGAACCAGCTATATCTGTGACCACCTTCCCCATGGTGCTCATTGCCTCCCTGAAGGGACTGACTGTAACTGCAGTGAAGAGGGGTGAGAAGGGCAGACTGAAACTGGCAAAGAGGAAAGATAGGTGTTTAGATGTTTGTCTTTTGTTTATTTGTTTCCCATTACCAAAATGATAATGAAATATTCAGTTCTTCAAACCCAACCTGGTTTTCACAAAGCAGTACTTGGTTTTAGAGTTGCCTTTGTTCTGACCCTTGAGTTTTCTCACCTCGGTTCTCTGCCCTCTCTTTCATCCTGCCAGGCAGGGGAAAGTGACTAAAGAGCTGTGTAGGTTCTCAGCTGATAACTGGGCCAACCCACCACTGACACAGAGACCTTTTATCACATGCTGACCTGGGTCAGGAGCTGGGTTTCAGGAGCACGGTTTCTTTGTTATGGAAACTGTAGGAAAGCTGCAGAAGTCAGAGTGAAAAAGCCAATGGTTTTGAAGTATTTAATAGCCTGAAAATTGTAGTTATTTTTTTAACTTTCTCCTGGTGGCCTTCAGCATTTTCAAAATTAAAAACCACCTTCAGCTAATTGAAAACCAAAACCTGAATAAATGGTGAGATTAACTGATTTTAAAAGGAGTAGCATGAGAAAGGAAGGGAGAAGAGGCTGAAATGCCATTGTGAATTCTTTGTTTCAACTACAAATGAGAACAGCTTACAATAGATATCACTGCTTTGGAAAGCAGTTTTCTATTGATGACAGCAAATGATGCTTAACATGCCCGGCTATAAAGACTGACTTTCTTCTGTAAAGGCCATTTATCTTCTTGTATTCTTGCTATGAACTGGTTGTCCTCTGTGGTTTATTGCTCATTTGAACTACACTAGCTACCTGCAAATAGCATCTGTTTCTCAGTGCTGAGAGTACTGTGTGATTGTTTGACAGTGGTTTATCCTATTGAGTGTTCCACCGAACAGCTCCACTGATAATTATTTAAGCTCCATCAGTAAAATATCCTCTCAGTTTCAGCTGATTTCCCAGGAATGATGTTGGTTTTCAGTACTCATTAAAGCTTCCTATTTACTTTATGAAGGATAAGAAAAATACGTTGACAATTAATTTAGGATTCAAGAATATTCTTGAAACGAACACGTACCGCATTCTGCCTGTTACAGTCCAGTGTACAGAACTGGAAGCCACTTTAGTGTAATCTATAAATCATATTGCTTTCTCTGGTTTGTTGACATTTTCAACAACAGCTGCAGTCACTTGATGAGTGATGGATGAAGTGTTCTGCACTTAATCTGGTCCTGTACTATCACATAGTGTTGCAGTGAAATGGCTGTGAAATGGCTTCTAAGGACTACCACAGGAGCACCAGTACTTGGACAATGACTTTTACCTCAGGTTCCCTACAGACCTGGATGGTGCCTGCTCTGTAAAAGTGCTCAAGCTGAAGGAGTAAGGACAAGTCTTCTAAGTATGGGATGACATTTTCATCACAACATAATAAAAAATATTAATGGGACTCATGCTTTGAAGTCCTTTCAGAGCATTTGAAATTCCTCTGTTGGTGCCCTTGCAGAGAAGATGAGGTACAGTCTGAAAGAGAATGGTTATCTGTGGTCTCCATTTGTTATCTGTATTCTCTTATATTTCAAAGAGTATTGATGATGTGATACCAAAAATTTGTGGCCCTCTTTGAAAATGTACAAACAGTTCTTAGTGGGTTTGCTGAACATAACAGTGTAAAATAAACTTAATTTCCTTCAGCAGAAATACAGCATTTCATAACAGACACCCAATTCAGAGATCTGGATAAAATTACAGTCTCACAGAATTCAGAAATGATTGCTGTTCTACCTAGGGCTGTCAGTAAAATTGGCTTTTTTTTTTTAATACCATACCCACAGACATTCATCTATTCAGGAAACTATTTGGTCCAAGTACATATATTTTCAAGTCATTCTTACTGGGTCGTCAGTGGAAGTGGGAATAAATCAAAAAAAAATTAAAATTATGGTGTCAAAGCTGTAACAGTATTTGTGACAAGGCAAGGATTTGGAAACTGGGAGCGTGTAGCATAGCTTGGTCACATCCCAGTCTCACAGCACTAAACCCTGTGTCCCCCAACCTTACATGTGGTGCCCCTGGTGTTCACAGGCATAATTATTGCATTTTGCAGGGTTAGTTTTTTCAGCTCAGTGCCTGTAACAATAAGACCACTCAGCTGTAAACCATCACAGTGATAATTTTCTTCCATGAAATTGGGGATATATATATTAAGAGGAGATATAAGCATATGAGGATTTGGTTTGGTTTCAAGAAAGCCAGCTGGCTCATTAAAAAAGTTTCCAAGATTATGCTGTAATGTTTTTGCAGTTTGGAAGTACCTGAAGCAGGATTAATAGTGAAGTGGGCAGCTAAAATGTTTGAACAGCTATAGATTCCCTCTACATATCCTCATTTTTATAGAAATTTCCTGCAGTAGGGATATCTGTCTCAGTCTTCAGTGATTATATCTACAGGCAAGTCTGTTGATAGGCTTGGCAAAGATTAAAAAGAAAGATACATTTAATATGTCTGAGCTATTTTACCTCTCTTTTAATAATTTTTCTTTTAATGAGAGGGAATTTTACATAGCTGTGTCTCTGGCTATGAGAAAAGCAGTTAGAATATTTTTTCTGCCTCGGACTATGGATAAATTATTCATTGTTCATATGTTTGTGGAATACAGGGTTTGGACCGCCTGCAAATTTCACAAGGATAATTTTGTTATTAAACATAAATTCTCATCCCTTCATATTACACATACACTCTTATAACTGGCTATTGCACGTATCAGATTTGATCCACTATCAGTAGTTTTCTTGGCACAGCTGCCATATTATGGCATTAATTAGCATTGCAACTGCAACTTAAAGTTTAGATTGACCTGGGTCTTTTAGATAATTCTATCTTTATTCATAGGAAGTTCAATTTTTTTTCCCAGGTGCTTTAGCTGTTTTTCATTTTCAGAGTAGTTTAGGCAATGTTTACACTGAATATACTTAAATTTCTCTAAATTGAAATCTTTAGAGGTATTTGGCTTCTGATATACCTGTGTAGACTGGTATGTCAGCGACATGCTCAAATTGTCTTTGATATCTGAATCACTTATTCTCAAGGATTTACTGAGACAAAGGAAAAGTGCTGCACTTCATTTCCAAAGGTTTTTAGCAATTGTGGTTCATGTAATGTAAATAGTTCTCTGGGCCTGGCCTACTGGTTAGTAAGTGTAGCTAATGTGGAAAATGAACGTTTTTGCTACACACGATCAATCAGACTATTATATGTTCATATCTGTGGCTTTGCCCTGAGTATCTCAGCTTTTCTCTCTCTCTTTAGTGGGTATTGGGTTGTGCCATTAGCAGAAACCCAGCAAAATTGCTCTAGTGCTTCAGATACACTTTGCAGCTCTCAACTGTTCATGTTCTTGAAATGTAATTCTTCTCATAACTCAGAAGAGAAAAGTCTACCAGCTCATGAGTGGTGGTTCATATGTATAGCTGCCTCTGTGTGTGAGGCTTCAGACACTGCAAAGTACATGCTAATTTACAGAAATTAAAAATTTTCAGAGTTTTACAAGTCATACTGATGAGACAAAACCACATTGGGAGAGAGTATTCAAATTCACTATTTGTTTCTATCCCAGTTCTTGGCTCTTTGAATAATATAGACGTAAAGACAGCAGAGGATTTGTGGAGAAAGTTATCCTATGTTACTGGAAGAACAATAAATTCTTTCTACCTCTCCTTCTCAATTTTTCCGTCAACTTCTCCTAGAAAACAGCAGCAGCATTTCTGAGCTTTTGCTTTTTCTTTACTGTCATGTTATTTTTGAGATAATTCAGACTGACTTTAGTTACCCTGCTGTCAAGCCTGAGAAACTGCATTGACTGCACTAAATGTGTTCGAGTGGGCGTAACCATGGCAGGAGAATTTGGCAGAATGGACATAAAAAGGAACTAGCAAACAGGATAGCATACAGCTTGGGTAACAGGGAATAAGGAGAGGTGTGCAAATCCCCTCTAGCCAATGTTTTGGCCACTAGCTCATTCCCTCACACTGAAGTTTTAATATTATATATAGAAAACCAGAGTCCACTAGCACCTTGATGCCATGATAGGATATGATCTCTGTTTACCTGGAGCATTGTTCCTCCCCTACCTGAGAAGCTGCCACAGCATTAGTAACCACCATCTCCTCAAAGCCTAATCATTCTGAACCTGCTACTTCCTGCTCTAATCATAGCAAATACTAGTGTGAATTTGTTCCACTTCTCTGGGAATTGGCATCTAAAGAGATCCTAAGGATAAATGCCAAGGTTTGTTTGTTTTGGTTTTTTTTCATCAGCCTCTCAGCTTCAAAGAATTGATGGTATTCAGCTTCCCTCCTTCGACATTCTTCCCACTCAGTGTCCACTCATTGCAGTCATGTTACTGGTCACCACATCCAAATTTTTGTTTATCCCTGGGTTCTGGGAGATTTTTAATATAAAGTCTAATCTGTTCCCATGTAAGTGGTGCAACAATTCTCAGTAATGCAGGTAAAGAACAGACTATTATTTATATCAAATAATTGATTTCTGGAGAATGAATCAGATCCTTTTATAGATATATATAAATAAAAAGTTTTGCTTTTCTACAGCTCCAAGAAATTAAAAACATTGAACATTACCATTAACTTGTAGAAAAAAAAAATCAAACCTAGAGAAAACATACCCTTAATATAAAGACACTTTCTTTTACCTTAAAGTAAAAAGCTGAGATAACTGTTTAACAAAATAGGATTTTTGAAATCTACTTACAAAAGCCTGCAAAATCATTCTAAATTATATTTATTATTGATTTTGTTGTCTTCATTATTCTTTTTGAGGCTATATTGTCTGCAAGGAAAAGGAGCAAATATGAACCCCATGTTTCTGGAAAAAGAAGCTTTAAAATAGTACTTGGCATTTTCCAGTTTATTGCACTGAATGTTAATGCACATTGGGAATTCATAAACACAGAGAAATGATTTAGACTCTCCCTTCCTGTATAACAAACACAGCAGGATGGAGAAGTGGAAAAACTGGTATTATATTGTTTAAAGCCAGGATCCAGTGTGAATACTATTTTAACCTCAGCTAGTTTCTTGCCCATGCTGTGCCTAGGTTCAGCCTCTGAGGAGGGTTTGGGTGAAGCACATTTAGGGCAGCTTTAGTTTGTTTGGGCACTGCCATGCATGTCCTGTGTGCAGACATCACTAGATGAAGATGAGTCCATGGCCCCCAGCCCTGTGTGTACTTGCCCATTCGGGTCATTTCCCCAGCCTGCTTGTGGCCAATGCCAATTACTGCCCTCCCAGGGAACAGGCTGGGGACAGCAAAGGCCAACGGTGGCTTCCAGTTGGCACTTAAGTCCAGGCCTCTCTATTTTGGGAAATGAAGAGAATGTGGCTGCACAGACGTGAGCTGTGTTGTGACACTTGGCCTTTGGGCCAGCACGCAGGCACAGCTTGTTCTGCTCTGGCACAGGCGTAGCCCACATAATCCAGTTTTAGCTCCATGTACAAGCCCACAGGGTGTCTGGTGGGCTCCTTTCAAATCCCATACTTGCTGTGTTCCCTGCACTGGTAGCTGAATTACAGCTGTTGAGATTCAGGTAAATCTGTGCACTGTGGCCCACCCAGTTAATTCCAGCAGAGCCTAGAGCAGCAGAAAGAGGAACAATGAACCCACTGATGAGGATGCTGGCCAGGTTAGGTGCTCTAATCTGAGATGGTTAAAAAGGGAAAGTTGCTAAAACATGCTTTGCCTTTCATCAAACTGGCATCTTCATTTTCTATAGAAAGGAAGTGTGACTGATATACTCCCTGTATTTGACAGTGCTAATCCCCAAGTTGACTCACTCTGACAAAGCTACCATAGATCATCTTAGTGGCATTTTTCAGTGAAATGCAAAAATTATTTTAAGAAAAAAAATTCTGGATGTACACACACACACACACACACACACACACACACACACACACACACACGTATATGCATACAAAATGCATACACATATATATATAAAGTTATTGAAAATGTATATATATATCTAAAGTTATTGATTTTTCCTGAGTTTTTGTTTCTGTTCCAGAGTTAGATAATATTCCTGCTTCTTAGTTTGATTAATTTTTTTAAAGACACATCACCCAAAAACATTGTTGGAGGAGTTTACTTGACATTAGTTTCCTTCTCTTTTGGTTTGACATAGAATTTTTGAAAACAAATTAGACCAGATTTTTTGACATACCGAAAACCTGTGGTTTTGCCTAACTAAAAAAAAAACCCTGAATACATTGAATTGATTTCATGTCATTCCAGTTAACTTAAACACTCGAAAAGCCATTCTGGCAGGTGGGATAAAAAGTTGAAATAAAAAGGGAAGCCAACACTCATTCAAATTAAAAATATAATCTCTGCTATCCCTCTGGCTGGTTACATGCAGTTCAGACAAGTGAGTGAAATTCCTAAGTGAAAGACTTGCCCTACATCTTCTACTTCACCAACTTATCAACAGAAAAATATCATTCTATCAAGGCTTAAATGTTGTATCTTTAATCAAGGTACCCCAGGTAATGCAAAAGGCTTTGCACAAGTTTTGTTACATAGCTCTAAAATTTTTTGTTTCCCATGACAGAACATTATGAAAATACTGATTAAGTTTATAGAACATCCTGCAGTGCCATCCAAAAAGATCCATCCCTGGAAGGTTAGAACAGCATCAGCCAAGGTTCTGAGCCAACCAGCTCTGCTAAATTTCAAGGAATGTTAGCAGGAGCAGAAAGTCCTAGCAGTGTGACTGCTGCTTCCCAAGCTGAGCAGTTCTGCATGACACAACCTGACATGATGTAGACACATCACTAGGATAAATTTTCAGCCTTGAATAAAGGCCAGACATATTCCAGTTAACATCATCTGAATATTTGGAGATGCATACGTGTCTGAATTTGAGAATGAAGCATAACCACCCAGTGAATTCTCCAGATTCCTAGACTGCAAACTTTGCCAGATCCATCTTGCCTGGATTCTTAAATGTGTTTTCAGTGGATTTGCCATTTAGAGATGGTCCTTACTTTTTTACTTATTGAATCAGCATGACCTTTTGCTATACAAAAGGCTGAATGCATTAAAAAACATGAGAGAATGAAGATGATATATCTATTCAGTATTATTCTTCCATATGATATTCGAAAGTAATTTTTAAAACAAAGAATTTCAATTCAAGTAATCCAGTTAGCATGATGCTACATTCAAGCAGCATATAGGATGACACATTTGAATAATTTTTTTTACTGCTTTCCCTTTTAAACTGGCACTTAGCAGCAGTTGGGAAGCCTAGGTAATAATGAAGAAGCTTTTGAAAACACATGTGAAGTTTGAGACATAGAACTCAAAGCTTTTCATGGTCTGTATAAACAGGAAACAAAGAACTGCCAACAGTCTTATGACAAATGGAAATACAAAAATGCCACTGCCAACTGAACACTAGGTATGCATGTGAGAGTAGATTACGGAATTCCCTAGTAATAGAATTAGGTATTACTGTGGGTAGAAAATAATGTAAGTATATGGTTTCAGCAGAAGAAAAATTGGTTTTCAAAAATTCATAACTTGAAGGGAAAGAAGCATATTGTCAAAAAAGTCTACCTGTGACATCCAGTATATTTTCCTTATTTCAGCATTAATATATACCAGAATGAGAAAAACAAGAAATATTCTCTCTTCCCTTCTCTCTGCTTTGACATCATTTATCCTACCCTATGTAGTGGCATATGTCACTAAAATGGATCAGAGTCCCTTGTCCATTACTTGCTGGCAATATCCTTTTATGTATGCTTATCAGACTCCTAGTGCACAGAACTGTCCTCCCTACTGAGTAAGGGCCATGAAACAACCAGACTGCTGCTAGGTATGCTCAAAATAATTTCGTTTTTATTGTGGTTGTATCTTCTGCCTCCTGTTTTCTGTATAAAATACCCATTATTAATTGGGGTTTGATGATGTAGCTTCTACAAACCTGTTCTTTTCTCTCCACAGGAAAAGGGGGTTGTCTTCGAGAAATATGAATGTGATTCAGTCCCACAATCTTGTCCACATGGTCCTTTCCTCTCTCCAACTGTATCAGAAAAGGAATAACTTTTGCTTCTTACTGACCACTTACAGCATTCTGAACAGTGAAAACTCTCTGAACACTGCTCTGACAACTGTGAAATTATTATCTATGTTAAACAATGTGAGGATAATGTTCAGTCCATGTCATGCCATACCCCTGCAGGGATTAGAAAATATTTCTTTAACAGTCCATGTCTTGGTTGCAAAATTGATTTCTTGTGTGTGGTGGCAAGGGTAGAATTTATTTGCTGCCCATGAGAAGCAAATAAAACTAGGACAATTTCACCATAATGTTCAATCTACTTTAAACTTGAATTTTTAACACAACCACAAGCAAGTAACCAAAGAAAACTCATCTGCATTCATTCTTACAGGAGTTTGAGTGGTCTTATTTATAAATTGCAAGAGATAAGAAAACATTAATCTTTAAAAAAATCATCAAGATCTTATAGTTGCATGAAATTCTTCAGGGGTTTAAAAGTTTAGGTAAAGTCTCACTTATTTTATTTATGATACAAAGTTGTACAGAAATATTTTATCTCTACTCTGTAAAACCTCAGCAATAAAATTTCTTCAATTTGCCATCCATATGTATTCCTGGCTTTAATTATCATTTTAGTTTTCATTTGAATTCTCTTTTTCTAAGCACTTCAAAAAGATATTAAAAAGAGCATTTCTGCAACACAAAAGTAAAAATATAAAGAAATCAGTCTAACAGGATGCAACAAGCCATAAATTTTGGAATTCCGCATTCAATTTCATTTCCAGTTTATTGAAATAGAAATTAATAATTCTTAAATAAATGTGGGGCTTGTAGATTTCCCCTGCTTAGATATTTTGAAAGATCCTTTATGCACTTTAGCTCAGAAAGGCTTTTAAAAACATCTTCATCACTGAAAATAATACAGAAGGGAAGGATTGGAATTTTTTACCACCTTTTCCTGTATTTATTTTTCTGTGTGTGTAGTAGCCTACAGATTATATCTAGTACTTTTTATCCCCAGGGAAAGAACTCCAAATTGTTAATTCATGCACATTTCTTTTCATATTTTTGCATACTTCTCTGACACATGATTATTCTGTGATAGAGGAAAATGTAAGTCCCTCCTCTATCACTTTTCTATAATTTAAATAATTATCTGAATAAAGCATTCAAATTATGGCTTTCACCTCTCTCAGTTCAATCATGCTAATTTAGCTACTGGCAGAGAATTTCAAACAAAATTAGTGTCTTGTTCTGAGACTTGATGTTAATAAAAGATATTAATTACTTCTTAGAGGGCATATTTTCTCCAGACCATGAATTTATAAAGAGATTTACAAGGAGAAAAACTCTACTGTAGTTTTCCCTCTTCTCATCACCACAGAATTTCTCTCACACTCGTACCAAAACAAACAAACAAACAAACAAACCATAAAAAACAACCCACAAATAGCCATCCCTCATTTAGGACACACTTACTTTTCCTTTCTTGTTCAGTTCCATATAGTGTATCCTGTTGATAAACCAGGCAATTTTGACTAAAATTATAACAGAAAAAGTGCAAGCAACAAAAATTAATGAAGGAAAGTGCTGAATGCATGTCAAAGATTTTGCACAGCATGAACTGTTCACCATTCAGGAAGAAAGTCTCTTCAGATGTATTTCCTTGCTTGTCAGTATGTCTGGGAAACAGAACTGTTAAGTCCCTAATCTCCATCTCAGGGATAAAGACCATTCCTCTATTCTATCCTATCACTTGGAAAAAACCAAAACCTTTAAGGGTTCATGCATTACCAATGTTCTTCTCTAGAATAATTTTTTTTATAATGGAGACAAAAAAACCCCTATTTTAGATTGATATTGAAATAATTGGCAGTGGAAGACACAAGG
Source organism: Petroica traversi (assembly GCA_025920805.1). Lineage (NCBI taxonomy): Eukaryota > Metazoa > Chordata > Aves > Passeriformes > Petroicidae > Petroica > Petroica traversi. Next base: position 6,030,054 of record JAHLSL010000020.1, read on the forward strand.
CTAACGTTTTTTAACCTCTGCATTCAGTGGAACATAGACAACAGTCTATTTGCTGATACTGCAGCAATGCAAGAGGATTCATCATGGGCTGGTTCTGTCACAATAAACCACAATAACAGAGAAAAGTAATTTGCCATTTAAAATAGTTTGGCCAAGAGATTCAAAGAAAAAAAGAGGTAGATACACAGTGTTTTCTGATGCTGGAGAAAGTTATATTAGAAAATTCAAATAAAACACAGATGCTAAAAATGTAAGGATCTCTCCTTTTCCCTCCACCACTCCCCAACATCAAAGCATGATCTACGGTCCTCCTGTTTGCTTGGGTACCATTTAATCTCTGCACTTCATTTATTCATACTCCTTCTTAGCAAAACAGGCACTGGGCTATACAGAAGCTTCCATTTATGTTGCCCTTATTTGTGTCAGTTTTAAGCTTTCTTCACAGTCTCTTCCTATACTTCTGTCCAAAAGCAGCAAAAGCTGATGTTTTCTCTCCATTACCTTTGCCCTTTTGAAAGAGTTTCATGTAGTATTTTGTACTTATGTTGAGTATGAATTCAAAGTGCAAGTGATAAATGTGTTAATATTCCATCAGGTTTGTGTACTAATTCTAGATATAACATGGACTTCCCCTGTTCTGGCTGTGCCAGGACACTGCAATTGTAATCCTTGCAATGAAGCCCAGTGCAGGTATCAGCAGCCTCAGTTCTTGTAGGGCATCCACAGCTTCTCTGAGAAACCTAGTCCAGCACCTCACCACCCTCACAGTGAAGAATTTCTTCCTTAAATACAATCTGAACCTGTCATCCTTCAGTTTAAACTCATTACCCACTGGCCTATCATTACATGCCGTTGTAACCCTGTACTTTGTGTCTGTTACTGAGTTCCTTAAACATTGATTATAATCTTGACTTTTGCCCTTCAGAACAATCTTTTCTCTGTTACACTCAGCTTTCTGCAACTTTTTCCAGACTAGGAACATTAAGTCCTGAAACTACCACTGAGCCTTCCTGCACTGAATAGTAAAACAAGAGTTAAAAGGAATGGGGAGGAGTCATAGCATCGTGTTTTATCCTGACAGCAACACCAGTGGGGCAAAAGGAAGCATGAAGAGTCCTTCTCCAGTTCAGGTGATGCTTTTTTTCTCTTCATGGTAATTTTCATTTTCATTTAAATTCTCTAAGTTAGCTGCAATTTTAATTGCTTTTAACTTCCTAAATTCTTGTTAGAGAGTAACTTGTAAAAAAGTCCTCATGTTAGTAAACAGATTCAGACACTGAGAGGAAGGCAGAAGCAGCCTTCACTGTTAACAGTTTGGCAGAAAGTTAAGATGAGATTTTGTTAAATTCAACTCAAATATTTATTTTAGAGGGAACATAATAGAAAGACTAAACTTACATGATGCGTGAGAAATAATTTTCAAGCAGATGAACTTTTGGTAGGATTTTTTATTTACAGGGTACCTCAGACGCATGCATAGGAGCACTCAACATGGAAAATATGAGAGAGCTATCTAGTGAAAGAACATGAGCATTTAATTAACCCAAGCATCACAAAGCTGAGAAATGAACAGAGAAGGAATTCAGCAGCCTTAGGTAACCTTTGGGGAGAAGCAGAGCCAACACCTTACACATACTGGTGAAAACACAAGCCTGTGAGATGAACACAAGACCTCATAGCCCATAAAATGCAATGCTCTTTTAAAACAAATCAAATTCTCTCCTAGACAGAATGCTAAACAAAAGTGGGAGCTTCAAACTAAAAGTAACAAGTACATTTCAGTATTAGAAGATCTATTTTTAATCTTCTTTCTGACCACATTGTGTAAATATGCTAAAAGCTGGTGCAGAGGAATGGGAAAAAAAATCCAACTTCTTTAGACCAACAGCAGTGATGTAATTAAAAACAACTATGAATTGCCCCCAGGAACAGGCTGGGAGAGCTGCTAAGTGTATCATAATTTCTAACTCACTAGTGTCTCCAGCAGAACTGAGACCAAAATTTAAAGGCCTACTTAGTCCTTTTAGATCTCTGGGCTTTCAAATTTTTTTTTGCCTTTGAAGCCACTCTTTTTATCCATCTGCCAACATATGGTACTGTGTTTAGATTATTTCTTTTTGCTTTTCACTCCCATTGCTGTGTCTGGAGTCTCCATGTAATGCCAAATTCTCAGAAGTTATTCATTCTTAAGTCGTGTTCAGAATATTGTTCTATACTTCCCACAGAAGCACCTTTATACTCTATAGAGCAAATTCCAAATGGGAGGTAATATGAATAACTCTTGGATGCTTTCTTACTGCAAGCACTGTCAGCTTTACCATGAAAGTTAAATAATTAAAAAATTCAAGCTTTCATCCCAGATATTTAGAAATACCAAATGTAGGTGCTAAGGACCAAGTCAGTAGAACCCTCACCCTGGTTATAACATGTAGTACCCGGTTAAAATATGTTAATATGGACTAACTCAATTTTTATGGATTCATTCCATGCAATGTACAGATTTTCTCTAGCAGCATAAGTGAGACAGTATATTCACAAGAACTTTTTCTTTTCATATGTTCATTTCCATTTCCATTCTCGGTCAGATGAAATAATAGCTCTGAAATCAGCCTGTCACTCACATAATTTGAAAACCTACTTGCTATAGAGCTTGCAACCATACTCCTCCTACACACACGCACTCCTAGTCAAATTGACTTCAAGTCAATGAATATTTAATTTTTACATTATTTTCAGCATCTCATCTCTCCACAGTAAGTGTTTACTGGATAACAACATAGTTGATATGTTCTTTGAGGCACGAGGGATGAGGTAAAAGGGCTACAGACCAACTAACTACTCCTGAATCCAGAGAGGCCACATCCAAAGATAAAAAGACTTTGTCAGGTGTTGAAATGCAGGCAGAAGGTAAGGACAGAGAAACTCAGGAAAGAGATAAAGCATTCTTTTCCACCTTGACAATAGCCCTAAAAATGGGTTATTAAGGAAATGAAAGCACTGGAGGCCACTATAATATATTACAAACAGATCAATAGCCCAAAATGCCACATGTATCTTTCCAACATTTTCAATAGCTAAACCTCAACCTTTATCAAGAGGTACAGAGCTGTGAGAAACAATCTGATTCATTTTGTCTAATGCTATAAACCTAATAGCAACAAAAACAAAAGTTAAGCCAAGAGATATTACTTTGGTTTTAAATAGGCTAAAGACTTTCTTTAAAAACAGACAAACAAAACAAAGCAAAACCAAACTCAACCCAAACAAAACCAAACCAAACAAAAAAAGCCAATGAACCTAGGAAAAAAATCTGTGTCAAAATTCCAGTTCCAGCAATCTCAAAGCATTTTACCAAAATCTATTGGTCTGATAAAAAATTCACTCATACAGTGAATCCACTTCCTCACATCCAAGTTCAAATTTTGAAAGGAGCATATTCTAATAATTAGAGTTCATTTTCCTATGAATTCCTATGAAGTTCAAATTATTTATTTGTGTCAGGCAGAGGAGTGGTTTGACACTGTGTCATTTCTGAGCTGACCACCCTACTCATCTCTTGTTTACTCGGCTTTAGTACTCTCCCCTCTTCCTCCATGGCCTCCAAAAGGAGTTGGCCCCAAAATTATAAAAAATCAGATTTTTTCCATTATCAAATTGATATTTGCTAAATGATCTGACTGCAACTGTAAGTTATAGCCTTGAATACCATGAGCAAACTCCTGTATTAAATATAAACTGGTGTTTCCACTAATTTGAAGTAAAAAGGTTTATGGGAGAATAAAACCACCAATAACTATAACAGGGAACAACAGGATGTTCCTGCACTGCTGGGATTAGTTCTGTCATGTCAATTTTCCTATTGACACTGTGCTTCTTTAGAAGATTATGAACTGCATTATGCAAATGAGAAGAAAAAAAATGGAGCACCTCTTTGTTTCCATCTGATACCAACAGTTGACTTACAAACTCATGAATCCCTAAGAAAAGCATGGCTTGCAAATAAGTGGTGCATTTAAAGGATTTCTAAAAGGATTTAGAAAAGGGATTTTATTTAGGCATATTCCAGCTAGGGTTTGTGTTTATTTTTATGTCTGCTTAGGGAGGAGAGTTATTTATACTTTTCTTTTGAATCTATTATTTATGTATTAGCTCTCTGTGACATGAATAGCATTTCAGGGAAGGGCTGATCCCGGCTCTAAGGAAGATATACAAGGCTAAATATCCATCTGTGCAGAAATCTGATTGTTGGTATTTATGGTCATAGCATCTTTCCTTACTAAATGTTTTTGGTGAGGCCGTAATTCCATTTGCTATTGCAAAGGACAGCAAGAGAAACCCTTTAAAGTACAGAAATCAACATAGAGCAACTGTGAAAAACAGCAGCAATTATACCAGAACAGATAGTTGGATAAAGCCAGACTATTCTTCTGTGCCTTCACAAGGAATCTTAGACTGAAATTCAGATCAATTATTTCTAGGATTACAGAAACAAAGCAGAGGGTATATGTTTTTTTAAAAATACTACAGTTTGCTTTCTATTGAATTCTTTTATTTTTCTCTAGAGATGTACACTGCCTACCCACGAGGCAACAGTATATGTTGGAGAGGGTATTCCCTGATGTTACAGCTTACATAAAAGGAAGATGTTCTCGCCTTCCATTCTCCTTTTAGCTCTCCAGGGCAGCCACATTTTGTATGGTATCAAGCAAGAATACTGAAAGCGTGATAAAAGCAGTGGCTTCTGACTTTCAAGAGAAAATTATTCCAGTCAGGATAACCAGCTCCTAGCACCACTCTAAAAGACTGTAGTAAGAAAGTGAGACTCAACACGATCTTAAGATACATGATCATTTTCCTTTCAGTGGGGAAAAAAAAAGCTATCATTTTACATTGAATTCCCTAAATAACCCTGCTAAAGGTATTTTTTTCTGTTTTTCTTTTTTTTTTTTTAAGTGGGATTTCAGTTCTGCATGCCAAAGGAGATGGGTTGCTCATTAAAGCCATTTGATCATATACCAGCAGACTGAAGACCTTCTACTGCCTCCTTAAACTGCTCCCTCACTTTCCCAAATGCATGTCTTCATTATTTTGACTTCATCTGCAGCTTTGTATAATAAAAACCAAAGTCATTTGTCTGGTATGTATTTATATCACTCTGATACCAGTCTTCTGTTATCATAAATGGATTTTCAGTGTGTCATTTCCGTGTATGTTACCCTATTGCACATTCCCAAGTTACCCCAAAATAATCATGATGACATGCTCATCCTAATATAGAGCTGAAACTGAATTCCTAACATGGAGTGCTTTACAATATATTTTCTGTGGAAAAACTTTCTTTGAAAACATTAATACAGCAAAGTATTTGGCTGGTACTTTATTAATGCTATGTACAATGTCTGTCCAAAAGAAAAATTCATGCCAGAATAATTAACAATGCATGTCGCAACTCATTAGAATCAGCACATGAAATCATTGCTGCTGGCAAAAGAAGTGACACACACAAGTCAGCTAGTGGCAAAGGCATGTCACTTCTTCTAATCACAGGAGGGAGGGACATGATATCTCTTCTGATCAAAAAGTACTTTCTCAATTTTAATTTAGTATTCATGTTGATTAAAGTTTTCCACTTTAATCTCTTTTAATCAGATAAAAAGACTTTGTACCATGTGCAGGAGGCAGTACCTATAATTCACGGAAAACTGCATCTTAACAGAATGCAGAGTACAGGAGGAAATTATGTTTGAAAACCAGAAAGCTTTGTAATAAACTACATAATGAAATAGTATCATACATTCATCATAAGTAATAAAAGCAGCATGAACATGTGATATGTTTTTATTAAATGGCCAGAGTGTTACTGAAGGCAGAGAAAAACAGCCCCTTTTTTGAGGAGGAAAAGTAAGATAGAAATAAAAATGTAAATGTAGCTTCCTCCAAAAATGTCATAATATTATGTGCAAGAAAGCATGATTATAACTTTTCTAAGTAGATTATGGTTTGTGTTCATGCATAGTTCTTGGAATTGTATGAACAGTCAGATCACATCTAACAGGGTATTTAGTCTCAAATGCCTGTACAGTTGCAGGAGAGATTTTTGCACACATATTTCTGTTGCACAAATATTAGCTTGTGTTTCTTGTTGCAAAGGACTGAGGTCATGTCTACAACAGAAAGTTCTTCTGGCAGAACTTTGAGCTGATTATAACTTGTACGCATTGCACTGGAAGGACAGATGCATACTTGCTGAACTGCCTCTGCCAGTGCTAAATATCCTCCATTAAAAGTCCATTTTGGAAAAAACATAATATATACACACTTTCTATTAACCCTCATCACTCTGCTGAGCCTAGTTTCTCAGGGACATCCTGAAGTGACTTATGAGATGTCAACAAGCAGTTCAGGTTAAAAATCTCTTAATTCCCTTTCTCTTAGCCCACCATGCTTTTTCCATTCTTTGACATTCACATTTCTGTTGTACATTTCCATGATACCTTTTCATACTTCTGTTTCAGTTGCTCAGCCAGAAATAGGGCCCCAGAGACATAATTCACATAGCAGATCCTGCTCACATCCAAAACCTCTTGCAGGCTCTACTCCGAAGGTAGCCAGTGGAGCTGTGCTGGACACAAGGTGGAGTACCTGACACTGGCCATGCATGACAAGTGCAAGATGTCCTAGGCATTTGATGCTCAGCATGGCACAACAGAGCATCGGGAAGCTAGTGTTAAAGAATGTGCCAAGTTATATCGCACTACAAACCCAGAAAAATCACCAGTGATCCCAAATTCCTTGAAGGTTGAAATGTCCTCTGGCAAAGAGACACTAGTGACAGCAGATGGAGGTTGTACTTTTGCAGCCCTCAGCCCAGATGTTGATTCACTTGGGGCAAGAAAGGCCAGGAAGTGTAGTGTGGATATAATCCTCCCACAGCATTGCTACACGGGCTCAATCTGCTCTGGCATAGCACAGTATCACAGCTCTGGCATATGGAGGCACAGCCTCCCTCTTCTTTCATATCCAAACTCTCTCTGTCCAAGACAGTTACCAAAGGCTGAGATCAGGGTGGATAAGCCCAGGATGGGAACAGATTGTCAGTTAGGTGTGCCAGGACTGTGGCAACAGAACAGGGAGATTTGAAATAATTTTGGAAGAGGCAAAGATGTTGTGTCACCCAGCCCAGCTCACCACATTGTGACTCTCAGCAAACAGGGACAGAAGAAATGCTATGCTGGCCCAGGTCTAACTAGCCTCATACTTTTCTAACAGTGGTCAGCAACAGATGCTGAGAGAAGAGTGAAAAAGGAGAGCAGAAAATTGGTGGCACTTTTCCAGAACACCCTCCCAGCCTCAGGACTTCCTAAGTCAGAGGTTTCACATTGCATATCATTGCCTTTGATTAATTGCTTTGCCAGTAATTTGTGCTGTTGCTTTTTGAATGCCTGTAAAACTTTAGTATCCACAACAAACTGTGGCATGAAGTTCTACAAATTCTTGGGAAGTTTCCAAGGAACTAAATTAATGAGCTTGCTTTGAAGAGTTAAATAATTCAATCTGATGCTCATTGTAATTCATACTGAAGGAAACAGCAAGAAATTACTCACTATTTCTTGTTTCATGACTGTGTAGGACCTCATTGTCTTAGAATCATAGAATTGTTTAGGTTGTAGAAGGCCTCTAAGAAGGCCAGCCATCAACCCAGGACCACCATATTCACTTGTCCCCAAGTGCCCCAGACACAGGCCTTTTGAACACTCCAGATGATGATTCCCCCACTTCCTGCGCAGCCTATTCCAGTGCCTGACTTCCCTTTCAGTGAAGAAATATTTCTAATCCAATCTAAACCTCCTCTGACACCACCGAAGGATGTTTCCTCTTATCCTGTCACTTATTACCTGGGGGAAGAGACCAACCCTCACCTCAAGTACAACCTTCTTTCAGGCAGATGTAGAGAGTGATAACCCCCCAAGCCTCCCTTTTTCCAAACTAAACATCCTCAACTTCCTCAGCCAACCCTCATAGGACTTATGCTCCAGACCCTTTACCAAGCTCATTGACCTTCTCTGGACTCTCCACAGTGCCTCAATGTCCTTCTTGTAGTGAGGGGCTCAGAACTGAGCACAAGATTTGAGGTGTGGTCTCACCAGTGCTGAGTACAGGGGTACACAATCATTCCCCTTGTCCTGTTGGCCACAGTATTTCTGATCCAGGCCAGGATGCCATTGGCCTTCTTGGCCACCAGGGAACACGCTGGCTCATGTTCAGTTGTGGCTGACAGCAGACCCAGGCCCTTTTCCACTGGGCAGCTTTGCAGTCACTCTCTCCCAGTCTGTAGTGCTACGTGGGGTTGCTGTAACTCATATGCAGGACCCAGAACTTGGCCTTGTTGAACCTCATACAACTAATTGGCCTTGGCTTATCAATCAGTCTGTCCAGATCCCTCTGTGGAACCTTCCAGGCCTCAATCAAATCAACACTCCCACCTAACTTGGTGTCATCTGTGAACTGACTGAGGGTGCACTTGATCCCCTTTTCCAGATCATTGATAAATACATCAAACACTGCTGGCCCAAACACTGTGTCCTGGATGGAATTCTGTTCACCACTACTCACTCTCTGGGCCTGGCCATCCAGCCAGTTTTTTAGCCATACAACAGTGCACCCATCCAAGCCATGAGTTCCCAGATTCTCCAGGAAAATGCTTCATATGAGGAGATAAGGTTGTTCAAGCAGGACCTGCCTTTTATAAACCCATGCTGGCTGAGCCTGATTCCCAGCAGTAAGGACTGCTGAATTGAGTACCTTGCACAATTAAAAGAGCTCAACAAGTCTGTAAAGATCCCTTTAACATTCAGCCAGCATGCTGCTTTTGTCTAGTTGTTTGCATAACTGGCTTGGCTTTGGATTTTTCGTAACTCTCAAATGCCTGTTATAAACAGAACTGAGGGGATGGTAAGAGTCTGTAAATATGTATAAATAGGAATGTCATACTCATTAGCTTGTTCATGATTTGAAAGCAAAGTTAAATTGTGATAAACAATGTGCAAGCAGCAATACCCTTCAGAACTCATGAACTTGAATATTAATACTTCATTTTAACATTAATATGCATTTGAAGTGTTTTCTGACACATCCTCTATTTTGTACAACAGGTCAATGTATGTTTCCTTCTAGTTATTTGTCTTTTTTGTGAAAAGCCTGTTAACACTTCCTAGATTTCATACAGCTTTCACCATTCTTCTAAAATTTGTCCTTTACTTTCTGCCTTTCTTCAGCCATGTGGTGCATTAACCCATTGTGCTTCTCCTTGGACTCAAGTACTCTCAGATATTGTTTCATACACCCCGTCTCAACTAATTACACTTGATAAGGACAGGCGATGCAAGCTGCCCTGCTTCTTCTGATTTTCTAGTCAAGGTCTTTTAGTAGGGTACTCTGACTTAGAGAAAGGCAAATATGCATATTGAATAAAATATCAAGGGAGGAAAAATAAAACTATCTTGGTGAAAATTTGAAAAGGATTATATTTGCTTTGGGGCTGTTCCACAATTTGAGACATCACAAACACGAAGACGCTCATGAGAGTCTCTGGGAGAGGTGTTTGGGAGAAGAGAAACGAGTGGCACCAAACTACTGAAAGGAAGTAGGTGGAGATGGGCCCTGGCTGCTGACTGTTGGCCCGCTCATGACTTAGATGTGGGTTCTTGCATGGATTCTATGCATCAGCCCACACCTCTCTGATTTGAAGTCCTCCTGGTTATCTGAAGGATATCCCTTTTCCTCTCCTGAATAAATTCCTCATTATTGGCTGCTACCAGCATCTTTCTTTTCAGTCTGAAATGGTGTCCTCTCTCACTTTTGGCAATCCAAACAAGGCTGGAACTTTTTCGGTAGCCTGAACAGATATGTTTTGGAAACAAGAACAAGATTATCCTTTGTTTTTCTTAATTTAACATCTTTGGCTGAAATGTTGCTATTTCTTGTCCTTGTTGGATGGAGAATTTTGTCATTTGCAGGGGCAATTTTGCTTTGGAGATAGAAAGCTGGTTTAATCAGCAAGAACTTTGGACAAAAACTTTTGAGTGCAAGATAAGTTTGAGAAATTGCTATAAAAATTACTGAAAAAAATCTAAGTCCAAAAGTAAAAGCAGAAAAAGGAATTGTTTACTGTGCTGCAGATCATGACTGATCCTCTAATGCTGTGCTTTGTACTGGAAAGACATTTTGTGTTATGAAGACATAACACAAAATAATAATTTGTGTTTATTTTTGAGAAAACTAGAAATAATAGAAAAACAATCACATCATACTGGTCTTCCATGCTTGAGAAACTATGCAGTAAATACTCTAAACAATTAGGAAATCAACACTTTTGTTTGTTTTACATGATAATGCTCACAACAAAATGTGCCAGTTTGGGAATGTCATTCAGAAAGTCACTTGAGGGAGGAATTCTGCCAATGATAGCTGTATCAACAAACAGAAACAATAACACATATGCTTGAACATAATTAGGATAATTTGCTTTATTTCTTAAAAACACTGTTTCATTCGTATGGATTAATTGACAGGGTAAGCATCCACTACATGTAATTATTACTCAACCCTTATTAATCTGAATGTATCTTCTCAGTCTTCACCAAATATGTAAATGCCTACCACAACCTCACTGAAGAAGCTGCTGAACTGAGCCTTTGATTATCTCAAAATTATGTTATTTTCAACTCCCTTTCTATAGCTCCTACATTCAGTTTTCTGGCGTACTCCATCACCATCCTCCCTCTTTGTAAAGCAACTGTCCTCTGCTTGACCTTCTGCTTCTATTTTGCTTCCTGCTTGCTGGTGCAGTGATTCACCACCCGGTCTAATCTCGGATTTACAACTGTGTTGATAGCCCACAGTCAAGGAGATGAGGCAGTGAAAAGGACTGCCAGTGGAAATTAAATAAAGTTGGAATTTATCCACCTTTAGAAAGTGGTGCTTTAATCTCTGTCACCCCAAAGAGTTTTTATGGCAATAGCTCTTCCTTCTAAGTGCCTTCCTACCGCTAAAAAAAACTAAAAATAAATATAAGCAAAATAATGAAGTCAATAAATCTACAACAAGAAGAAGAAGGATATCCCCTGACATCAAGCAGAAATGGACATGCCAAGAAATAGGAGAAACTCATTAAACCCATTAAGGATCTTTGCATCTAGGAAGTAGCACTACACAGAAGGTAGCCCCAAATCATGATATTATGAGATGCAAAGAAAGGAGAGGTAGAGAGAGGTACATGCATGTGCATGAGATTTTTAAACAGACAAAAGGCAATGGCATACAGGAGAAAAATTATTGAACCTTTCTGTATATATTCTAGGCCTGTTAAAATTATTAGTGTAAATCAGTCATATCCCCTTGAATTTAATGGCATATTATTGACAACAGCTTAGTGTGAGTCCATCTGTCCCTTTGGCTGTAATTGGATGGCTAAGAAAATACAGGTTTGTTTATTGATAAAATGAAACAAGAGCCGTACTTTCTAGGAAAAGTCCTATGGCACAATGCATGTGTCATTCCCCTGTGAGCCCTGTGTCCAATCTTTGTTTGGCCAACAAGCGGCATGCCATTCTTTGCTTCTGCCAGTGCTTGAGGTCTTACCACAGGAAAAAGAAAGGCAAATTAGTGTCCTTTTGAAATTTCTGCTATGCACAAACATACAAACCACTTTTCACAAAATGCTGTACAATCTACTTTTGGAACATCTCTAGGCTTTGCTAACAAGGCTCTGACTTCAAAAGTACCTGCACAGAATTTTCTTCCCTACCATCTATACTTGTGCTTTATTTTTTCCTTGTTGTTAAGCTGTGGCAAGAAGGTACAGCATCCAACAGAACTTTGTTTTGTTCCTCCTCCTTCTCATATTTATATTTAGAACTTTACGAAGAAGAGGGATTTGGTTTTACTTATTAGCTTTCCAATTTCGACTGACTGGGGTGACTTAATGATCCTCAGCACCTGCATGCATCTCCTGTTACGCTTCAGTGCACTTCAGTCATAGAAGTGCACATTAAAACTCCATCACTCAGAGTTCCTGCGTCTTCTCTGAACACGAAACACTACCTGTATTTATGCTCTCCCCCCTCCCGCAGAGAGATAAAGAGGCTTAATCTTCTCCTAGGCTCTGCATGATCTTCTTTTATCTCCTTAGCCGTGTTCCAAATAATGAAAGTGACATCACAGGGTGGCTTTTTGCCTCTTCCCAAATTACTTTCAAATTAATTAATGTCCTAAGTTTAGAATATTTAGAAGGATTTTAATTTTTACTTGGTGATTTTAGATTGCATACACACTTTTTTATCTTTTTCTTGGAATGTGTATTTTTAGATCAGTGACCTTTTGGATGTATGATTCATGCTGATTTATTTTTTCCAGCTGTTCCATTTTCACATAAGTTGACACAGATGTTCTGAAACAGGTACTTTTGCCATTAAATCAGTCATTACACACCTGTGCTCCCAATTTTTTATTGAAAATGAATCGATTTTCTTCTCCTCTATTCTTATTTTTTTTTCCAAAATGTCTGTAGCAACCTTTCAGGACAAAAACCCAGTATTATAAAAAAACCCAAGCACCCGTACATTAATGCCACCTGTCACAGATCAGGAGCTATTCCAAATCAGATAATGCTACTTAATTTATCATTCAACTATTAAGATCAAACACATAGTATATTTATTAATGCAAGTAACCAAGTAGATTTAATATTTTGTGCATATATCAGACTATAATGAGCTCTACAAAACATGATTTTGCATTTCCTTGAATTGTATTCTACACATATGGCTCTTAGATATACTCTCAAAAATATTAACAAGCCTATCCATCAGCAGCTGATCATTCAAAAAGTAAATATCATAGCATGTTATTTGTCCATTGAGGTGCAGTTCTGAGCTTTCAATAGTTTCTTTCATATGTAGAGCATGGGAGCAAAGAGCATTTCCATGCTTACAGTACTGAGCATGTATCCTTTCTGCACTCTTGTCATGAGAAAAAGGTCCAGTTACCATCTCCAGCCCAGATCCCCTCCCTGAAATTCTCCTCTTCCCCTCCAAAACCTATAAAAGGCACGTAGACTCACTCACTCACAGTTTAATAATCTGAATCACCTTTAACCTTTGGAGGAGCGATTCTATATTACTTCTATACTCAGAAAGTCACCTTTTTACTCTTTTATTTTTTCTGTTGAAAGGAAAACATAAATAGTACCCTGGGGAGAAAAAAAGAAATAAAATTGTAGCAGGGCTCAGCAAATAAGGGCCTTGGGAAAAAAACATGGGATCTCTCAGCTCAAGTACAAAGGCAACATCAAACTTGCCAATCATATTATATGCAAAATGTTAGGATGAGAGAAAAGCAGCTGAGAAAGTTTTTAAATGTTGACCCTCACTGCCTTCTTAGTGTAATCTGCAGCAAGCAGCAAAATCTTTAAAGAAGATTGAAGTGAAATACCAGACATAAAAAGGCAGGGGTAATGTTGATATAAACAGATCTTGGAAGCTGGCACTTAAATGTGCTTTAAACATTTCTGTTTGCAATTCCATTAACAGTATTCTATATACTAGATTTTTTTTCTTTTATGATGTTCTCTCAAGTGAGTGCAATGTTCTTAAAGGTTTTGTGTTTCTCATAAACTCTTCTTGTCTGACATGCTTATATTTGGCCATTACTTATTCTATGTGAACCATAAACCCAACAAGAAGATTAAAGTACAGACACCATTGCAGTCATGACATAAATTGTGTATCTTTCTGGATGACAACGGTATTAAAGACTTTTACAACAAAGAGCTACAGATGTTGAGCTCATGGGGCTCAACCTAAATGCACAAAGAAGTTGATAATATTTTCTAGAAAATGCTTTTAAGAATGTCTAAAGAGCTGGTTAAATAGATCAAAAGGTAACCAGTAATCTTAGCACACAAAAAATAGAGATGCATTCTTCTGGGGAGCAGAATCTGCCCCCTCTTATTTGATTGACCACTCACATGCTATAAACAGTGAGCATTCAATATGAATCTTTTGCTAACCATCTACAATCTGGTTTTTTTTCAGAAAAAAAAAATAATCAAATACTTTCAAATAATGGCCACGCATGCAGAAAATAGAGTTGGTTTGTACATACTTATCCACAAAATAAGAACTACAACTGCAAAAAGCTGTCAGGCCACATTGCCTCGTCATCATTGTTCATGTCAGTGTTCATTTCTTCCACAGATTTTCTGCTCACATTCAAGGGATCACCTTCAAAGTGGATAATAGAAATGGCCCTATTTTTTAGCAGAACAAAAGAGTGAGTGGAGAAAAAGGAGTCATCTTTTGTTGTAGCAATAATACTTGCTTCTGTCTTCAAATTTGAGCTCAGACTACTCTACATCACCAATAGGCTTAATGCAATTAATGTAATCATATTAATGCAAAATCAAAATGGGTAGTATAATGCAATAATTAAGATTAGAAGGGACTTCCAGAAGCCATATAGTTTAAATAACTGCTCAAAAAAGGATCCAACATTCAAGTTAGGCCAGTTTGAGGTTAGATCAGGTTGAAATATAAAACAGACTACAATGATGACTGTCCTCTGATGCTTTAAAGTTTTATCAATTACTAAACACTCTTCCAAATACCTTTCAAAGCACACAAGAGAGTTTACTTGAATAATTCTAAGTTTTTCAGCTAGCTTTTATTACCTTTGTCAAGATCCATTAACCATTGTCCCTTCTCATAAAGGAGAGATTATATTTAATATTAGTCCTCAACTGTTAAAACTTAAAAACCACCAAAGTTTGACTGAATATGTTCAAGAGAGCTTCAGAATGGACAAAACCAAGCAGCTTAACTAAAGCATTGCCTAATACAAGACAAGGCTTTAAAGCTTTGTGTAAACACAAGTCTAGGACTGTTAGCACTGAGCTTTCAGACTCCATGTTCTTGAAAAAATCCTAGAGACTTGTAAGCATTTCAGGAGTAAAATAAAACTAAAATCTGAGTGTAGGATAAAAATAAAGCAAATCAAGATCTGTGCAAATGTGGCATCATAATAATAGTAGCAGTCTGGTATCTGATAGTGTCGATTGGAGCTGTATTTTGTGTATAGCTTATAAGAAAGATGGAACTCTAGAAATTAGGGAACTACAGTAAAATACATCAGCTAATAAAGTGGTGATGGCATTAATATAAATGACCCAGGATGATTGTTGGTGAAACAGCTAACATGAAAAACTTTCTGATACAACATTTTAAAGATGATAATACAGACACTACTTTTTATTTGCAGTGATATTCTCAGCTTATATGTATTTTATTAACTGACATAACTGAATTGTAAGAGAGACAACTTTGATTTCTTCCATCAGAATCTCTGCCATAAAATCATAGCTGGAGACTGAATTCCCAATTAATTAATCAGTAGCCCTACAATTAATGATTCTAATTAACAGATTAGGACACAAAGGGATACCTGCCTTATCAGCTATTTATGCAATTGTTTGCTGCATACCAAGAAAAAGGGCTCTGCAGGTTTGCTGCAGATCCCCAGCAGAGATGGACAGGAGGAGGTGAGAGAGTCTGAGTGCAACACAGCATTCTCCTCCCTGCAGTGCCTCTGAGGTAGAGCAGTAACTCCTGGGAGAGTTACAGGTGGGCTTTCCTGAAGCAGCCTGAAGGCAGGAATAGTCTTCCCCAGCTGCTCTTAGGCTGGGACAGGAAAACCTTACTGATTGCTATTGCTTAATCGCAAATTGATGAATAGCAGTCTGGGTGACTGGTATTTCTGAACGATTTCCTCTTAGAAGAGAACTTAGGGTAGGATGACAAGCTCCTCCTTCACCATGAAGTTTCAAAGGTTGTTTCACCAGAATGAATGACAGCAATGCTGAGTCATGCATCTTTAACTCTTTAGTGTTCAGAGCAGACAAAATGTTTGCATGTTTACTATGAGAAAAAAACAATCAAACAAACAAACAGCAAAAAGAACCCCACCAAAAATCAAAACCCAAACCAAATCAAACCCCAAAAACTAAAAGTTCAAGAGTTTCCAGTGTATGAAAATAGAATATCAGCATTTGTCACAAGTATGATTTAGTGATTTACATCTGAGCAGGGATCAGAAATGCTCAGTAAGGATCTCATTGCCATTAGAGCTTTGTCTCACTGCACTCCATGTGAAAAGGTTTAGATGTTATAATTCTTGGATTAAAGCAAAATGTGTAAGGACAGATCACAACAGAGGAAGATAAATACAGAATTGCCTCTATCTGGATTAAGTAAAAGAATTTATGTCTGGAAAAAAAAACCATTTCTGTTATTCATGCTCATATGTGCCTTCCGTTTAAGTTCTGTTTGTGGTCACATTGAAATAAAAACCCTTTCTAGGAAAAACTTGAAAAGAATATGAAAAAGAAGGGTATTTTTGGGTCTTGAGTTTTCAGTCCTGTGTGGGATCTTTTCCTTCTGTTTGCAACTCATTTGATAGAGAGCTGCTGAAATTCAACTATGCATTTTTAACATTGAAACAGCAAATGAACTTACAGAGGTGGCAGAGAATTAATGGGAAATGTGCTTAAACCAAAGTGTATTTAACAATAATTTTAAGGGCCAAATTTCCCTACTTTCCTGAGGGTAGTCAGCAAGAAGTGTTTCTGTTCTCCTAAACTTGCACCGTGACTTGCGGCTTTCCTAATGCAAGTGGACTTGGTGTATACAGTAAGACCCAAAAGATCAGCGTGGAGACACAGGCCAAAAGTCACTCCACACAGAGATCATTAACACAAGAATCCACTGAGGGCTATTAAGTATAAATAGAAAGCTGTTACTCATAACTCAGGAACCTTCTCAGCAACACACAGCTACAGAGTGAGAAAACTGTCCATGAAAATACCACTATAGGCTTGCCACATTCTTTTGGTGCTGACAAGGGATGTTAAAGTAGATGGACCTTTGATATATAAATGAATAATCACAAAATTGTATTGCCTCAACTGCACTAAAGTACATGGACAGTGGTGAAAAGTGTGCAATTAGTCATATATTAAAATTCACAGGAGTACCTGGATCACAGCTTCTGTATGTAATCCTTTGTTAACCACATGAGTCCACTGTAAAGACCAAAATGGAAAATCAGACCAAGACCCAATGTTCAGTTTTGCAATTATAAATAGAATGGAATTAAACAAAACTTTTATTGTTAAAGAGATAGAATAAGTGGTTCCATTTCTCACACTCTGAATCCAGAAAGACAGTTGTTTTGCCTCTGAGGATGTTTCTAAAGAATGATGTATTCCTTCCTTCCAATCCCAGCATGTATTTCTAAAGAAGGCCACTCTGCAAAGAAATACAAGTTACGTATATACTGCACAGCAACCCTGTGTGACAGGTGGACAGTCAGTCAGTTACCAAAAATTCACCTTGGAGATTTGATACGAGTTATTGTGTATATGTGTGTGTTTCATTAATGGAAGAGCTGTAAAGGGTGTTGAGGGACTTCACTTTTAAAACAAAATACAAGTTAAAAACTTGTCAGGAATTTGGAAAGGCAGTAGCATCTAATCAAATGTGTCTGATTAATTCTACAAAATCATGATCTCTTTAATCTCTCTGAAGTTCAGTTGCCAGGAGAAAAGCAAAGCTTAATAAGAAAAAATGGAAGAACATTGCGGGCTGAAGACCTAAAACCGTTCATGGAAGAAGAAGGGAATAGTGGAAACATCAGTCTGTAAAGATAAGTGATCTGTTCTTAGGGTCACAGGACCTCAGTAATCCACTCTGACATCCTGTGATGTAGGGTCAGATACCTTAACTTGCCAAAGGACAGTAAGACAACATGTTTTTGGGCTCTGCTGAGTAGTAAAAACAGTGCTATTATTTAATACAGGTAAAGTTCTGGTGCATCAGCTGCACCTTGTCTTCTGAAAAGAAAGCAGTTCTGGTCCATCATTTCGGTTAAGAACAGAAGCAATTATGACTTGCATAAACTTGGTTTCTCTGTGGACCACAGTCAATTACCAATTATCAGTAATGTGATAGTCAGCAGAGAGGATGTACTTGTCAGAATATTCCTTTAATTACAGGTTATTTGTGAAATTGATTAAATAACTCCTCCATTTTGTTTTAAGTGTTAACCAGCTCCAAAACTTTATTTATTTTTTTTAAAGAAAACCTTTTCTAAAGTTCACAGAAAAATTACATAAAAAACCATTCAGTACTTACAGGCTTTCTCTAGTAAGTGGGACCTCTGCTTTCTGGGGGTAACTTGGGAGACACTCTGTTGTCACAGCTAACAAAGAAGGAATGTTCACTTAGACCCTCGGTATGTTTTTATAGCAAACCTAAGTGGTGTAAACCTAAGTGGTTCCTTTCATGTCAGGACCAAGATTTTACAATTTAGTTCCTTTCTCAATCTGATTATCTTCTCTAACCTAGAAAAGTATTATACTTTGTTCAAAGACTTCATCCCAGATTCTGGCAGAATGTTTACCTAGGTATTTGCTAGAAAATTAAGGACATCAGGGTCCACATAATTTAGACTTTATTATCCTCAGCCTAAGACAGCACTTATATCTGCCAAAACCTGCAAGCTTTGAACAGCATTGTATCCCACCAATCCTCCTTAATAGGCTGTACATTTCATCATCACCTCCATATGACTGTGGACATCACAAGAACCTTTATCACACCATTATATATTTTTTCACTCCATGAAAAGAAAGGAGAAAGAATCTGGATATCTGAAACTTGGTTTCTAAATGCACATCTCTACCCATCAAAAATATGTTCTACCTTGGCAAATCTTTCTAAGTAAGTGAGAGATGTTAAGTAATAAATGGTGTAGGAGAAAAATTAAGTTAAAAGGGACTTAAGTATTAAATCTGACACACTTGGATGATTCCCCATGGAACATGTTATGTTTTTTGTCCCATGTGAAAGGAAGCCAAAGTTAATTATAGAACATAGCACTGAGCAAGCAAATAAAGCTTTGCACTGCTGAATTCTCACATCTGCAAATTAACAGCTATGAGTCTGTTAGTGTAGACTCTTCTGTTACAATAAAATAATACCAAATGCAATAGCTGTTTATTTTAGGATAAGAAGATGTAATAAAAGAAAAAGTCCATTTCACAAGAATTCATAGCCATGGGACTAAATCACTACCCACAGAAGTGTATATTAGAATGAGAGCATTAGCTCAATATGTAATACTGCAAATCCCCACTCACAGTATCTGTGCAAAACCAGCATACACAGCATGATAAAGCAGCATAACAGTGCTGCAACTATAATCTCTCTTACAGAGGCTGGTGTATGTATTCTATCCTGTATCTTGTATATAATGGGCATTTGGTAAGCCATAAACATAGGAATCCTACAAAAAATAATATACGACTTTACACATGATTGTGTGTGTGTGTGTGTGTGTGTGTGTGTGTATATGAGAGGGAGAAACAAAGACAGAGGGGAAATCATGCAAATAATCTTTCAAAGAGAAACTTCTCTAGAAGATAACACTAAAATTTCCATGAACAGAGCCATGTCAAAAGTCTATACACCCACTGATATCCAAGAACCTGTAGCATCGAAGTGTTTCAGTCACTCCCATGTGTGCAAGCCAGGCTGACTGAACATTCATGCTGAAAGATTCGTTTCAATAATCACAGTGATCACTAGCTTGTATGGTTCATCCACTTGGAAAAATGGGTGTCACACCAAATTTTTTTCTGTTGGCCAGCAGTAAGCATATTCAGGCAGAAATGAAAAAAAAACCACTACCAAACCAAAGAAACACCCAATCTGTGTGGAGAGTGTATCTGAGGCTAGGTACTGTACTAGACAGTTTATATTTAAATGTTCATCAGAGAACTCTACTGCAAGTTTCATTTTCCCTTATGTAAAAGGCAGGTACTATTTACTTGCTGCTACTTCATTTGGGGGTTTGTAAGAATCACTCATAATTGGCAGCACTTCGATCAAGTGAAATCCTCTGTAATGACACCAGCAGTATTATTATGAAAATGAAATCGGGACCAGTTTTTCTTTCCCCACTCTGAAGACTGGGAGCTCACATCTAATTTTAACTTTATTTTGTTGTTTAGCTTTATTTCTCTACTTGGCTATTATCTCTCCAGAGTAAGTACAGAGGTATCATAACTTTGAGGGAGGATTCTCATTACAAGGCATTGCAGGATTACTCCAGCTTTATTCAAACTAATGCATTTAGCCCCAGCTCAAAAGAACAGAACACAACCACCCCACTCTCCCACTTGCAATCACACTCAGGCGCTTTACTCCATTGATTTAGATGTTTAAGTATCTTTCTGGATTTTTTTTTTTCCTAGTTTCATTTGACTGCAGCACAGAGTAGTTTTCTCTGGACCGCCAGCTTCTCGTTTAGCAGAGGTCAGCTGTAAATACAAACGCAGTGTTATCAACAGGATTTTTACTACATGCAGAGAAGTCTCCGCAGCCCAGATTCCATCAGTGTTTTTATCCGTATTAGGTAAGATTAAAGCCAGCCACGATAGCATGCAGAGGAAGTGCTGAATTGTGCAAGGGCACCATTTGACTCCTTTGAGGAGGCTCACTTAGCACCTTTGCACTCACTTAACAACTTCGCTGTGCTAAATCCAGACCTGGCTAAAGCCATTCATTACACAGCACCAAGGCACAGATAAAAGACAGCAGCTCAATACCTGAAGAGATCCTCACTGAGATAATGCAGCAGTAAAGAACTAGAAAAACCCTCAGCATTGCCCCTTCACAGATCATTACAGTCCTGCTGCTAATATGAGTGGCGCAGAATTAGGCCACCAGGGAACATCTCAGTGAATACCACAGTGTGTGAATATCCACTGAGTATCTTGAGTACACGGATTAGCATACAGGAAAGCCACTGCCTGCTATGGCACTGAATCCAGCTTGCTTAAGCATGGATAATGAACACTGTATTGCTGGAGATTTTTCCCTTTTTCCCCCCTTCTTCAATAAACTGGACACTGACTGGATTGCATAAAAAAAAGATGAAAAAACCCAGGACTTTCATAAGGGCATTCTTTCAGCTGCAGATCACATAAATTAGAACATGAAGAATATAGATTGGTCTTGGTTGATTTCCACTGATTTCCAACGATCCCTTTCTGATTTTAAGGAGAAAACGAGAAACAAAACTAAGTAGGTAATCCTGGAGATAATCCCACTAGATCTATACTAGGTATTCCTGTGCAGTAAGCCATCAGCATCTGTCAGTGTGAAGTGAACTGTGTTTCTTATCTCAGTGGCTGAGTTGCATGGTGTATCCCTAGATGATTTGGATATAGAGTTGGCATATTTTATGTGAATTAGGAGATAAATAGCTGTGTTTTTGAAAAAAACCTAACCAAACAGAAAAAAGAAGAAACAACCATGTCTAAGAAAAGCACTGTACAATCCATTTATCAATTTGCTATAATGTAAATGGATTTCTCACATCATTAGCAATAAGAGTTTTTATGAAATATTTCAACTTCGAAACACTGCATAAAAAGATCAGCATGTGATCACTCTCTTATCTGATTTCCATTATTCATCTACACACAAAAAAAATGTTATGATACAAGACAAAATGCAGTTCCCAGCTGTATTTTGTCATGAAATGGCTTTCATAGCTCACAGCTCTATTATCAAGAAAAGATTCTCAGCAGCTGGGTAAATACATTCTGCTTTGTTGATGCGGCCTGTTAATTTTGCATCTAAAGCTTACCAATGTTACAGAACTATAAAGCTTCAGCAAATGCCATTGATGGGAAGTGCAGTTGCTGTCTTATGGATAATTCATAGGCAACGGATGAAAAGGATCATGCTTGTTCCTTTCATGAAGTATTCCTGTTTGCAACATAGACAGTGACTACGAAGACAGGTATGTGCTCAGGTAGACACTGTAGTATAAATATGTATGCACATATGTATGGGTTGCTTGTGAGGCTGCAAGTAGTTTTAAAACACCTTTATTTAAATAGTAAGTTTTATCTTCAGGAAAGGGTTGCCCAGAGAAGCTGAGCATGCCCCATGCCCAGAAGTGTTCAAGGCTGGGTTGGATGGGGCTCTGAGTTACCTGGTCTAGTGAAAGATGTCATTGTCCACAGACAGGGCATTGGAATGAGATGATCTTTCAGGTCCCTTCCAATCCAAACCATTCCATGATTATATGTTTCAGCACCAGCCACCCTCCCTTTAAATTTTCAACCAGTGGAACTAAAAGACATTAAAATAGGTGATGCAAGTTCATGTTACAAATAGCCTTTTGGAATTGGTTTTAAAATAAAATTTTCAAGTATTAATCTTTATCTGCAGAGCTTCAGTGTGATGGGTTTGTGCCTAGAAGTGTTAGCCAGTGCCTCAGATATTTAGAACATATCTCAATGGTATTGTGAGGTTTTGGTGGCAAGAGATACCAGCACTGTGGCTGAGTTAGTTTGGGAATGGAAACAGCACAGCTGTTAGCGTGATCCTACAGTCCTGAAGCTGAACAGCTCTCCTTCCCACTTCCCCAAACAGCCTGGGTGGGCCTATGTAACTGAAAATGCAATTTCACACTATGCATGCACAAAATGTACTCAGAGGAGGCACCATTCCTGAAGAGTACACAGTCAAAAACAGTTGGATACAAAAGCTCAGTTATCCCTTTTCACCCCCCCTGCCCCATCTCCTCCCCACCATGCCCAGCCCAGCTGCTTTCTGCACTCACATGTTGCCTTTTTCTCTCTGACGCCCTCCTGCATGACAGAAGAGCCCCTCTTGAGAGAGACTTGACACTCAGACCCACTCCCACCCTTCACGTTTCTGGCATGCCCATCAGCTTTTGTTCGGGATTTTCCTCTGACAAAATAGGCTGAAGAGCCCTGGCACAGAGAAGCAGTCTTAGGGTAGCTTTAGATAATCCCCTAGAATGGCGAGTAATCAATTTGAAAAGAAATAGAAATGGAAAGATCACTCGAAGCCCAGATTTGGGCTGATGACATTTGCTGTTAAACTGAAGCCAAGTCATTTTAGCAGCTGCAAAATTTCAGATTAGTTGCAGGGGCTGTAAACTAAGTCACAGGACGGAAGGAAGGAAACATGGAGAACAAGAAAAGATGAACTGTTAAGCTTCCTTTGCAAATACAGAGTTTGATTTAAAGTTACAGATTACTAACTTGGATTATTTGTTTCCAAGTGCTGGGATTAATCAACACTTTCCATTCACAAGTCTGAATGAAATGTTATTTCCATAGCCTTTGCAGAGATGACATAAGAGTACACAGAAACAATAATGGGAACGTCAATATAATCTTTAAACAATAAAAATATCCTAATGTATCAAGGTCTCCATAGGAACTGCACAAAATCTGGAGCTTGTATTTTGCAGGTTTCTCTGCTGTTACCAGTGCAGAGCTCAACCTACAGCCCTGGCCATAAGCAGTGGATGTTCTGGATGCCCTAGAAAGGGGAAAAGGGTGTGTAATTGTGCTCCCTTAACACCACTCTCTCTAAAGCAGCAGCTGCCTACAGTGCATCTGAGGCTAAAGAAACCAGGGCTCCAATCTATGAGACAACAGTGACCCACCCATTTATGAGCTAAAAAAAAAAAAAAAAAAGAAAATGATCACCTAGATGCTACACTTATTTACATGTTTGTTCAGGAGTGGGTCTGATGTTACAGCTTTCTCTGCTATGTTGTCTTATACCTTGTCTCTAGTGTAAATTGAAAAAAAAATTACTCTCCAACAGCTCTTTTACAAAAAAGAGAGAACCACAAAGAGCAGCTGTTAGCAAATGCTGAAACCTTTTATCAAGCAATGAAATACCACAGATGTTCTTCAGAATCTTCTGCTTCTTCTGCATCACTGCCTCTAATGGGTACAAGTTATCATGTGATGTCTGAATTTTCTTCACTGTTAAAGGTATAAGTTCATGCAAAACTGGCAGGATAGAAATCCTCCACAGTTACACCACCACAGAATTTTTGCATGCCTTTGTGTCTGTAGCATGGTTCCTCAGTCTTCTCTCTATGTGTACAAAATGGAAATAATAATTCTGTCTCAGCAGTGTATCAGGGAAAGCTAATAGATCTCTTAAAGACTAGGAAGTGCTCTGATGTGGAAGGTTTCTTATGGGTACACTGATAGAAAAATCAATACATTCAAAAGATATGAAAAGATCCTATCGTATGCAGTTAGTTATAAATCTAAAAAGATCAAGTGGTACATATAGTGTGCTTCTATTAGGCCTTTGTTTTGCTATGCTAGAGTAAGGTAATCATTCATCTTCACTTGCTGAAGCTACTTGCACTGTAAAGCTCTATCTTCATTAGGAGAATGGTAGCAAAATCAGACCTGGCAGCACTATTCTCCTTTAAATCTTCCTGCCATAGTGTAACTAGAATAGTATCAAAAATTAAAAGGAGGCAAGGGAGGAATATATATATATAAAGAGCAGAAGAAGAAGTTTTTATAGTCAGTGAGATTTTGCCAGTCAATCTTTCTAACCACAAAGTGATTTAATTTGGCCTTTTACTGCATCCATTTTCCCTGATTAATTTTTATGATGTCAGACTTCTTGTCCCTTGGGGCTGGAAGTTTGCAGGACATTGTTCAAATCTTTAACCTGTGTCTAGCTCTCTGGTGATCATTCAGGTGCCAGCAGCTTGGAGCCCTGACACTTCTGAAATGCGCAGGTGAAAATCTGACAAGCATGGTTCCTGTCTCTGTGAAACGTGCCACAGCATTAAACTGAGTTACTACTCAGCACTTAACAGCTGTTGGCTTCTCCTGACAGCATTAATACCACATTAGACAGAGATATTTTGAGAGTGAGAGATGTTTTTAAGCAATTGCAGGTCTGCGAGGTTTCTCTCAAAGGTGTTTATTTAACTGGAGCTCACAGCTGCAAGACTTAAAAAGAATGTATCCATATACAAGCGACAGCAGTAGCCTGAGTCATTCGCACACAAAATGACTCCACTTGACATGAAAAGGTTTGCATTTTCTGACTCCCCTTACAGGAAGTCTAATCTGCTGCCACCAACACAAACAAGCTTTGTCTGTTTGAAAAGTTCATTGCTTGTTACTATGACCAAGCACAACACCGAGACAGCTGTTCTGTGTTCCAAAGCTTTTCCTTAAAATCACATCAAGTACTATTTACAAAAAAAGGCAGCTTAAAAAAAATAAACCCTAAAATAACTTCTTAAAAGTCAAGCATTTTTTTTTCCTTTTCTGATATCTACCTCCATCTGCTACTTCTAAGTCTAATGTTCAGGAATAAATTAACCAGCCAAGAACACATGTATTCATAAACTGCCATGTAAGTGATGTAGTTGTGAATTTATTCATCCTAGTTTCTTCTTTCCTTTGCTCCAGTTTTGCAGTCTCTTCCTTCAATATTTATGTTTTTGTATGTATTAGTTTTATCAAATTCAGCTTTCCTGAGGTTGACTGCCTGAGAACAGCAATCTACTAAGTCAAGGTTGCATATCTTCTTACCCTGACAGCATCTTCTCTTAACTACTTACAAATCAGATCAAGATGTACAAGTGAGAGGTTGAATTTGATGACACTGGGGATTTCTATCTGATTTTCATGGCACCACTTTTTAGGGATGGTATTATGCTCAATGCATGAAAAATACATTATCCCAAACCTAGCTGCTCTCTTTCAGAAAACATGGTAGGAAACCACTGAAAATATAATTCCAGCAAAACAAGAAATATTTTGTTTTCATATCATCAGGGTTTCTGTAAGAATGCTCAAGAAAATGTTGAGCTAAATTTTAGGAAGATGTTTCAATCTGACAGCAGTTTTTGCAGTTAATCCCAGGGTATTTTAAACTGGTTCAGGCAACCTGGGGCCTCCTATTATCTGAGATGAGACAGTAGGTATGGCAGGCTAAAAGCTCACCAAGGAACCCACCCAGCATTTTTTGTGCTCTGAATGTTTTCCCAGCACAACGATGCTGCTCTCACCACCTGAGAAAGCAAAGGTCAAGCCGAGCTCAGGCATGTCTGTACAGGATAACTTGCGGAGAAGGAACATGGCACATACCCTGACACATCTAACCCTAAATGCACAAAGTTGATTTATTTCTTATATATTTCAAGGTAAGCATAAGACGAACAGTATATTTTGGCAGGACAGGTATAACCCTGCAAAACATGGTACATTGTAAATTACTATTTCATATGAACTGGGAGGAAAATGTGAGAATAGTAATTTTTAATGTTTGTGCTTAAGAATGTCTGTGATGGTGACCCCTAGATAGAAAAGTTCTAGAGTAGTTTAGAATTGAAGCTGCTTGTTACTTTGCTGAACCAATACACGTGCAAGGTCTAAGAGCCAGATGCACTTGTAGCTGGATGTCTAATTCCCACTGATGTCAAAAACAGGAATAGTCATTTATGAGCCAAGACCCTGGCAACCCACACAAAAATCACTTTCTACAGAAATGTACACCAACTCCGAGATTTTGTCATGGCATTAAATTTCCTTTCAAGTGTACTTTTGACTTTGGGAAGGAAGACCAAAGCAAGCCGAACAACATTTCCCTCCAATAAGGGGTTTTACATATTTTAACTTGAGGTGACTTATTATATATGATTTTAGAATTTTTAATCTATGTGTCATTTGTTCAGAAGGAATCCTAAATCCTGTCCTACAAACTCTAGGCACATTGATAAAATAAACCACTCATGGAAGTTGTTTATATGCATATAAGTTAGCCATCCAAAAATCTCATCATACTTGACTGCTTTCTGAATATAACATCATTCCAGATGGTAATCACACTGCATCGTGATGCTTGTTTTAAAAAGTGCTTTTTTTAAAGCTCTGGGCATGGTGGAGACACACACACATTTGGTCAGCAGAATACAATGTTACCTCTAAGTTTATTTTATCCAAATTAATATAATTTCTGGGATCGTTTAGAGCCTTTTTCTCAATGCTCCATGTCTGCTCAAGAAAGAAGTGGTACAGGTTACACCTGGGATATATTAGTTAGTTACTAATTAAAAAGCAGATGTCAATTCTCCTTTTCATATCACAAAATCTTCTGCATTTTGGCCCCAGTAAACCTCCATGATTGGCGTTTTGGTTTTTGGGGGGTTTTTGGTTAGACAGGGCTTCTTTGTGTTTTGTTTGTGCATTTTTAATGTTTTTGTTGTTATGTGGGGTTTTTTTTAAGTCTCCTATACCCAGAGCACTAGATCCATATTTAGGTTTAAGTCCCATCCACATCAGTGGGTCTCGATGGGATTTTTGCCCCAGGTAAGACTAGAAGATGCAGACCTGATGTTCATGTGTTTTGACAAAAACATCTTACACATTTTGAGTTCTTCAGTGCTCACAGTATTGGTATTTTTTTCCCTGCAACCAACCAAGTCAGTGCATTGAATATTTAATGATACAGGTGAGATGAGGACCCGTTGTCTGACTCATGTAAATAACACAATAATATAAATCAAATCTTCCTTCTCTACAGTGTATGCCAGGCTAATTGAATACAGTGTCTCCCAAAAAATCCTATTAACATCAGCAGTAATATAAAAGAAGCTAGGATAAAGTGGGCATTTGGAAGAAAGAAGCAATTTTTCAATTTTAGAATATTTTGCTGCCACCTTTTGGAATTTAATAAAATGTGCATCTCGGTGGTTTGTAACAGGGACAGAACTTAGCCCTCCACAGCAATCACTATCATTATTAGAGAAAGAATATATGCATTTCTTCTTTCTTCCTTTCTAAATTCTTAACAAGTATGTCAAGTTTTATCTTTCCCCTTTGCAGAGAGAAGGAATAGCACAGATTCAAATTTAAGGCTTTTACACGTGAAGAAAATATAGGAAAAAATTGGTGCATCAAGCATTCCTCTCAACAAATGCCATGTTTAGTCAGCAGATCAAGCATTATTTGGCCATAAATAAATACAGGTAAACAAAGAAAGGAGCTGCTTACAGATGATCCCTAAATATCAATTAATCATTGGCAAATAATTAATCAGTTAGTTTAAATTCAAGGTTATTTGTTAGAACTTAGGGCCTCTTTCCCCCCAGGTGTGTTGTGACCCTTGCATAACTGCACTGCTTTTAAAATATAACTCTGCATAAATAAACAAGAGGAAAACAAGTCCTAAGGCTCTGGGCTCTGTCCTACATATTCTCTCCCTGTTTCTGTCAGAGAGATTTTCTTCTGCACAACTTACAAAAATGCAATGCATTTTGGGGAACATATATATAAATACAACACCAGTATAGAGAACATGTCAGAAGTTCTTTGTTTATCACTAAGACAACTGGAGCACTAGTCTTATTTTAGAAAAGGCGAGATCAGAAGCATTTAAACTGGAGGAAGAATAGAAATGTCTGCATCTGTAAAAGGTCCTGAAGCAGACAGCTTGCCTTTGATGCATGAGATTGGTATTCCCAGAGCACCTGGGGATTCAGGTGCCTTCATGGTGGCCCATACAGTGGACAGATGACCTCTAGGACACCAGCTCTGCAGGGACGTGTGCTGCTTGGCAAAACGTCTGGTCACTGTGGGGCCAGGTGGATCACACAACCATCCTTCGGGGAAATAAAACCTGGAGTATCAGGAGGGACAAGCCCAGGCCATTTACTTCTATGCCACTATAACTTCTGCATGCCTAAAATCTGATTTAAGCTCTCACACCACACAGGTGCTATGAGATCTGTATTCCAGAAAGCACTAAAATGAGTATGTTCCTTACAGAAAGCACTCACATCCCAAGTGGGTTTTGGACAATGACCTGACTGCAAGAGTGGGGCTGACGAACGTGTGTCAGCCCTGGTACGAGTGTCATGGATGTACGGATGTGCTCCTTGCGGGAACAGGGTAATTGGCAGGACATGGGCATCGATAATAAATGCTGGGAGGGCACGGGCATGGATAATAAATCCTGTCAGGGCGGCTTTGGCCCGGCTGCGGGAGCGGCGCTGCGGCGGCATGAGCTGATTCCCGGCTAATGAAGGCGATCGCCGGCGCGGCCGTTGCCGAGCGACGGGCGG
>JAHLSL010000020.1:6059514-6140533 GCA_025920805.1 Petroica traversi
TGTGGGTCTGGGATCTGGAGATACTGCTGCATTTCTTTATGTGTTTGCCATCTGTAATTCAGGCCAGTGCCCTTCAGATTCATGCATGTGGTGTGTCCGTGATGTCCTGCAGCAGAGTCCAAAATAGGTGAAGTTTTTCACTGGTTTGGACCTGCCACCTGCTTCAGGCTCCTGTCCTGCGGCAGTGAAGAGCTCGACCGTGCTCACCTGCTCTCACAGACCTTTCTCTAGTGCTCTTGCTTATCCAAATGTACAAAAGAGAAGTTGATACATCGTAAGTGCCCAAAAATGGAAAAGGGATTTGCGAGATGTGTTTCTTATGAAGACGAATAAATAAACACATGGAGATTTGGGGACTTTTTTTAAAAGCAGATATGTTAGGGGAATGGACATAGAATGGAAGCACTGTGCTTCACAATAATTGTCAATTAAATGGGCTCATCTCTGTTGGTCAGTTTTACTCACGTATGTGTGGGAGGGGAGAAATTAGTGCTGAACTTGAATAAGTAAGTCCTCCCTTTTACGTAAAAGTTATTTGTGAAGCCTTTTCAGAGTGAGCTACAGGAAGCAATTTCTGATTATGCAAGAAGAAAGGAAACAGATGAATATTCAGATGACTTTGAAAGTGATGAAGATGGCGTGTTAAATGGTAAAACAAAATTAAATATTTTTCCTTGTGTTCTTGCCTTTCTTAACTCATTACTGGATCCTAGAGAATCTTTATGTGTCAATACGATTTGGTGTTCCAAGATTTCATATTTTAACAACTTTTAAATCACTGAGTTCCTCCTCTTCCAAGTTAGCAGCAGAATTCCCAATGAAATCATCAAAGGTGCCAACCTGCTAGACCAGACACTGTCTGTACTGGTTCCTACCATTGTGGTGCCCAGTTCTCCTTCTTAGCCATCTTGTTTACTTGACACCTGGATGAGACAGTAGTGCACAGTACTGTAAATGGAAGTGGACATGGGCAGAAAGGAAACCAATGTTGTGTTTTTTCTTACTGGTTTCCCAGTCTGGACAATCAGTGCATAAGGGCTGCAGGACACACTTGACTGGCAGCATATGTAAACCAGGAATAGGTTTGGTCTGGCTGTTTTTCATGGAGCAGGATGCATTTGATGTTTGCTAATGTTTATGTTTGGCCAAATGATTCTTCTTCCTGCTGGTATGGCACTAAATGTTAAGGAAAACAGGAATGTTGAATATGATTGTATATTTTAAAAAGGACTTCTTCTGTGGCCTATTTTCCATTCTCACCTGAAACATGTTTTAACAGTTTGTGGGATGCTTTGGTTTCCCTTTGCTGATAAGATTTAGGGAAAAAAGCTCTTCAGCAGTAAATGCGTTACTCTATTATCATGACATTCTTTTGTCACCTTCCTCAAACATGAACTCTGAAATTAGGTCAATTAGCAACAACAGGGCAGAGGAAGATAAATATTTCTGTAAACATGTGAAGCTTAGAACTGCAGAAGATACTTCCTGTGAGTATCTTCTCATAGATTTTAAGTGGGGCAGAAATTAAGAGAAGGGAAGGGAGGATGGATTCTGATACCAAACTTTGTAATACCCAGCTTTGTTGTTGTTTACTTGCTTCCACTTCCTATGGCATTGAGATAATTGGGTTTTAGAAGGGCTTTGAGTTGCATGGCAGAAAAGAATTATTGAGTGAATATTTTTCTTTGGGTTACGTCCATAAAAAGAGATGACAGGGGAGGAAGTAGAACAAGGCCATAGTTTGATGGCTTTGCAGAGATCAGAGGGACAGAAAGAGAAATACTCAGAAACTAAATTCAGGAGGGTGTGTTATATGAAAAATAGTGTTAAGATACAGCTTCTGTGTTGCATTTTTTTTCCACTTGTATCAAGTGCAAGTTGGTAATGTGCTATTTGCAGATATTGTGAAAGAACTTGAAAGTAATTCGGGTTCTAGAAGCACTGAGAGATCTATTGCTGGCAGTCCTGTCTTGAATGATGATGCTTCACAAAAAGCAGAAGATTTGGAGAATGAAGCTGCTGATGACTTGAATTTATCCTTTCATGAAAAGAAGTTTCAGCAGGTAACGGTTTTAGAAGGTGAAAACAGACAGAATGACAGAAAAGATGGTGAAGAAGGACATTTGGAAGGTCAGAATGAGGATAATGACAGAAAAAATGATGAAGAGCATTCAGCTGTTGAAGAAGTACTGCGTGATAATAGTGAAAGTGATGACTTGCCTATTAGTAAACTACATAGAAAAAGAAATCAAGAGGAAAACCAACCAAAAGCAAAGCCTCGGAGGCACAAAAAAAGAAATACTACAACATCAGGTGATTAGAAAGTATTTGAATGTTGTTGCTGCTTAGCCATGTTACATTATTTTGGTGTTTTAATTGGAGTTATTTTCTGTGTTAGCGATCATCTGCTTTGTCTTGCAGCCAAAGCTTCTAAAAATACCCAAACTCTGTTTGCCAGGGGGTAAACTGAACCAATGTGGGCCAAGAGCAGGAAGTTCCTGCTTGCCTTTACCTTTCAGAAGATGAAAACAATCTGTTTAGGTCCTTGAAGTCCAGCTCTCTATCAGTACATGTGCATGGAAGGTGTGAATGGGCTGCCACGTTGCCTCCTCAGGGTGTGCATGGCACAAGAAAGCTGTATTCACAGCTGTATTCACAGCTATATTCACAGCTGTATCCACTGACACCCTTTGGATGTATAGTCAAACACATAAATCCTCCAAACTCAAATTTCATTATAAGAATAGCTAACGCATTTTTAATGTGCGAAGCAGAATTTGGAAATTTGCTAATTGACTGTGTGCCAAAAGACTTCTTATTTTTTATTTCATTCCTAATATGAGAGGATTTTTTTTCCTATTTGATGTTGAGATAAGTTTATGACTGGTCATTACTTGTGGTGAAAGATTACAACTTTGAAATTGGTGAGTGTAATTAAAGGCATCAGCTTCATTTTTCCTTCCCACATGGTGGCACCAAAGTGCTAGGTATTTGAATCTGCAGACACCTCTTCTTCCTGGCTGGTGTGGCTCTGTAGTTGTAGACTGGCAAAAAAGAAGTTGAACTACTCCTTTTCTTCATGTGAATCAAGGTAGTGTAGTGACACACTGCAATATTGGTTAAAATTAAATAAATTCAGAATTCTTGTCACCTTGAATTTACCTTCATCACTGTAAATTTAGGGTAAATTTCTTAGATTATGGGCATTATATTCCTTTCTTCAGGTAGTTTGGAGTTAATTTGTCATCCCAAAATTCTGTTTTTCTAAAGAATTCCATTGTAAATTTGTGGAAGACTTCTAATTTGGTTTTACTGGGGCACTTTTTGGCTTATGTCTGCATTGTTTTACAAATTTAGATCTCTGCATTACCGGCAGTTAAAATATGACAAAAATGTTTTTTAAGTATTATTAGTAATGTGTTTCATAAATAACAATTTCATCACTTAGTCATACCTCCAGATTGAGGTGATTTTTTTTAAAATCCGTACTGCAGAATTTTTCAGTTATTTCCTCATGTGTCCTTCACACTCCTGAAGAACACCACACAATGAAAGCAGTATTTATTATCCAAAGTGTTAACTTGCAGACTTTGGTAGAAGTTTGCTGCGTGTCAGAAGAGCTCTTGCTGTGACTGCAATGACTCTTGCTTTTGGTTTCTGCACTAGAGCCACCTAAGGCAGATGGAAATTTTCCTTTAGTCTTGCTCTCACATTCTCTAACTTTAGTTCAGTTGCTACTTCAGTCTGGTATGCAAATACAAGTGAACACTGTTCTTATTAGTTTATAGTTCTTAGAAGGAAGCATACAGAAAATACATTATACTATATAAAATTTAGTAGCAACTTTCACAGACTGATGGTTATTCTAGAAATACATTTTGTAAGAAATAACAGTACTCAGAAACAATGAAGTTCTTGTTAATTGTCTTCTCAATCTTTTTTTCTCGCCCTAGATCAAGATCAGAAGACTGTCAGCACCAGTGACTTGAAACTGGAGGACAGTGGTAGGAAATCCCGTTCTGTTGACAGTTCAGATGGAATGATGAAAACAGCAGAAGGGCAAATAATAACTGATACAATGCAGGAGGTATCAGTGGATGATCAATCTGAGCATGGGGAGGCAAGGACCACATCCAAGAGCTCTGCCAAGGTATTGCTCATACACAGTTTACCATTATTGGGAACTAGAAGCCCAATGGAAAGTTTTATAAAGTTGCTGTTGGTACCTTAAGCATGTAGAACACTGTGTGTAAAACTGACAATTTATGTCTGGTTTCCAGAGCTGAGGCTCTTAAAATTCTATAGAGCTTTATGAAAGATGTAAGGAATACAAATTGTTCAAGTCAGATAAAGGTATTGAAATGTGTTTTCCAGCCTTAAGAAAGTACCCTTCTCAAAGTGAAAATGTCAAATCTCTGTTGTGAGGATAGCCGAATAGCAGTGAGCATTGTATGTTGGCTGAGGATGGAATTCATTTGTGACCTGAATAATGGAGAAGATGCAAAGCACTCTATGCTTTACCTTAAAAAGAAAATATGTAGATACATGTAATTATTAAAGCTAAGTATTAAAAAGTTTTAAAAGAGTGCTTCTAGAATAAGCCAGATGTGTTCTTTTTACTTCTTTTTATTTCTTAACTATTGATGGTATTTTTGCATAATACAAATAAACATTCCTAGGTGCCATTCCAAAATGATACAGGCATTCTGAAGGGTTGGTGGTTGGTTGATTGGTTGGTTTGGGGTCTTTTTTGTTTTGGTTTGATTTTTTCTCTCCTTAGTTTCTTACTCTCTACCTCCTCTTTATTAGGTTATCTTTCTTGCCTATTTTTATAACATTGTGAGACCATGGAATATGTTGACTTGGAAGGGACCCATAAGTGCAAAATCCAATTCTCAGTGTCCTTAGCTTGTAAAAACCTGTTTCATCCTGTTCTGTTGCTCAAGAGGCCCTATAACTTTACTTTTCCTCTGTGTTTCCTAGAAACTAAGTGAAACAAAGGACAGAGTTCTACAAAACCAGAAGTCTTCTTTATCTGGCAGGTAAGAGAAGGTTGCCATGTATTTCTCTGAGCTGTTTAAGATGCCTGTAAGAGCCCCAACAATGCTGCTCCCCTCTCATTTTCTGTCAGCATTGCCTTTGCTGCTGACAACCTCTGACCATCTGTGGAAAACAGTTTAGTGCATGTGGCATGTTGTTATGACCCTTGCTCAGGTTTGTGTCAGATCAAATCTTTTGCCAGTGTCTCTGCTGAGTGCTTTACTGGAATCTTTACTGGCTCTAAGCTTGTTTTTAGATGAAAGTGTAAGTAATTTGTAAACTTACAAGAGGTAAGTTCTTTCTTCTTTTCTTTTCCCCAGTCTCTAGCCAAGTGCTTGTAAAAGAAGAATCCCAGTAACTTTTGGTATGCACTGAAATAAGAGGAACAGTACTTGGTATCAGGTACAAAAAATAGAAAAGTCATTAATGTGTTTGTGTCCCGGTATTTTCCTAGGTCTACATCTACTGTGCATGTAAAGAAAAAGGGAAAAGCTGTTCCATCAACTTCACCTGTTTCTTCTCAGTATCTGGGATCATTAAAGGTGGTGGAGGATAAAAGCATGCAGAAGAAAAGTCCAGAATTCAACGGAGTAGATAATTTAAGGACAGCTGTTTTTCAGGTAGATTTTAAAAATTAAGAAACCAGCAAAAATATTGTGCATATAAAGATCCTGATATAGGGGTCATATCTTCTTGAAATCAGTATTTTTTACTATATTCCTTTAATAGGCTTACAGGTGTAGTGATCCTTTTATTCTGTTGACTATGTCTTTTCCTCATATTAAGAACTAAAAAGCCATGAGGAATATAATGATTTTATGTGGTTCATAATTTATTCTGTCAGGCTGTTTCTAGGCACGTATTTTCTATTATTTCTACTTCATCCTTAACATAAGTAAGTGTGTACTTTAAGTTGGTATTTTTTCCCCTGATATGTTCTATTCAAATGGCGTTCAGGAAAATTGATAACAAATCCAGTACTCTTTCCAGAAGAATAATCTATGTAAATTTCTTGTAGAATTTCACAACAATTATTTTCTGGGTGTCAACAGATTTTTGCTAATCTCTTTAAGAACAACTTTCATTAACAGAAACCGTTCATATTGGTTTCATTTTTAATACCTGTCATGGTCCTCGAACAAATTTTAGACCCTCAAATCCATATTTGTATTGTCTCATAGATTTTAAAGGTAGAATAGTCTTCATTTCGTACATTTTATCTTTGAGCTGCCTACCAAATGTTCAGTTAAGTCTTGAAAATTTAATTTTTGAAAATTGATGTTTGTACAGATGGCACATAACATTTTATGGCTGCCTGAAGTCTCACTTTTCCCAGTAGGATTTTGTTCTCTTTAATTATAGGTATACAAATGTAAGTAATATTCCTATATACAAAGTGATAAGAATCTTTATTTCATTTTTCTATTTAATTTTGATTAATGCGTACTTTTTCTGATGTTTCTAGGAAGATGCTTTTTCAAAGATATTTAAGCTTTTTTATATCTCGTAGCTGTGATTTTAGAAATTTATATTTTTTTTTATTGCAATGTTCATGTGATGACAGCTTAGTTTTCCACATGGGATGTTAATTGAACTAGGACATGGAAGAACTAAGAGTAATTTTGGTGGTCATTGTGTCGGTGCTGCTCTTTACTTACACCTTAAAAGAAGTTTTAAAATGCTTTAATGATTCTTACAGAACTGGTTGGAAAAGAAAAAGCTCCTTCTACTGGAATTAAAGAGAACTGAAAAGGAGAAAGCTGAAATTCAAAGGAACAACGCTGAAAAGGTTTGTTTACACTATTGTTTAAAAAGAAGTTGACCAACTGTGACTCTTTGAAATATGCTTTCTGTGTAAGTGCATCACTCTGCTGTTGTAAGGTGTATGATTTTCTCCAAATAGCATGAGGTGATGTGAAACAGTAAATGGTATGTCTTGCTTGTTATGGTTGTGGTAAACAGTGTCTGTCCAATGCTTCCCTACATTTACATAAGATGTGTTAGGAATGTGCTTCCTAGATTAATTTTCAAGTTTACAAAGACCTTGGGATGCTCAGCTCTTAAGATGCTAAGTTTTGTTTTGTGCATGAGAACGTGAGGCATTCACTCCCTACCTCAAGGGCTTACTTACTGAGGACTGTATTTTGAACAGTATAATGCACATTCTTTGATTTGGCTTGTAAGTATTTAATATGTTTCACTTCTAAGCCCTTAACATTTATTTCATATTCTTCTACACGTATTTTGAAGTAATAGTTTGGCTCAGTCAATAAAATTAAAAATGGGCATAGAAAAAACCCACTATATATATTTAAAATTTAATTGTAATACTTGCAATGTTGTCAGCAAATCAATGGCTATTTCTTTATTGCTCCATTTATCAGTAAGTTTAAAGCATATTCTTTCAATTATAATTTTATATTGAAGTAATTTAAATGTAGACTTTTATTTCCAATCTAGAAAGAAGCACTTAAAAAAGAAGAATCAATTGCATGTTTTGAAGCCTGGAAAAAAAGGAAAGAGAAAGAAGCAAAGAAGTTAAGTGAAAAAAAGAAGCTTGAGGAACTTGAGGGAAAGAAACCAGCAGAACAGAATAAGGAAAAAACAGAAGCAGCACAAGCGGTGATGTGAAATATGTGCATAAATGTGCACTTGAATATGGTTCAGGAGATGGCAAAAAATAATTTTGATTAATCCAGAAGAGATGGAAATGGACTAGAATCTTAAATCCAGACATGCTTCACTTTTGAAGGAAGCTCATATTAGATTTTGTTCTTTCAGAAATATGTAATGTTTACATTTGCAGACAAACAGGCTTCTACATTTGGAGTCTATTAACTGAACATAAAATGGACTTCATTTAAATACACTAGCAATTAACTATTACCTACTGGAAAAATAGCATTCTATTTAAGTATGGTGATATCGACTTCTGAGCAATGCTACAAACAAATATTCCAAAATTGGAATGAGTCAAAATTATAAAAAAAAATAGTAATGCAGAATGGGCTAGTGGAATACTGACAAAAAAGAGAGGGGAATATTGGCATAAAAAGAGAGAGGTAAGATTTCTCATGGATCTGTGGTTGTCTTTAGGCATTCAAAAAATGGGAAGAAAAAAAAGTGGAATATTTAAGAGAGCAAAACAGGAAGGAAAGACAGTCTGAAAGAATGAGGAAGAAGACAGAAGAGGCCCTAGATGCAGAGAAGAGGAGAATCAGTGTATCAGCAGTTGAAAAATGGTACTACTGCACTGCGTTTAGCTATATCATAGCTTCCAAAATCCTTGCTTATAAATGTGACACGTCTTCTGTGAATGCTTGATGTGCTTGTAATTGGAAGACAATGGAATGCTTGGGATCAGACTCTTCATTCCCAACGGAGAGCAAATATAACAGTGAAAACAAGCTGTGCAGCTCCCTTCAGTTTATTAATTTAGTTGCTTTTCTCTCCAAGAGGGCGCTAACTAAGCCCAGGCACAGATACTGCAAATGAGAAAATTCATTGAGTAGTATTGTGTCTTACATGGTTTTTTTCATGCTTCATTACTAAGCCATAGGAAGGAGGGCAAATCTTTAAAGTTTCTTGGAATACAATGTATGAATTCAGATGGAGGAAGAAGGAAATGAGATGTATCTGCTGGAGATATTCTGTATTAGTTTTATAAGCCAAGAGTTTTCACAGACAATGTGCAATTTAGTTACCTGCAGAAGTTCAGAATTTTTTAATGATACTAAATAAGGGAGAAAGAAGTACAGAAAAAGTGATACCATAATAGATAGAGTAGAAGATTCATTTATACCTTGGCGATGTATAAAAAAGGACATGGAAGATTTTTTATACATTATGTAATTTATATAAATATAATATTATATAATTTATATTCTCTGTCATTAAAAGTATAAATACATTTTTTTTTTACTCCGTTTACTTAATTGGTCACAGATGCAGCGTTTCACATGATGACCTCTTGCTTTTCACTCTTACTATGTAGGAATGAAAAGAAGGAAGAATATATAAAAAAGAAGAAAGTAGAAAAATTCCTAGAGAAAAGAAAGCGAGAAATGCAACGGGCAAAGAAGGAAGAAAAAAGCGAGAAGGCCATGGAGGAATATGAAAAATGGCTGGTATGTTTGGTTGGGTTTGGGGTTTTTTTGCATTTTGTCAAAATCAAGAAGTTTAATGTAGTAATGAGTGTGAACACTTGAGTATTGTAATACTCTGGGGTGTTGTGCTGTTATGAGAGAGGCCAGACGGTGGCAACATTACATCACTTGTCCCCCAGAACTGGAGAGCAAAACGGTGCTAAAGTAAGGTGCACTTTAACTGGCATACATGGAAAATATATTCTCCCTACCTACTTGACACAGAGTTTTCAATCTCCACTAGTCTTCATTTTTTGCCATTTCATATCAGGAGCAACCATCTCTGAAGGGCCAATTAGCCAGAGCACAAAACGTGCAAAGCCAAACAGCGTCGCTGGCTGCAGCAGTCAGTGTGGGTGCATTCAAGGAAGCCTTGAAAAGGGAGACTTGGATGCCTCACAACTGATAAAAGCACTTGTAATGAGGTTCAAGATGATTTCCATTTTTGAGAAAGGGTGGAACTCTGATGCTCCCAATTATCTTTTTCTCACAGCAGTGTCGCAGTTGTAAAGCAGTAAATTAATCCAGTACTCTACTCCCAACAATAAGGCAGGTTTTTCCCTTGCTGCAGAAAGATAAACTAGAAGAGAGATCACTAATATTCGTAACATTTTATTTTCTTTAAAGATATGTGACTTACTTACCAGTTAAAGAAGAGCCTGTTTTCATTCCCCATTCTGTGAAACAGTCTTTCTTCATACTGATTGTCAAGGTTTTTTTGAGTGGAAAGTGTTTCTTCTGTTGTCTCTCTTCCTTGTGATTTCTGGCACATCTTGTACATATGATCTGTGTTGCCATTTATAAGAATGAGTTCTTGCAACTCAGCTGGATTAAGGTCCTTACAGGAATTCCTTTTTACTGTCAATAGCTTTAAAAAATCCTTCTTTTTTTTTTTATGGGAAGGAGAGGCAGATAGATGGGAACTGAGTCAGGCAGCTGTACAGGTATGGGACAGGTTTAAAAAGGACAATCATACTTTACTTGGCTAGCTCAGAAATACACAGTTGCACAAAACAGCAAAAGCCTGCACGTTTTCCCCTCTCTCTATTTTCAAAATTTTTTATTCATGGGTTTAGATATTTTAAAGTATGTTTGACCTGGTTCCCTATTGGAATACCTCTCATTTCTGTAATTATTGATAAGATTTTTTTCTGATCCCCATTTTCAAGTGATTTTCAGCTCAGTTTAGCAAATGATTAATGTCTGATCTTAGGTTATTTCTTGCTTGGTCAATATTCCTGGTTGCCAAGGAAGGGAGTTCTATGCTTTGTGCAGTAACTAAAGCACTGCCCTGGTGTGCTCTTCTTACGGAGACTGTCCTAATCAGCTTAGTTGTACTAAAGCAAGAATGCTACTTCTCACTGAATGTGACTTCCTTGCTGTCCTGGACTCTGTGAAGTTAAAAAAATTTATCCATTTTTTTGGGAGTGAAAGATGCTGCCTAGCACAGGCTCCTCTGTTTAAATAGTAATTTGCTGAGGTCATCACTTCAGTGGGACTATTAATAAAAATTTTAGTATTGGAGGAATGACCAGATCTAGCTGGATATACATGTGTCTGCATGAGAAATAAGCAAGTAAAGGATGGGGTAGGTGCTGAACCAGTTGGCAAAGGTATGTCTGAAATGATCTCATTTTCAGTATCTGTGTGCAGTTGTTGACTGAAGTGTCTTCTGCCCATTTTTACTTTCAAAATTTGTGCAGTCTTTTTGCAGCTTACACACCTTTGTTTGAGAAAGCATGTGGGAAATGGCTCTGTCATCATTTTTGGCCAGGATATTGTCTCACTTTGTACATTACAGAAAAAATACAGCCCATTAGTGAACTGCAGGAGAGAAACACTGTGAAGTTGTCATTGTATTACCAAGGGAACTAAGATGACATCTGCCTGCAGGTGGATAGGCATCAGATCTGAGGGCAGAATTTGGAAGCCTTTCAGGAGTATTCTTTCAGCTAACAGGATTTTGTTTTGAAGGCAAATAAAATAGGAGTAGTACAGTGGGAAATATTTTAATATGTTTTCATTAACATTCAACAGAAATAAATGTGTAAATTCATCCTCAGCTTTCCTGAAACAGGTGTTGATCATAATGCATGGATAAAACAGACTTAAAAATCCCCTTGTCATTCTTCTAAAATAGAAGAAATATTCTGCTTTTGGATATTCTGTTACTTCTGCTTTTAGAGGTCATTGTGTGAATGTTTGATAACATAAGTGCATAGAGAAGATTACTTTTTAAGCCTAGAAATAAATGCCCTGGAAAAGGCTATTAACACTTGTAAAATACTGACATTAAAAGGATAATCTTGAGGTGAGATGCTTTAGTATTGCCTGGAAATTCAAGCTTCTGATTATTTTGTTTCTTTCCTGTCATTTGCTTCTTGCTACCAAGAACTCTTCAAGTCAGTCTCTCTTGATAAATGATCCTTTTTGGCCTACTGCATAATACCAGTGTCTGACACTTGTCATTGACATGCACCTATTCTGAGGAGTGGAATGTGGAGAAGAATCACATAGGAAGTTTATAATGACGGATCAGTTTCCATTGTTTCTGAGATACTAATCTTGATACTTTTTTATTGTGGATAGAAGTGAGTGTCCTTTATAAGTTGTGTCCATTTTGTGTGGTAAACATCAATCTACCATGAGCTGATGAGAAGTAAGGCTGCTGTCAAATAGTTCTCGAAGACTCACATAATAATGCTAAAAGCCTCAGAAGAAGTTTGACATTTTACCTTGAATTCGAGCATGTGCAGTATCTATTTTTGGCATTCTAAAGCCGTTTAAAAACATCAAGAAAGGATGCACTGGATAAGTCCTGTGGATTTGTTGCTTTTCTGGGTTAGAAATAGCTGAAGTGGGTTATTAATTTCACATAGTTTAATAAGATTCCTCTGAAAATACTTTCTATTTTCATGGCCTGTCATTGCAATGTGTTAGAAATAAGGCTGCTATTGTTATTCCTCTTATATGTTGTCAGTCTTCTGTAATATCTAAAATTCAATTTCTATGTGGCAGTCATATTGCTAAAGAATATGCTCTTCCAGAATTTGATAAGTGAAAAATGTATTCATCTTACTAGGCTATTGAGTAGGAAACTTACACAGAACTCAAGCCATATAGTTGAATTGATCTAATGTAAGACAAGATACAGTTATTGATTTAACCTTTCACTGTTTCTATTACTCTTCTTCAATTAGTGCAAATAACATCGTTTATTATTCTTTGGAATATTTATATCAGTTATGTCTTGTGAGAATTTGTACTCTAGTTTGACTAGAACATAAAAACTTTGTGTGTGTTGAAGATAGGGAGGAGGTCAGTAGGTTTTCACTTTGAATTAATCTTTTAAAAACCAGTTAAATTAACTCAAGACTCTGTCCTTGTTACTGGGATTCATTAATGAAAATTGGATCTCCAAACCCAGACATTCAAAACTGAAGCATAGTTTAAAAATCCAAAGTATCTTTCGTTCCCTTCCTGGTTTTATTTTTGGTTTGGGTTTTCATACATGAGTTTATTGTGCTACCTATATTCAGAAGAGAGTACTTGATAAACGTAAAATATGCACATTTCTTTGTAGCATGCAGTTTCTCTAATGCTTGCAATACTGCTGCAACAAGTCTTTTTTTTAAACGAGTTTTTACTTAGCTGTTCTGTACAATATAATTCTGTGATTATAGACACAGGAGCATGTATCCATGTATGTGTATTCCACTAGAGCTTATTCTTCCCAAGCTCATCTGCACTGCTTGGCATATCTTGATGTCTTTTTTGAAAAATACCACTGATAATGCAGACTCCTTTCCTCTTAGGCAACTAAACAGTTCCTCTCAAGAATTTTAGAGTATCTTGAATTTGTTCTGACCCAAAAACACTAGAGTTCATCAGAGAAAATCTCAGTCGAAGGATAAAGAAGGGAAAACTGAGAAGAGTCAGAATGTCACACTGCTGCAAGCCTAGTTTGTCTCAATTACTCCATGGGATCCAGGCACATAGAGTTTATACAGGGAGATGATATTTTTTATTAGACTGTGATGAGCTTTTGGATTGCTTGTTTTAGCAATGTTCCTTCTCCATCCTTTTAATCAGCCTTACTAGTAACAACATGAAATTATTGTGTGTTTATCCAGACCAGATGTTCCTAGCTGAATTGGATCTTCAGATATGTTGACAAAGAGCTAAAGGGCACAGGTTTAAATCATCTTGACAAGGTTGATATTTTGGTGTGTTGCTTTGCTTATTACAATTTTTGGACATATTAGTAGTGTGACTGCTAATTTGTGGAGAAAATTTCCACTCAGGCTCCCTTTTTTACAGTAATGCTTTCACACCCATTTCCCAGTCTGTTCCCTCAGCCAGTTACCTCACTATTTC
This sequence comes from Petroica traversi, assembly GCA_025920805.1. Classification (NCBI taxonomy): domain Eukaryota; kingdom Metazoa; phylum Chordata; class Aves; order Passeriformes; family Petroicidae; genus Petroica; species Petroica traversi. The sequence goes on from JAHLSL010000020.1 coordinate 6,073,077, forward strand.
CCTACTCATGTATGAATAACAGACAAATACTGCCAGCATCTTGGGAATTTGGGGGGGATATAGAGTGGATCATGGGTTATATGAGGGTAACAGTAAATTACACTCTGGTCTATAATGTCAGCCTTGATTCCACCAAGAAAAAAAACTTCTTTTAAGAAATGTGCACCAGTATGCACCACAACCCTGCAATTATGAATACAAGGAAAATTTACATCCATAGATAGCTCACCAGTGTACTAAATTGCTAATGCAGATTCACCTTTAGATGCTGGTTCTCTTGAGGGTGAAATGGCAGTCACCTTTGCAAAGAAGAATGCTTATTTTATGTAGAACTGATTAGAAATTAAAAATTAATTATAAATAATTGCAACTTAATTTTTGAATGACAGGTCTCTTGCAAATCTTTAGTTAATGAGACACAAAAGGACTGTTGCAAGTATCTTGCTTATCCCTCATCATCCTAATTGCCCCATTGCTGTTTGAAACAATAGAAAACAGAATTAGAACGTAACAGTGGTTATAAGATAGATAGATCTGTGTTTAAAATTAAATAGTTTAATTACCAGTTTGTTCTAGTACACGGCAAGTGTGATTTAATAAGTCCAGAAAGTTACAGTGATGCATCAATGTCCTCATTGGATGGGGACAACATATTTTGCATTGCGATTTAGTTATCCTCTTAAAGGCAGAAGTAATTAATATGAGACTAATGACATACAAGACCAATGCAGTAATCTACTAGGCCTTCTGTTGAGCTTTTGATTTAGACAGTGCAGAAACCCAGCCCATCCTTGAGACAGTCACTGTAATTGTAAAGGATGCCCAGTGTGCAGCCTCTTATGTTGCATTGTGCAGTGTCTGTGACTGAACCTCTGACAGGGATGTGGCAAGCTCAAAAAGGTAAATTTCCATTGCTTGTTTGCTTTTCATTTTACACAAGAAGGGCATAACAATAATTGTAACTTTTCTGTTAGTGGAGTTGTTGTTGGGGGTTGGGGTGTGGTTTTGGTTTGGGCTTTTTTTGACACATCTTTGTATTCTCAGGAAAACAAACTGAGGAGAGAACAGCTTGAGAAGAACCGAAAGAGGTTGCAGGCTGTCTATTGGAATGAAATTAGTCCTCCCTGGAGGCCACCTGGCAAAGTCACATATTCCAGTAGATACTGAGCGGTTTATTGCCTTCCAGAAGAACAATCTACAAAGTTCTGTCAGTAGCCAGTTGATTTGTTATCAGTTGATTTTCACTCAACTATTATAGATGTTACATTTTTTCTTTTTATTTTGATTCCTGCAGTTTAAATGAACCTGTTGTTCATTTGCATTGCTTTAGAAAATGTAATAAATTTTCTAATTCCACATTTAAATTAGTTTGCTAAATTCCATGTTATTTTGTACCTTTTTGGTAAAAATGTATATCCAGGATACATAAAGCTGGACTCTGACATTTTTTTCACCCAATAAGTAGCAGAATGATTGTTTTTAAGTTATTAGACCACACTTTTGAGGAGATGATCTGAGGTGGCATTGGAGTAAAGATGATGGGCAAGGAGATGTTTTCTCTTGTGGTGGTAGAAGACAAAAGGCTAAGGACTATGGAAGGAGAATGTAATTTTCATGCATTAATATACAAGATACAGAGAAAAATATATATTGCAGATAAATGAATACAGGGCTTTTCATGGCTCTGGCTGTTCCCTCTTGGCAGGCCAGGCATTTTTTCCAGCAGTAGTGGCATCACAGTGACAGTATTGACATCCAAAGAGAAAGAATCTACTGCCAGCAGGAACTTAGAAGAAGCTGAAAAGATGCCTAGCCAGAGCAGCTTCAGTGGCCCACATAAGAGGTAAAATTACAGACAACAGCAGGAGAGATGAGGAACTGCAGCACTGGCAGAATGCAGCAGAATTGACAATTCAAAAGTGACACACCTGGATTTTACAGAAGAAAAATACTGAATTACTTCAGGCCTTTTGATTGGGGCAGTTGTGTAATCATTGGTGCACTTGAAGCCTTGAATGTAGGTTTAGTTTGTAAGGAAACTCCAACTATAGTATCACAAGAGGATGAAATTTGTATCAGGCACCAGAGTTCATTGTACAACAGACCTGGAGAGTCTGAGACAAGGCAGCCTGTAGGAAAGGGATTGTCTGGATCTTTATTTTTGCAGTGTCCAGCTGGGGGAAGCAAGGAAGGTCCCTATGCTGACAGGCTCTACGTGAAGGATGCAAATGAAAAGTGTGGGAAAACTAGTGGCAGAGATAGAAAAGAGTTTGTCAGGTGCCAGTTCCTGAACTGAATGCTGCATCTTTACTGTCTTTAAGCTTTTATATAACTGAATAGAAGGTTTTGACAGAAGACAGAAGTGAGAAGATGTTGGTGACATCTTTTGAAGGAATGAGGAGTAGCTCGCAAATTCACAACTTCTCAATTAGGAAAAGATGCTGAAGTCTGTAGACAAGGGAAAACAATTGTCATGTTCAACTTTTATAATAAAATTTGGGGAACTTTATCTGATGTTACATTGTAAAAATGTGGATGTTGTGGCATGACACAAATGTAATAGAATAATTAGAGCTGAAAAATGTAAACATATATACATTAATGTATAATAATATACATATATCTGTGTAGAGCATAGCTATATGTTTATTGATGACAGAGTGGAAATATTTTGTATTTAATAAAGTATATTTTAGTATAATAGCCTCAATGTTTTCATCAGCTCTTAGGATACAAATCTTCATTTAAAGCTTTAATATGGGGAAATTAACTAGGCAGTGTCTCTAAGCACAACCTATTCTTCCATCATTGTTAACGTGACAAGTAGATAGGGAACTGTATCCCACTGAAGTCAAGCTTTTACAGCACTCCAGCTATCTCCTCCAACTCCCTGACACTCTTGCTTGCTGGCATACCAATGCAAACATTCATTTAAGGAACATAGTTTCTAAACAATAACTTTGAAGATGGTTAAAATCTCTACATTTTTTCCAGTGTATTAAGTTGTCGCATTGGTGCACTAAAGACACAGGCTGATGATAAATTATTTTCTGTTTCGAGTCTCTCATTCTAGGTAAGAAAAATTGTATGCTGTTTTCCATTGTATCTTTTTTTTCTTTTATATTCACAAAATAAGAGGTCATCTTACCTGGTCTGTATCACAGACTGCTGTGGTTTTGGTCAATCGTGTTTAACTGAGTTACTTGTCTCAAACTAACAGGGATAAACCTTTCTGGGCTATGAATGCTGATGGCAGCCTTGGCTGCATACCAAAACCTGGACTTACTCCAGTTTGTCCATATATTTCTTGCACTGGGGAGCCCAAAACTGAGAATGATGCTCCAGATGCGGTCTTGCTCCCAGCTGCAGTATCACACATGCCAGAGGGGAACAATCTCCTCCACCAGCCTGCTGAGCACACTCTTACTGATACAGCCCACAGCCACTGGAATTCCCTGCTGTGAGAGCCCTCGGCTGGATTATGCTCCTCTGCTTCTCCTCTGGCACCCCTGGGTACTTTCCTGCAAAGCTGCTTTTTGGCCACTGGGGCTGAGGCCTTGCCATTGGAATGTGGCAATTTGGCCCTTGCCAGGATCAGGTTTTTCTTCCACTGCCTGTGTACTTCCAGAAGTCCCTTTTGTTGCTCTTTGAGTCCTGTCTGAGCTTTAACTCTTGCTGAGCTTTGGCTTTAGTAAATGCTTCCATGTTCACTCAAGTAATGTCTCTGTTTTGCTCCATGGTGCAAATACTCTCCACCTTCTCTGAACTCCTGCAGGAGGACCCATTCCTGCATGCTGGCTGCCTGCACACTTGTTTGACTCCCCACATGTCAGAATGGACTTTTCTTGTTCTTTGATGGGGATGTCAGTGAAGGTCATCTAACACTCCTGGGTCCCTTTGCTTCCCAGGGCAGCCTCCTGTGAGATCCTGCCAAACAGATCCCTGAATAAGCCATCATCTTCCCTCCTCAAGGCCAAGGCTGTGTTTCTATTTCCTTTGCTGCTTCTTACATGATTAAAAGTTTCACATCCTGAGACTCAGGGCAGCCAGGGAGTCATCAGCTCTCTGAACCCAGACTAGTTCATCCCTGTAACCATCCATTAGCTAAGGTCAAGTCCCCAGCACCTCTTAGGGCATCAGCACTTCCACCTTCAGATTTCTACTAACCTCTTGGCTTCTAATTCCTGAGATTTTAATTACATTTATTAGATTTTCCCCTAATGGATAATAAAGTAATTGCAAAATTCTTACCTGATTATATCAACCTGGGGCATGGAGAAGTCTGCTCTTACTAGCAGATTGCATTCAGGCAGTTGAGTTGTTTTCAACATAGCACATAATTTTAGCACCTACACTCAGAGGAAAGATTCTACTAAAAGCCCTTGTACTGCAAGGTGTTTTTCTCTTTTACTACTGTTTCATTTATCAATGCTCTTTCTCTGTGATGCTTTTATTTCTGGATAGCTTGAGACTAGAACAATGAAAAGTTTTTTCATGTAATTTTTCATTTAAGGAAGCAGCAAGCACTCCCATTGTATGTTAATCATTTTTCATCATTAGAAATGCAAAAGGAATATATATTCATGTTCATTAATATAACTAGGCTGTCTGGTCCTTGATGATAGTAAATGATAGGAGGATAACATCAGTAACTTTCAGCATTTAACTGTTGTAATGCCCAGGTGGAGCATCAGTATTAACAATACACTGGTTAACCTTTTAACATGCTTTAATAGACTGAGCACCCATTCCCATATGCAGATTTTTAATCAAACAATTAAGGAAAAACAGGAGAAAATTTAGAGAAAGGGAAAATATTTTAGCTGTCCTCTAACTATTTCAGTTTCTTGAAGAAGCATCGGGAGAATCATTGCAAATAAATGACACTTTGGGAAAAAACCTGTCTTAGCTACCCTGAATTCCTCTATGTTTCTTAGAACTTCTAATACTGAAGTATAATGAGGATATGCAGAGGTAATTTAGCACAGAACCCAACTGCTGGACTATGTTCTTGATCGAAATGGGAGCCAGAAAGATTTATGCTGCAAAAGATCAGCATAATAAATAGCATTGAGAAGCAAAATGAATAGCATTGAGAAAAAAAGGAAAAAAAAAGCAAATGGTACTGTCATTATTAAATTTATCATTTGTAGAAACATTAGTGGTTATGGACATGGTGCTGGACGCTGCACAAGCAAAATGTAAAGATGACTTGCCACAGAAGGCAAGTTTTCTTGTCCCAGAAAACATCCCAGAAAACACACGGAGAGATTTAGTCAAAAGCACAAGGAGAATAAGAAAGGCAGCATCACTTGCTGAACAGCAGCTGTGGTACAACTGTATGAACAGCTTCTGGCAGTTTGGTTTCACAGTCCACCAGTCGCTGTCCTTGCTTGATATCTTGCCTTCAGCAGGAAAGCCAATGTGCCAATTTTCCCCTTGACTCTTCTGCTGACTGTGTGGTTAAGCATCCCCTCTCTGGCTTCCTTTCTTCTCAGGTACCAAATTTCCTGTCTTTCCTTCTTAAGAGACCAAATTGTTCTGTTCATTCTTGCTGTCTTACAGCACCTCCAAAAGAGATCAATCAGCTCAAAGGATCAATCTGCCATCAGTATTGCTGTACAATTCAAAGAATTATTATAGTATTAAACCCTAACATCAGCTTGATTCTTATTTTCCCTTAAACAGATAGTAGTGCATCAAGCTGTTAAATTTCACTGCAACAAAATTGACATTCTGCTTAAAGTTTCTATTCCTCATGTGAATCAATAAAATGTAGGAATGCTGCATTGGAGAAATGTTCTTTACAAATATGTATTTGTAACCTATCCAAAGCAAGGGCTCTTGATAATGATCCCCGGTTTTCAAGGGTTTGAATCATGAAGTTTCACTAGAAAGAGAGGTTATCTGCAAATAAATCAGAACAGTTACAGGAGGAGACAAATAGTATTAATGACTGAAGACTCAGCACAGCAAGTGCACATTAAGTGCACACAAAGACTTTCTACTGATTTGTAACTCAAATATCCTTCACATGCTTCTCTTTCACATGCTCACTTTCACAGTTTCTCAGACAGATATTTTTTTTTCATAATCCCATGCACCAATTAGAGCACTCATAAGAGGAGTAGGGAGAGCTTTTTGTCTATATAAAATTTTTGCTCCCAGTCTAACCTAACTGTAGAAGTACAATTATGAAATGGGAATGGATTTAAACATAAGTTGCTTAATAAAGTTGAACTAGCAAGACTGTACCACTCAAAAGTACTGCCATGAGGGAAGGAAATTAAGTCTTCCAGCCTGCAGCCCAGTCTCAGAGCCTCTGAACTGGATGCCACTGGACCTGGTTCCGAGACGCCATTTTCTGCACACCTTTGCCAGCAGGTTTGTACCAAAATAACATCAAGTTTGTGGGACTATGCCACAGGACTTCAGTGACATCCCAAGCTCTGCACTGTCTCGCCACTGATGGGTAAAACAGAGCAAGGACAAGACTGGCCCATGGTGTTTTGTACAGATTTCAGTCTTTGATAGAGGCTGAATGTCCCCTTTCTGACCTGACAATGTTTGAGAAAATGCCCTGAACAAGTTTCTGCCCACACATGCCAGAGCAGGATTTACTATGAGCAGGATGTATTATAGTCATGGCTGACAAGGCTCTGTATTCATCAGTTTAAATATATCATTCCTTTAAAAAATGAATAAGCTGTTGCCACAATAAAAACACTTAATGGGCAATAAGTGAGTCTTACTCACCTTTAGCAAAACTGGCAGCTAAGAATAAGCAGACACATATTTGTGGCTTTTGCATGAAGCCTAAATTGCACTGGAATACAAAAGAGAATATTTAAGGGAAAAAACAAGGGTTGCTCTTTTGGCCTCACTTAAAATCTTAGCAGCTGAAGAAGAGGTCGATTTTGCCACACAAATTCTGAACTCTAGCTCTGTAAAAAAGGTAAGATTTTCAGGTGCCAAGCATCTGAACTTCCCAGAGATTTCACTTGTGCTCAGGTCCAGCCATAGCTCAAATAAATTAGAGCGCACACAGCTAGTGTGGCAGGTTAGTCATTAAAGAGATGTTCCCAATGTCCCATGGAAAGAGGTTAGACCTGATCCTTTGTATCAGGCAAATGTGACTTCTCAATCCTGAGTCATGACCAAATCATAGGTCAGAAAACACACTTTTTAAACTCCCAGATCTGGATTTTCCTCTGCAGATGTTACTGCTTTTCTTAAAAAGTTTTAGCTATTTAAAGGTCCTCATAAAGGCTCCAGCTTCTGCCACATAAGATTGTGTCATCCTCCCACACTGTCCATCACATATACTCTTTGGTTGTTGAGGAGAATGGGAACGTATATTTCAGATAATTACAGTGCAATATATTGAAGAGCTACACAAAGGCACTGAACAAAGTTCAGCAACCATCCCTGTGTGCCTTGAAAGATGCTCTAAGCCAAATTCTGGTAGTGTTGTCAGTAGCCTCTCTCACCCACGTTAAGGAGAAAATTCAGTGCCTGAACATTAGCATTTAGTGTGTTGCAGATCCAGCAGGCAGGATGAAGGGTGACACAATGTCATGCTCTACTACTGCTCACAACACCAGCTCATGGGAGTTTTAATGGAAGTGTGGAGACAAACCTCAAACAGGGCGAGTATAGAAAGCCCGAAACTGCTCATTCCAATGGACTGTTACCAGTGTGCCTGGCTAGACAGACACACACTGCGACTTGAGGGGAAAGTTGAGAAATGGAAAGTACCTGGACATGAGTAGAGGAGACTATTGAACCATCTGACTCTGTGTTTGAGTAAAGCATGTATTAAAGTGTTTTAGGGGAAGAGGCAACAAGCTATAGCCAAGAAGTCATAGCCTGAAGTTTCCCTCCACCTAATCACATGAGAACACACCGCCTTTTACAGACAGTGATTCATGAAGTCAGCAAGCACAGTCCCTTACCACAACTGTAGGATGGACACCAGGGTGCCTCCTGTGACTAGCACCTGACCTGCCTTCAGTGCTGCACACGAGCAAAACCTTTAAAAAAAGTTACCTTTTCACCTTTTCTATAGCCTTTAAGTTCCAGATGGGGTAGGAACTCTGTCTGCTTGCTTTTGGAGTTCAGACTATGGGATGCCCTGACACAGCTGTGCCACCAGCTGTGTTCCTGCCTGGCCCTGCTCCCTACATCTCCTCACTCCCACTCTCCATAGCCCTTTTGTATATCCCACAGCCTACCAGCCATGAAAGATCGCAGCATGAACTCTCAAGCTGCACACCTGCTGAGGAGCCTTAAAAGCATTCATTACACATTTATGATTCTGCCCCGCTGCAGCTGCCTGTGTGGCTGTACCTCTGGGATGGATGGGGATAGAGCAAACAAAATGGCAGCAGGGACAGTGGCACGGGGCTTTGTGGAGCCTGCTGCAAGCGGAGAGGCTTTCTGCTGATAAGCATTCCTTCTGCTCAGTTACTGTTTTTTCTGACTCCCATCAGACATGTTTGAGTATTTCTTGTGGCCATTGACCCAAACAACCAGTTTTTTTTGTCTGGCTCCAAACTTTTTGAATGCAATTGAAAAAAAAAATAAGCCCCAACAAACTACACTACACATTATTTCACTTCTCGTATGGTATTCAGGCCTTCAGTCCCTCCTGGGAGCCAAGCCTCTTGTAAATATGATTATGATAAATATTTCAGTTGTATGGCATGCGGTCCATTACACAAAACCTTGCGTGACCAGGGACCAGGGCTGCCAGGGCAGATAGGGCCAGCAGCTCTCCCAGGCGGCTGCTCAAACAGGACTAAGTGCTGCTGCTCAGATAGCCAGGAACAAAGCACTTTGGGCAGCTCAGTAAGCCCAAATCCCATATTCCATTATGGGTAGAGAATGTCTGTTTTCACTGAAACTCTCGAAATAGCTTAGTTTACTTTTCTAAGTGAGAAAGCTTTGGAAATGTGTTATTTTTGTTGCCTTACAGCCTGGGATAAATGCTGCTCTCCTCCCTTCACTGCCCTTGGGAAGCTGATCTTCAGCTGAGATTCACTTTGCCAGCTAATGAAGAAGGCTGCATTAAATGGCAGTAGCAATAACATGACACAGATGGTGCATTTCCACGCCCCTGGAGAGAAGCCAGGAGGGATCCCACCCAGCTTCATCTGCACCCAGTGAGCAGAGAATCACTCTTTGCCCCGAGGGTCTCCTTTTACCAGCATGACCCCGCAGGGACACCCTGCTCACTTATATTCAGCTCTCCCTCTTGACAGCAGTAACACACAGAGAAGTTGGCATGAATCTTTTAACAAAGGAGCTTTGGTATGGGTAGACCTTAGAAACCTAAACTCCCTTGAGCACTAGTGCACACATATATTTGTCATTGAGTTTTGTGTAGGGTACTGGGAGCTGCTTTCTTTTCTTCTTTCATGCTTTATATTGATTTGTTGAAAAAATAGATGTTGCTGTAGTCTTGCACCAAAGAAACTTGCTGAAAACAGTAGGGAAACTAGACACAGCTCTTTCATTACTGCACTGAAAGTATTCTAGATGTGTGTCCAAAAAGCTGACTCCTGCACCTAACAAGCTTGTGGTGTAGTATAACTCACCTCTTGCATTAATACGCTCTGCATCCTTGCTAAAATTCTAGCATCACCAAGCTGGTTGAAAGCGCTCCTCTAAGCTGGAGGGAGGGGCTGTCAACCAGGCCCACATGTGATTTACAGAGAAGCACTTGGGAAGTCTGGAGCTGCCTTCAGTGTGCTGCTGAGAAGGCCTGGTGAAGCAGCTGGCACGAGGATGCTCAGCATCATGGCAGTGAATCCCCCGGCCAAGCTCACAGTTGCCTCTCCCTGGGTCCCTCACAGCCTGGCAACAGCACAGATAGGTGAGATCTGTGCTCAGATGTGCTTTTTGGGGTCATGTGCACTCAAATGCAGCTGGAGGGTTCACATATGTAAAGGAGGAGGGTGGTGCTAGAAAGAAAATTCAGAAGATGGGGACCCTGTGGCAGCTTCCTTAGCAGTATCCCAGCTGTGGGAACTGAGGACTAGCTTTTCCACTCTATTTTCAGGTGCACTCTAAATCCTCATGCTTGGAGTTTTGTGGTGCGGATCCTGATCACTCCTGACTTGCCTCTGGGATGTTGCCTGGTGTGGGAGGTGCTGGGAGAGGGGGAAATCTGAATGGGCAATGCCCAGGGAAGTGTGGGTGATGCACACAGGGAATGAGAAATGGAATCTAACAAGAAATGCTACTAAGGAGTGGGATAGACAGCACCAATGAAAAGAGTGGAGAGGCAGTCACAAATCCTTTCTGTCCACTCCCATCTGTACTCTTGTCTTCTGGACACTTTTGCCAGCATTAGGGCTGTGTTTTGACCATTGTAATTAGCAACAGCCCTATATTTCTGCACAGGTTTCCCTGATGGAAAGTGATTGTTTATATATTATTGTAGAAAGGCAATTAGAGTCTGAACACCCCTGAATAAATGTAATCATTATTATTATCGTTGTTAATTTTTATTATCTATTCAGTGCACTTTCCGTGCAATTCCTGTATTTCAAAAAAGGAAACATACAGATGGGAAAGGGACAGACAATCCATGGTAAATACGTGGCAAGTGATAGGAAAAAAATATGGTGCAGAAACTTTTGCAGTTAGCTTAGCCAGAGGGAGTACTTGCCATGAAAATACAAAAGTTAAATACAAATATGTAGCAACAAAGGAAGATTTAATTAAATGAAAATACAGAGCAAGAGAAAAGCTGAATTCTGGCACTTAAACAAAAACGGGAAGAAAAATTTAAGATAAAGACATTACTATAATTAAAAGGTGCCAGAGAAGGGACTAAACACAGCTAAGAAAATGTTGGTTGGAAAACATTGTATCCACTAAACAACAAAAAGTCTTGGGTAAAATTTGGCTTCCTTATGCTTGCTGGAGGAGCTGTAGATAGTGGCTCTGAATGTTTATGTCTGCTCTCCAGAAACAGTATTATTGTAAGATTATTTTGCTAATTGTATGACATCCCATAATCTGTTTTTGCTAGACATGGTACAGCAACTGTGATGGTATCAGGCAGTCGTGATTTGATTGTGATGTTTAAATGTTCTCAAAAGCATGGCTCTTCAACTGTGTAACAACAAACTCAGAGCATCTGTGGTGAAATAGTCTTGTGGAAAACGCAGTTCAAACTGCTAAAAGCATGCTTGAAAATTCAAGCTAGTACTTGGCACTGTTAAATTACAACATGGCACCCTGGAAACTGGCGCTGCCACTTGAAAATAGATTCTCACTTACTGAAGTGTTGTTTAAGAGAAATCTTCAATATCAGAAAGGTTAGAAAATTTTCACAGTCAGGGGAAGTTATGTGCATCTATGTAAAGTATTTTGTAAAACATGGCCCAAGAGACAGTGCCCTCTTTCAAAGTTGGTTGTTTTTTTTTTTTCTTTACTCCAGTGGGTACCTTACAAAACAGAGGTATCCTGTGAGGAAATGAGAAACCTCAAGGCCTTTGCTGGAGATGTGCCCTGGATCTCAGTTTTAAAATGGACCTCCATATTTAGGGGTAAGTCCTGGCTACATCAGTGAAGAGGCCTGAGCAGAGCCTTGTGGAAACAAGCATCTCCACTCTCCTTTTTCCTTCTGCTCTTCAAAGCCACTTGGAAGCCGCACGCTGATCTTTAAATGTGTAATCACGTCGGTCACAATTGTGTGGGCATTCTCTGCTATGTGGTTCCTGCGTGTAAATACACTTTCGTATGGGAGCAAGATTAGAAATGATGCTGTGTAGATATGGGGATCCAAACCGAGAATCTGCACTTTTTGAGGTGCCCTTCTCCCTCCTGCCTTATATATTTTTGGAGTTACTCAGTGGCAAAAAACTGAGCAGGCTGGTTTTCAGGTGGAAATCTCTAAGACTCAGTGCACCTTAGCACATTCCTTTCTGATGTTAAAGGTGTCAGTCTAAGTCATGCTTTTCATTTAGAGCAGTTCAAGTAAATTTTCTGCCAGTCTCTGCCAGCATCTTCATTCAGCTACATTCATGTTGTTCTTGACTTTGTGATTATCTTCCCTGCCCGTCACCCTCCTGCTGAGCACAGTTACAGGCTGGTAAGGTCACTGGTCCTGATGCTTAGCATGAAATAACATGTACCTCTTTGGCTATCGCTGCACAACAACTTCTTGGAGCTGGCATTTTCCATGTTTAAAGCAGCAGGAAGCTAAATTAATATGTCTGAATTCTCAGTGTAGCAAAAGTGGATACATGATGTTCCCTCTGAGGGCACCAGGGTGTGTTCCTGACACCTTCCTACCTGTTATGCTGCTTTTTTGATGTGAAAGGCACCAGAAGAGTGCAACTAAAATAATAAAAGTATTTTCAATCTGGGTGAAATGGAGGCCATGCCATGGGATGTCCCATCCCTGGAAGTGCTCAAGCTCAGGTTGGATGGGGCCCTGAGCAACCTGATCTGGTGGTTGGCATCCCAGGTAAGGGTGTGGGGAATGGAACAAGATGATCTTCTTTAAGGCCCTTTCAAAAACAAGCCTTTCTGTGATTCTATTATTAAAAAAATGCAAGAGGGATAATGGTGTCAAATTTTCTGACAGAAAGAATATTGTCCAAGTATTTCTATACAGTGTAGACAAGTAATTTTGTTCCTGGCTCAATTTAATGATTAAATGATCCAGAACAGCAATTTTGTCCAAACATGTCTCTTCCCCACAGTTCTCTTTTAGGGAGGCTTAGATGTAAGTGGCTGACTGTCTGGAAGTTATTTATAAACCAGCAGGTTCATATTTGGGAGTTTGAGAGTAACTTGCCTTCTGTCAGCTGAAGAAGAAAAGTACTTCTTTTGTAGCTCATCCTCTATTTGTTTCTAATCAGTCAAAAACACCCCAAGATTAAAGGCTTGGAGTACAGTCATTAATTTTATGGAAAGCTGTTCAAGTCGCTGTGGTAGAAATTATAAAGAATGTGAGTCTAGAGACATAAGTAAGAATGGGGAAGCTCTTTTTACAGGGTAACTTTATTTTTTTTTATCCTTGACAATAGTGTCTATATTTTTAGGGTGATTTGAAGAGGAGAAGAATAAATCAGAAACTGAGGTGCTGGGGTCTAGCGGTTTAAGTGGTTCATTCAAATGCAAATGCCCATTTTACCATGAGCTGTCTACTTGCTGCGGGGTGTTTAAGGCTACCCAGAATCTTCTGACTGATAGAAGGTTACAGTGAGCTTGTGCTTACTGCAAGGAATATTCCATAATTTCTCTGCCTTGATGTTTCTTACTAGTAAATGTCTGAAGCTGGAGAGATTCTTGAATCCCCTTTTAAGTCAGCAGGGAATTGGGGTCTTTAAATTTATCTGCAGATTAGAGCCCATTGCTGTTAGGTTCAGGTCATTTGATATCCCTGGCACCTGCAGATGAACTCAGCAGTGCTGATCAGCACTGACAAGCAATCCATGGAGTAGGCAGCTTCTTGGAGCTCTCTCAGGCTTTTCACAAGGCACAGAATTAAGGAGTTGTGCAGATATTCAGGCTGCCCTCACAGTTGCTAGTGCTGTGGTTGGGAAAAGCCACACTAGCTTCTGTTTTGGTGTTCCTGTTTCAATTTTTTATTAATCCTCATTGTCTCTTTTCCAAATACTTTTTTATTGTCAGGAGTTCATGTTTCACCTTTTTTTTTTTTCAGTTATCAGCCACTGCAATCCCAGGAATCTGAATGGTTAATGCTCACATTCATGTTTATCTTGGGCTTCAGAATAATTTTTTTAACTCAGCAAGGAAGATTTTAACCCCAGTCATTTTTCAATTTATTTGTAGGAAAGTAGAGATATCATAAGTTATACCCTATCTATATCTACAACTCTGACTTTAGAAAGACTTGCATTTGCACTAGTGTGTGTTAAGCGGGTCATAAATGTTTCCTGGGAGATGGGAAGATTTGAAACATGTTCCAAGCCAAAGAGTCTTTCACTGTGAAAGCCTTTTAGAACACCACAGCTCTGAATTTGGCTGCTGAATGGACTGCAATCATTATTATTATTACTATTGCATCCTCTAGTTCTAGAGACAGACACAATAAGTGAGTCATGACATGAAAATCAATGCCTACCAGTTACAGGAAGGAAGCCTTTGGGCAGACTTTGCCTTCTGTAAGGTGTAAGCTGTAACAGAGTCTAATTTTCTCCTGCAGACCGTGCTGGGGCAGCTGCAGCTCCTGCCCCTCTTCCTTCTCTGTCTAGCAGGGAGCTTCTTGTGTTCCCTGGGGCTTTGCAGAGCTGTAGCAGGGAAGTGGAAGAGGTCGTGGAAGGACAGGATCTCAAGGGTTTCCCTGTGGCTGTGGTGCTGCTCCTCCTCTGCCTTCACTGCAGTGACTGGACGTCCTGTGCCAATGGGTCCCAAGTGATGGGGTTGCTCCCCAGCTCACAACATGCCTTTCCTGCCTGCCTGGCACACCTGGCTGGAGAAACAAGGCAAAGAGCTCTACGTCACTTGTCTCATTCATATGGAAACATCTCTATCCTTGTAAATAGAACCATTCTAAATTATCCATAGTAAAATGCTGAAAATTGGAGTCTCTTTATATTCAGGGTAATCGTGTGATACTTCACGAGTGTCTAAAATTTAATGTGGCTTATTTTTCTTTCTCATGTTTAGGGGGAGGCACATTACGTATATTGCAATAAAATGTAGCCACAAGTAAGCAAATTCTGAGTATCAGGATAAGTAAAAAATATTCACAGTCCTAGGACGATTGCATAAGATGATGTTTGGTGCTAGATTAAACATGAAAGAAATACTACATCAGAAATCCTTTAAATGAGAATTTATTATTTCTGGGGGGGGAAAAAAAGCGCCCATTATCAGAAAAATAATAAAACCTGATGCAAGTCTGAAAATTACTATATATTCCTTTACTGTATGTAAAACTGACAGAGGAGCAATTTCTAAGCCTCTGATGAATGATCCTTTCTGACCTTCTGAAATGTTTCCCTTCTGAATAAACATTAGAAACTGTAGATAATTTATGAGAATTAGAATGTATTGCCCAAGGTGCACTCATGAGTGATTAAATGATCTCTGTAAACTGATTTGCCATGCATCTGACTTGTGTGTGGGAGTAAGTAAATTGCTCAGTGCACTGATAATGGGACTACATTTTTATTACAAATTCTGTTGAAATTGAAACAAGCTGCATTCAGCCAGATACCAAAGGACTTTAAACAAATTCCAGACAGAAACCAGGTCTTAGCTTAATACGTGTCCTAACTACTAAGCATCAACATTTTTTTTGGTTTGCTGCCTAAAACTTTCTTTCTAGTTAATGAGTCGTTGGGCTCCTTTGGGTAGTTAAATTCTGTACTAAAGGCAGGCAGCTCCAGAAGGACCTCACAGGTCTAAGTGAGGGAATAAAAAAGAAGCACACAGTCATCAATATAGATTTCTCTGTTAAACTGAAGTGCCTCTAGAGAAAAAAATAATCTGTGAATGTGGGATGCTGAGCTCAAAACTGGCAGTTGCAATTCCAAAAGGTGATGCTGAAGTTGCTGGTTCTGTGGAACCAGCCACGTGCCCCTCAGAATGCTGGGTGTTGGGAGTATGGTGGGAGTAGGCTGAATACTGGCCAGGTATTCCCTGTCAGCATCCCATACTTCAGCTGTGTTTGCTTACTGTTAAACAAGCAGACACAATTTTCCAACACTCTTGTTGAACATTAGGGTACACTTGAGTGCTTGAAAAACCTGGATCTCCTATAACCTGTAGATTTCCTTGTATACAGATGACAATTTGCCTAGCATGATGTCTGTGTAAAATCCCTGGGTGAGACACCAGCTTGCCATTGGATATCATGTGCTGACCTAGGCATCTAATACAGCTTGCAAACCCCACTGTATTTCTTCATATGGGCAACATTCAGTGGTATGTGCATGGTCAGTTTTGTTTTCCTCAGGCTTTTATCATGCAGAGAGGTTTCCAGATGTTTATTGGGGTGTTTATTGTGATGGCTGGGTGGTTTTACTGTGTTTTGGTAAAGGACTGAAACCCTGACTGAGCACTGAGACTGAACTTTTCCCATCTAGACGAATTCTCTTCTGTACTACCATAGCTGGGCATGGGTTACTTAATTCTGTGTTCTCATAAAACTTAGTGCTTCTGGGATATAGACTGGAGTGAACAGGAGAAGTGGCTTTAAATATATACTCTGTGTGTTTTCTGTAGAAATGTGAACAATTAATTTATCATATGCCATGTTTGGCATATTTCACAGCCACAAATATAAAAAGACTGAACTATCCATTAATAAAAAAAAATACCTTAAAGTTTTTA
Organism: Petroica traversi; assembly: GCA_025920805.1. Taxonomy (NCBI): domain Eukaryota; kingdom Metazoa; phylum Chordata; class Aves; order Passeriformes; family Petroicidae; genus Petroica; species Petroica traversi. The sequence goes on from JAHLSL010000020.1 coordinate 6,089,403, forward strand.
AATAGAAACCTGGAAAGATAACATTTATTCCCAAGAAATTAGGATTGAGAATATATGCATAATATAAAGCTACTCTCAAGTGATTTCTTGCTTAATTGGCTGTAAAAGATTAACTGTGTGTTCTACATTCAGCCCTCAGTAACAAAGCAAAACATGCATCCTCTGTATTATGCATAATATATCATGTAATAAATAGTTATGTATCATCTACATTATGCATAATCCATTATGTATAACATGCATAGTCTCTGTTAAGACAATCCATTATAATGGCATATCCAGATTATAGATACATCTTCTTGCATTCAATAGAAAACAGTTTTGTACACTTGACTGAATCTTCTTAAATGTACCCATGTCCACCCAGCCTTCTGATCAATGCCTCTTGCAGAAAGAGTGCACAGAAAGACTGGGTGAGGCAAAAGTATGAGACAGGAGAAAAGAGAAGCAAAGCAGGGGAGAGGTATTTCAGCAGCAGAGCAACACATTCCCCAGGTTTGCAGGAGGAAGATATAAAAATACCAGCATGTCTAAATCTGTGTACATTTCATATTGGTTCCAAGAAATATCTATCCTCATTTATCCAGATATATACAGAGATCTGCAGAACATTAGGTACTTAGGCAACACTCTCATTCTGGGTAGAGCTTTGTCTGGTGAATCATAGAATTATAGAATATCCTGAGTCAGAAGGGACCCACAAGGATAGTCAGGTCTACCTTTTGGCCTTGCATGGAACAGCTTCAAAAATGACACTGTGTGCTGACTTTGACCAATGACTGTGTCATCTTCCAGGTGTTTTTCAATACCTCCCAGAAAAATCTCCATGATTTTACAAAGCACTGAAGTGAGACTAACAGACCTGCAGTTACCAGGCTCAACTTTCTTGCCCTTTTTGAAAACTGTGACAATGTTTGCCAGCTTTCAGTCAACAGGGACCTTTCCAGACTCCCAAAACTCTTCAAAAATCTTTGACAGAGGTCTTGCAATGACTCAGCCAGGTCTTTGAGTACCCTGGGATGAATCCAGTCAGGCCCCATAGACTCAAAGAGATCCAGCTGGAGCAGCAAATTCCCCAGGGTCAGGGCTGACTGGGTGTTTATCATTCTTGCAGTCATGGTCCTGCTGCTTGAGGACTCCCTGAGCCTATCATCAGTGTTGATGACTGAGGTGAAGAAAGAATTTAATATCTCTGCACTTTGTCCCTGTTTGTGAGATGACCATCCTCATCAAGTAAAAGGCTAATGTTTTTCCTGGTCTGCCTTTTGCTATTAATATGTTTTAAAAACACTGAGTTAAATATCTGACCTCTTAAAGTCTTCTTTTTCCTTGCCTTCTTTTTGTTCACCACCCAGCCTCAATTTTCATAATTTAGCCACCTTTGATTTTAACTCTTAACTCCTGAAACAGTGATTAAAAAGGCTTTCGGAAATATCATGCTATTTGACACAAGTGGATGTAACCATGTTCTTTCAAGATGGAAAACAGAGCTTTCTTATGCCTTGATACCTAATAGCTTACAAACATATAATTACCTTAATGTTAGGAAAAATGCTCTCCTTCAGATGGTTCAGCTGGCACTCAACCATAAATCCATTTTTTGTTTACACTAATTCTTTATACTTGCCTGACACCTTTGTTTCATTTAAATGCAAATCTAGCACCACACTTCCTAAATGCAGGAGGATGATGCAGGGGAGGCATCACTTGCTGTTGGTAAGCATATGTTCTGTGACAAGAATGCAGTTGTATTATCTGGTTGCTCAGATCTGTTTTGAGGGATAATCCAGAAGAAAGGATCTTCATGGATTGAGGCCAAGGACCAGTATCCCACTTGCACTAGTGGCTAGTACCTAATGTGGCAGAGAAAGATGAAAGGAGACAGACTGTGGCAGCTAAATTGAAGTGTACCCTCCAAACTATTTGCTTGATTCATAATAGCAATCAGGTTTGTTGTAGTCTGAAGTGTGATCTGAAAAAGGATCTATGGGGATCTTCCTAGAGAGAAAATTTAGGATTAAATAGAACACAAATCTACTGTCAGATGTAGCTTTTTCACCTTTTACAAACAGCTAATCAGAAAACTGTTTAGAAAAGCACAAATTGCATTTTTGTCACATGTCCTCTTTATTTTTACACTTTGCATAGCTGTGGTCTGTGTTGGTGTAATACCCAACATATGTCGCAAGTCTGAATCATTAAACTTTATTATTGCTGACTTCTAACATGTGGAGTGTTTTCACTGCTTGAGAAATTATTTTGGTGGTATCATATCACACAGCTGTGTGATCATAGGAGGTATTAAATTAAATAGGATGTATTCCTTAATTTCTCCAGCAGAGCTTTTAAAGCTTTGATGGAGCAGATGACATACTGTTGTCTTTTGATGTCTGGAATAACATTTAAAATTCCAATTTTACATTCATTGCTAGAGACATACAGAGACTGTTGCTCCATCAAATGGAGATTCAGCATAGCTGTCAAATATTTGGAACAGTCCAGATTTGTTGTTTGACACTCAACCACAGTTAGAAAAATAAGTCAGAGAAGAGCTACATTTCTGCCTCATTCCTGTATTATACAATGCAATAATAAAAATGCAAATAACATGACAAGATCTCTGCAGTCCACAAGTAAGATTGAACTTCGTGTGAAGCCAGATATTTTGTTGGTTTTGAGACCAGTTTTTCAAGGCAGAGGATAACAACAAGATTTTTGTGGTAAATAATAAAGTGAAGTTGATTTAGTTTTTGCAGACTTGGAAAGACTGCAGGGTGTTATGTAATTTGGATTTGGAGTTTCAAAAGACTTGCTAAAGAAATAAAAATGTTGGAAGAGTCAGTGAAAGATGACATTTGTTATCTGTGAAGTTTGTGAATGTTTGTCTGTGAATCTGAAATAGAATTTTCTGCTGCAGCATCTTTCTCAGCTAAATGCTTATGTTTGTCTTCTGCAAGCAAAATGCAGGTAAAGTAATTGCTGACAACATTAATAAACATGAACATGGTAAATGTGGCTTCTAGGAAGGCAGTAGTAAAGTCTGTCTAAGAGGATATTTGTGGTTACCTGCATTCTAATGCCTTTCTTACCACAGAATTTTATCTGCCTCAGAGAAAGGTGAAATAGAGAATTGATTATTTTCGTCAGACCTGCTCCTTCACCTGCTGAATTGCACTGTAGCTGTTGCAGTGCTGAATTCTCTAAGGCTGAGAATCTCTCTGCTGGCTCCCACAAAGGGGGATGAAAGGTGACAAGTTCTGCACTCCAGGCCAGGACCAACATCCATCAGGATCAGCTGTTCTGCAGCTGAGCTGTGCCTGAGCTGGGCTGTGTCACCCTCTGCCTCATTTTGGAGGCACCGTTGCCTTCCACACCAACCTGCCCTGTGAGCAACATCGCTTCCAGCCTGGGTCTGTGGTGGCTGAGGGAGCCCAGTGCAGTGGTGGCCAGCTCCGCTCTGGTGGTACTTGTGCTAAAACAGCAGAAAATAACAGCCAAAGAAATATACAGATGTCATTGCCTGAAAAAAAATCAGAATATACTCAAAAAAAGCAATTTGTAGGTGCCTGGAAAATGATAAGGAGATGAGTAACAGCCAGCATGGATGTACCAGGAACAAGTCATGTCAAACTGATTTAATTTTCTTCTCTGACAGAGTGAATAAGGGAGAAGCAATAGGAATCAAATAATTTGACTTTTACAGGTTTTTATGCTCCTTCACTGTGTCTAAGAACTAGGAAAACATGTAATAGACTATCAGGAAATGCAGAACTGGTAAGACAAATCTACTCTAGAATAGAAAATTAGTGCTTTAATGTCAAATCAAAAGAAAAAAAAATCAAATATGATTCAAGGCCTTTCTCAAGTCTGGTACTATTCATTACTTTCATCAGTGAAGGAATAATATTTTACCTATGCAGAAGATATTTATTCTAAAGGCTGTAAACACATTGGAAGACACGATCAGGTTATCAGACTCTTGAGGAATTATCTAACAGTTCGTTTGAAATGAATGCCAGCTTTAGTGGGACAAGACAGCCTGGACAGCAGAATTGCAGGAAAGGATTTAAGCATTATAGGGGATTGCAAACTAAATATGACTCAATGTGCCATGCTGCTGGAGTGACACACACCAGAGTGGATGCATCATCAAAAACAGAGTCTTGAAATAGGAGCCTCCAACCCTTTTTAACACAGAATTCTGCAGATCAGGAGGGAGGTATATCAAATATCAGGATTCAGAGTGGTGAGGAAACAGTAGCCTCAAATTTAGTGATGAGAATACTGAGGAGATCAAAGTTTTCAGTTTCATCAAACAGTGTAAATAAACAGCATTAAATTGCCTGCCACGTGCTGCAGTTAGGGCAAGTAGTAATGGATTTAAATTATAGCAAGCAGACTAGCAAGTGATTAGAAAAATAAGAAAAGTAGTCTAACATTGATATTGGATGGGCAATGGTGAGATTATGGCATGTCAGTCTGGGAGTTTGTTTAAAAACAGACTCATAGAATAGGCCCACAGGGTGATTCTTGGGGTTGTCCTTTGCAGAGCCAGGAGCTCGGCTTTGATGATGCTACTGGGTCCCTTCCAACTCAGGATATTCTGTGATTCTATGACTAATTTTAGGAATTACAATTTTCCCTCTGGGCCAGAAGGTAGGTTAACTAATATTGGGGTGTCCATCTCTGCTATTATAATTTCTATGAGGCTTTTTCCATAATAAAATATGTAGAAATGTTATCTAATTATGTGGACAGCTGGTGTGCTAGTCCACTAATTTGTTTCCTAGGAAAATGGAAACAAACCTGAAGCAGATTGAAAACAATGGACCTAAATATACAAATATAAAAAACATTTTAAGAACCAAATACAAAAAGAAAGTTAATGCTGGAAATGGATATCATTGTGACACCTCATTTCTGACAATGCCTGCTTGAAAGCTTAAATTCCAACAGTTATACATAAATCACTTTGAATATTTAAAAAACTTCTTTTCCTTTCAAAATATACATGTATTGTATCAAGATCAAACACTTCGCTTAAGGTGATCATGTTGCTCAGTCCTCACTAATACTAATTCTGTATGCTCTACTTTTGTAGAAAAACTGGGTCATTATGAAAAATGGAAGAAATCTCTTTAGGTTTCTAAATACCTTCTCATCCAGAGATGCCACATTCCTGCATTTTGTCGTGTGACCACTGACTAATGCAGTGAAACAATAGCTCACTTTTTAAGTAATAAGTAGTTTTTCGTAACAAAGTGATCTGCTGGTTTGGAGAGGGAGTGTCAAGTAGTTGGTGACTTAGTAACATTTTCACTCCAGTTATCACTGTCTGTATCTAATACTAAGCCTTTCATTTTGGAGGGAACTGAAAAAATTTCTAAGGAGTGCAAAGAAGGCCTGAATCAGGCAGCCCAAAAGGGTAGGAAGGTTTCTACTGCGTGAGGAGTGACACCAATAATATAAAGTCATACATTTGAGTGTTATAGCATTTATTCACTCAATGACTTGTGTCAAAGGGTGTTAGTAAAGTAACTTGTTCAATAGAATATTAAGAATATTATGTCTAAATCTAAACTTTACCAGTATCACAAGCTGCTTAAATTGCCCTTTCCCTTAACATAATGTGAGGAATAGAAAGAAACATATCTCTGCTCAGACTTACCTGATTGAGTCTTTTGGATATATATATTTGTTAAGTGTACTGGTTTTTACCTATGAACATAGACAATTGTTTTGTGTGAATTTGCATTTTTAAAAAAGCAGTAGCCATAAAGGCCAAGGCAAAGTGCTAAGTAAGGATACAAAGAAATCATCCTAGCCTGAGATTTTCATATATGAATGAATATAACAAAATTATGAGCAATGTCTTTTCCAGCAATCTACAGTGTACTTGTTCTTGGGTAGTCTAAGAGTAACCACCAGTTTAAGTGGCTACACAGTAAAATTTGTACAGCTATTTTAGCCTTTTGACTTGTTGATGACTCTTTGTACTCTTACTGTGTTTATGTGGGCAGTAAAAGTCAGTGGTCTGTCTGACCCTGCTCTGCAAATGCTGAGTTTTGGCTACCCAGTGCCATTTGTCATCCTTTGCCATGTATTTGTACTGAATTCCCTCTGTAAAAGAACAGAAAGCAAACCTTGGTTTTGTCATGAACAAGTCGAGATAGAAATGAGGCTTCCACAAGGAATGCTGATGAAAATATTTTCAGCAATGTTCCAAAATTGTAGATAGAATGGAACAACTTTTTCTGAGGAATTTGCTTTCTTGATGCAATCATCAGCAGTGAGTGATAGCAGAAGTCTCATTGCAAAGCCAGCACTGGCTCATCAGATTTCTTTCCTTTTTAAGACTGGCAGACACCAAATCCTGACTCATAATGATTCCCTATGGCAAAACAATTCTAACTAAAAGTACAGGTATTGACTAAAGATGGTTAGATTCCCAGCTGATGTAACTATTTACAACACCCTGCTGGACTTTAGTTGAACAGCACAGTTTTAAAACCTGAGTACTTTCCAGAAAAACCCAGTGCCAAATCTTAAGCTCTTAAACACATGTAGGTACTTTCAGTGTCAAGGGGTGATTCAAGCATTTTTAATGGTACCAAAGCTGGAAAATTTGGCCACAGGCTGCTTTTAGGAAACGTTATAGAATTCCAGAATCAAAATGAATGGGCAGTTGAGCTATTGGCAATGTGACAGGTGAGTAGCTGTTGAAATAACTGTGGGATCACCTTGCTGTCTTCCAGAGCCACTAAGAAGTATAAGTAGCTGCTCTGAATTTAAATTAAATTTATTGATTTTACTTTGAAAATTAACAGAAGAATGTTTTTGCTTCCCAGTAGGGGTGCATCTATAACAACCCCCAGATATCTGGTCATACTAAAGAGTTATCCCATGCCTTCTCTCAGTATTTCTAATATTAGTAAAACACGTAATCACACACACTATTACAGCCTCTTGAATCTTTTGAAGGGGAAAGCGATACAGCTTTCTCCTGTCCTCTTCTACCAAGTTTAACAAGAGAAATTAGAAGTTCCAAAAGTGAAACTTTTTTTTTCTAGTGGAGTAATGAATATTTCTAGTTGGTTTTTGGGGGTTTATTAACAATGTTTTTCTTAAATGTTCTCTGGAAAATATCTTAGTGATTATGAAGCAACTGAATCAGTATTGTATCATAATCACATTATTTTTCTATGCTTCATTTCTAAGTTCATGTGGGGTAAAGTATTTTACACAGAGAAGTTTCTTGCTTGCAAGTAGTGACTTCAGTGATTTTTATTATTCCTTCTACAGTCAGGATTTATGTTTGAGAAGAGAAACCAGGGTCACCTCTATTAGGTAATTACTTTAAACTAATATAAATCCTGTCTTTTTGAAGATAGTAACTACTCCAAACCTTGGATTAATGACTCAAGAAAGTGAACTGTGCTTTTTCTCTCTTGGGAGAACATTATCTTTAATGTTGCAAGTATGGATATAAATAGGTGAAAAAGGTGCATGAATATAACTGTAGCAGAATAGTAACATACCCTTCTTAAAATTGATGTAAGATAGTGATTCAGTCCTTTTGACTACTGGAACGCATTTTCATTGAAGAATAATGACATTAGTGAATTCAGGTATAATCATTTTATTTTTCTTGAATTACAGACTGAGGACTGGGAGATTCAAAATGGCAAATTCTCATGGGTCTAATCCTCCATGAGGTCACGTTATAGAAATATCTCTGGTACATTAGATTTTAGTTAAAAACTCAAGAACTTGATCTCCTTGCCCCTTCCTTTTAAAGGTAATTATTTAAATTTTGTGTTTTTTCCTTTTTATGGTTCTAAGTCTTAATATTTTGATTTAAATGGAAAAAAATCAAACCCTTTATTGCAGATAAATCTGCTCAGACCTATTGGTAATTTAACTGTCAGATCTGACAGTTAATGAGATTTTTATTAGATGAGCAAGTGTGGGTTGCTGTGTTACAGAGGAAAAGCTTGTGGTTTCAAACAACAGCTACTTGGCTGCCTTTACTCCCACAGGTACTGGGCATCTTTCCTGGTGTATTGCCAAGGAACAGAGTGGCATAATACAGATTTCAAAGGAAATTAGTATGAAAAGGGAACAAGTTTTCACCTAAATTGTTTGCGAACTGAATTTAGGCTGGATAGGTGCACCAGCAGTTCCTCGTTTCCAGAAAGCCACTTTTTAAACCCATGAGCTGAGTATAGCAAATCAAAGTGGGCTAGCAAGGTGGCAGGTGTAAGTGCAGCAAGAGAGCTCTGGGTCCGAAGTCAGAGCAAGCTGCTTTGTGGCACCTGCATGCAGAGAGTGGAGCTGGAAATGAAGGCAGAGCACAGAGGGGTTTCTGGCCACCCAGAGGGAAGTGGGACAGCCTGTGAAAAGCCATTGGTCTGACTGGTCACATCAGGAGAACTCCCAAAATCAGAATTCCCAAAATGAGAGCAAAATGTTCTGCCCAGAGACGTGTGGTTTCCTTAGTAAGTGCTTCTGGAGTTATTTGTGTGATGAGGTGAGGTTGTTCTTTTGTCTTGATGGTTTTCCTGTTGTCCAAAGGCTCTTACAAGGTTTTTGCTTGAGGAGCCCTATTTAGCCATGACTTTGAAGTGGAGTGAAATTGCTTAATGGACACCTAGTGAGTAATAGCTGTCACATTTTAACCTCACCCTTGCAGTAAATTTGCACGAATTCTCCCCGTTCAGCATTCAAGACTAGAGCATGATCAAGTTAATGTGAATACAGGCTAGTTTTTATCATGTCCTTAAATGGGGTTGGAGGCAGATAAAAAGAGAGCAGGAGTAATACACAGAGCCTAAGCTGTTGGCTGGAGCTTTATCATAATGATTGTGCATCTGTACAAGCTCATCTTTTCCAGCGTGAAGAATCTGACTGTACAGAAAGTATTGTCAAGTGCACTGAGTAAATAAGCTGGAAAAAGAAACACTTTCTCTAATCACTTTCCCTCTCAGTCATCTTGGATTTCATTTGTAACAATAGCAGATAAAGCTCTTACAGTTTTATATCTTAGGGTCTTATATCGTGCTTTAAATAATACAAAACCTGTGTCAACTCTATTAAAAGCACAGTCTGGGTCAAACATTTTTGGTACTCTGTTTATAGTACTTGAACTGGTATGTATTTAATTTCTGTCAAATGTTTAGCAGTGGTAATATTTCAGAAATACCTAATCTTTACTTTGCTCTTTTATTTTTTTGTTTTTATAGGCAAGAGAGCAGAAAACTATTTGTGTGGGAAGGAGAGAGGATAACAGAGGGTGGTTCTTGATCTTCAATGAGATGCTTTTAATCTTTCCCAAAAATGTCTTGTATTGAGACTAAAATCAGACAGTGTAGCAATGATGAGGCAGTGTTTTCAGCTCAGTACATGTGCATAGCTGAACTGCTGTGTGCTCTACTTCTGTCTAGATAGACACACACATTGCACAAAAGTAGGTCCAATGCTGCTACTGGAGCTCTGTCAGTACAGTCTGCTTTGTACTTTCAGGCAAAGTCAGTGGTACAGTGGTCTCAGGCACAAATTTATAGCTAGAATGACAAGGCACTGATTGTGAGCTAACACAACTGTGGCTGTTTGAGAATAAGTGTGCTAAGTTTCAGTACCTTGAGTGCATCCATGCACATATTTTGAGGAATGTGAAATTCTACTTACTATTAACAGCTGTCTCTGATACCTTGTTCTCTCCAAGACTACAGACTAGCTGTAGATCATAATGAATTTTACTTTGGCCATTAGCAAAGCAAGTCAAAGAAATAATTCCAAAAATGTTAAGGAAGGTGAAATAAAGCATTGAAGTGATTCGAGAAAGTAAAATTGAAATACACTGTTTCAGTTACTCACAGATACTTAAAAGTACTGACAGACTCACTGGAGTGCTTACAGATCGCATGTGTTCTGTGGAAGAAATATGCTGCAAATACCTTTCAAGAAAACAGGAAGATAAAAGTCTTGCTACATGGCAAGACACCTGCAATCAAAACCAGTGCAGCCAAGTTTCAGTCAGAGCCAGTTTTCACGCTGCTTCCTCTCACATAGGTTTCCATTCTTAAAATATGAAACTAACATTTCAGGGTCTTGACAATAAATTTCAGTGAAAAAAAGCCACAGTCCTTCATTTCAACTGTTTAAAATACAGACGTGGTGTATGATGGCTCCTTTGTGCCTACGGATTTGAAAGGGACACAGGGAGAAATCTGAAATAATCCATGGTCCTGTGGGTGTAAAATAATCCCTCCCACACACACTGGTGTGGAGCTGGTGAGGCTGTTGGCACCCTCAGGGATGCATCCTTTGCAAGACTGAAGTAACAATAGGGGGCAGGGGGATGGGAATGTGCCACTGTGTGCATTTATTCCCTGAGCACCTGGGCACTCTGCAGATCAGCGATCTGTTTTTCACATCCGAAGATAAATTCCTTTGTAACTGGAAAAGAAATGTTTTCTTCTGCATGATAAGTACTGAAAATATCATAAACTCAGTGCTTAGAGTCAGCCAGACTGCAAGTATCTTTAAATGGGATTTAACTGGAGCTGCATATTTACACAAGAAGCCCATTTTTTTGTTATACAGACATTCTGGTCTCTTTGATGGCTTGACATTTTATCTAGTCAGAAGAAGTTGTTTCAGCTTGTTACCTCCAGCTGGTTTTTGGTTCTATGAAGTACTTCTTATTGTCTGGAAAATTTCTCCTGAATCTCTCAGCATGGCTTATAAAACCTGGCTCGTTCTATTCTCTGTTTTTCCAGGAGAAATGTAGCTAAGAAATTTGCAGAGTTTTGGGTGATGAGAAGATATGTAGGTCACTGAAGGTGAGATGAAAATGAAATGGTCCTGATTTTTAAAATAGAACTGAAAATTTGCATTTCTCTGTAGACACTTCAGAGGTGTCTAAACTTTTACTGAATAGCACTTAATCTGTTTTTTTCAGAGCAGGGAGATACTCCACTGCTCTCATCATGTCAGCTAACCTAGTACTAGGGAACAGAGTGTCATGGGAGAGAGTGGGACAAAACTTCAGACAAAGTTTATTAGAGAAGCCCTCCCTCTGAGTCACAAGGTGCAGAAAGGACTCCCTTGCTTTCTAAACTCCTTCTTAGAGAGGAGTCTGAGTGGGGCTGGATCCAACCCTAACCCCAGACTGTCAGCAGTTCAAGTCTAAGGAATTACAGGGTGTGACTGAACCCTTGTACAGCTTCAGGATTCATAATGGAAAGCCAGATATATTTATATAAAAATGAATGATTTATTATTGTAAATGATTAGACAAAAAGATGTTAATCAGAATTATTTACTACACAGCACAGAAGCTAAAACTACTAATAAAGTAGACAGGACATTATCAAAGCAATTATATTAAAGCAATTGTAATAGAGCTAGCAAAAAGAAAAGAAACAATTATTAAAGTAGACATTGATTTAACTCCCCCATGCCAATATCTGGGGCCTGCAAAAGGCATTTCTTTTGCTCAGCCTTGAGCCTTGGGGGGCATCCCCATCCAAAGGAGGAATCTTCATACACATTTCAAGCAGGGATATGTTAGAAGAGCCTAACCATCTGAAAGTGGACTGGACTTTTATAGCGTAGAGTGATTGACTGTCAGCCATATGTCTCCAAACCAGCTTGGCACCTTATCTGCCAAATCCATGCAGGATGTTAATTGGGGTTGATGTGTCAGACTGCTTTTAGCATAACTTAACCCCAGAACCAGCCTGATGCCCCTCTCTGTTAGCCTTGTAAATAGTGCATTGTCCAACTTGCTGGCCCACAATCCAAGGCAGAGCATCCTACTAGACATACCTGACAATAAGAATCTTCTTATAAATTAGGATTATCACTGAAATATTCCTAATACTGGCCTTCATCTAAATTCATTTGAATACAGGAGCTAGAAGCCCCCCAAAATGCATAATTTATGAAAATCAGTTGGTTGTTCATGTTTGGAAATCTTAACTGTTCGTAGCATTTCAGTGGACATGAGCACAGTACTGTGCAAATCAAAATCTAAGGGTCCTTTTTCATGGTTTTTAATCCAATATAAAACCCTAACAATATATACTTGTTTTTAATATCCTGTTCTTTGCCACAACCTTCCAAGTTAAAGGTGAGAACAGTGTGGAATTTCAGATGTCTTCCTGGGCACTGCAAGGCTGTGCTTCTATTTCATGTTCTTTGTTGTTACTTGGTCGGTCTGTTCTGAACTACTTTCTGACTATGGAGTGAATGTCAATTGACTTTTCATTTGGTGTAGCAGAATGCTCAGTACTATCATAACCCTCTGTGGTGTGCAGCCCTAGAGTTTTGGAAGTAGACCTCCTTACCTTCTGACCCTGCCTCAGGAAGTGAAACAACCTTTCTGGACTGTTTTAATCAAATGGTTGCAAAGTTTCCTGATAACATTTATAATGTGAAACTTAAAACAAGTTTTGCTTTCATACTAGAACTCATTCTCCAGAGGATATTCTGCATTTTGTACAGTAATCCATTTTTATCATCCGTAAGTTTAATTCAGCTCTAGGTTCACCAGATTACTTTTCTTTCAAACTGCTCTTACAGCTATTCAAGAACAAAAAGGGAATACAAGAATAATGAACAATTGTCAGTATTTATAGCACATTAATATCTCCCAAAACATGCTACAGGTAAATTCTTTGTGCAATTTCTTCACATGAGTTAAAGGGTGTTCTTGAAAATTTCTTATCCATTCTCAGCCATGAGCTAGAGCATGAGCTCTGCTTTTTTTTTTTTTATTATTCTATACCTAGAAAAGTAACTATTTACTTATTAAAAGCAGCTGATACTACTTATGAATAGGAACAAAACAAAAAGAAAAATGTAGCCATATAGAAAGGAAAGGGCTGAGACTGTTGTCTAGATGAAGTCATGCAACCTATATATCTGACCGGAACTGAGTGTGTGTGGAAGTGCAATTGTTTGAGCAGCAGGTAAGGACAGAAATGGGAACACTCAGGTCACCCATCTTAGCTGTGACCTGGTAGCACAGACCAGCTGAAGTGGAGAGCGACTTTGAGGGATTGTTCAAGCAAGTGAGAAAGTCTTTTTTTGACTCATTAATCCTCTATAAAAGCTCTCACCATACCAACTGAAATGACATTAACAAAAAAATATTCTGTGCTAGCTGTTAATTCTGACTAAGTACCCAGTGTTGATCATTACTGCTAAAAAATGGTGGCTTTTTCATGAAGCATAAACGTCAGCCACTACTCTTAGACCCCAGATATTCTGCTAAAGTGCTTTCTTGCTCTGCTGTGTGCTGTTGCCCATCTTCTCTTTATCTGCTCTGGACTGGTATGAGTAAACAGGCTTACAGTGATGAGTGGATGCTGAAATTTCTGTAGTCTCCCACGGAGATCTTGAGGAGAGGGACAACATTTCTCTAGGTAAAGCACAACAAAGATGCTTGTTTCCCTTGGCAGATCTTAACAAAAGATACTTGTTGATTTGAGATTCACAAAAGGGTTTTATTCTTGATCAACAGAGCTGTAGTGGTATCTTCACTTAATGCTTCATCACATTCACAGGCAGCTCTACAGTCTGGCAATTTTTGGACACATTTTATCTCATTATCACTAGAAAATGTTGGTAAAACTTAGTCTGTCCATATGTACCATAGCTGTCCTCGTTCAAAAAGAAAAAAGAAATTAAAAGCATAAAATAGTAGCAACTACCTAACTGATACTAGAAGTTTGGATGAAGAAGTTCTCTATACTTCACTAAGAAATTGCCTCATAGAAGTCATCCTTGTAGAAGGATAGAAGAGGAATTGCTATTCCTGCAGGTAGAAGAGGTATTGCTATTCCTGCAGTTGTTCTAATCTGTTTACAGGTAGAAGAGGAATTGCTATTCCTGCAGTTGTTCTAATCTGTTTACAGATAAAAACCACAAACGTTGTCACATGGGAAGACTTAACCTCCATTATTAGAAAAACTGCTGTTTAGAAGCTAAACACTGAAAAAATCCTTGTAAAAATGAGATACTCATAGTTTGTGCTCCTCTCTGGTGCCTCAGGCAATCTTTGTCATTGGCAGCTAAACCACCTGGACTGCCTGTATATGCATATAACAAATCAGGGGAAGGAAGGGGAGAAGCAGCCCATAAAGCCTTTTTCTCACTCCCTAAGGTCTGCTGTGCAGCCCTCTTGACAGAGCTATGATTAAACCAGTAACCCAGTCTGGCATATGGTGATAAGAGGAGAGAGTTTCATTTTGTATACTGTAGTAATAATTACAGTTAATATAACTTTCCCAAAGGTTCTCAGCTGATGTCACTTCTTCCCACACTGCTGCAAGTGGCTGGAAGTTGATATGTGATCAAGATGACCAAGACAGCTGAAAGGTCATAGCAGCATTGCAAATATGCTGCTTTTTGTGCTGCTACTGTCAAAAGCCTAGGGATTCAAGGATGTGATCTGTATTTTTAGTACATGTGCAGTACTTGTTCTTAATGCCCCACTACACATAAATATCTTTTTTTTCCTCAAAGATTGAGGGGCTCACCTACAAAATATTTATCTGTTTGGGTTTTTTTGTTTCTTATTCTGTAAATATCTATAACATCAAGCTGTGTCTTTAAAGAAGAGCTATCTTAAAGCTGTAGCTCACACTGTTGCTCAAATGCTCTTCTTTTGTAAGCTGCTGTCATTCCTTGGACACAAATCAGCCTCAGTTGCAATGCTGAACTGGTTCTATCTGCTGTATCTAAAGACAAGACATTTATTGAGTGAATTGGCCCATTTTTACCACATTAAACTGAATCCTAGCTCTGACTGAGCAATCACTGAATTATGTTGATGAAATTCTCAATCTTTGCCACCTCATTTTGCTGGTTCTTCTTCCATCAAATATACTTCTTCCATTTTTCAGTGTTTTAAGACACATGTGATCTTTTTAATATTATATTATTTTTAATATAATATCATAGATGTTACAGACACTTGTTTGCAAGATGGAGTACACCTTGCATTGGTGACATAAATTTAGCTCCCTTGGGTCCCAGGATCTCAAAGTGCTGCAATATTCCAAACCTCAATATTTTTTCCAGGAAGATTTACTTTTAAAATACTATGCAAAATATTCCTTTAAAGGAAAAAAAAGGCCAGTGTCATCTGGTGGTTTTTAGTGGCCTTTTATGAAAAGAATCCCCAAACATGTACTGAGTAGTTGGTAAAAATGCCAAAGATTTAAATTAATGGCTAAGATCACTGAAGGTCTCTTAAAGGAAACAGATGTGACGTACCCTTAAGTTGGATGTCGGGACTTAGGTCTGAAATCTTGGAGAATTAATGAACTGTTGTCAGGGGGATACAGGAATGAATGGGACTTGCCAGTAGCAACCTTCAGGGAACTATTTCGCACCTGATGCTAATCACTCATAGGTGCAGAACAGACTGCAGATCAAGTAGGTGGATAAAAGACAAGATTTATTGATCTTTTTTTCCCGTCTTGTTGAAGTGAATTATAAAGTCACCCAGTTATTAATCCCTCTATATTAACTAGTAGGGAACCTCTTTATAGTTGGACTTTGAGATAGAAAGCATAAGAGCAGGTCTTTAGCCTTTGAGGACACTCTTGTATTTTTTTGCTTGGATTAATTTCTGGATTAATTTCTTGTTAAGCTTCCTGTTCCAGGGGTGTCTAGGAAAGCAACTCACAGTTCAGCAACACTGACAAGTGTCAGTGATGTAGAGCATTGGACTGCAATGCTATGAATTGTTTAGAGCTCTATGGAATGAAAGCAATAAATACATCCATATGAAACAAATACAATCTTAAATTCTTCAGGAACTGTCTGATGTATGTTATGGTCCGTTAATTCAAGCACAGTTGGTTTTTCAGTTTGAAGAGGCTCTTTGGTGTGAAGTGTGAATTGTCCCTTCAGCAAGAGACAAAAAACCTTGAGAGAATAACTTCAGAAGGCATTGAAATCACATATGAATTACAATGCCAGAAGACTTCAGAGTTATTTCTGTTCATCAAAGGCAAATTTATTTAACTGCAGTATAAGGCAGAGTTCAAGCAATATATTTCCCTTAAGGGTTGGAGGCCTGCTAATTTAAGATAAGGTTTTAATGGTATGTGTATAACGCAAAACATTTATAAGGTAAAAGTTGCATATCTATAGTTCTCAGTCCATGCAAGTGGTACAGTTCAAGCAGAGACAAAACATATATGGACAAGCCAAGTCTGTTTTGATCAGTAGCTGATTCACATTGATTAACACTGATCCATAATGCCATGCACACAAGTCCTTGTAAGAAAATTTATAGATTACTCTCCTGAGTTTATTCTGTCCAATGCATGAAGCAAACACAACAACTCCAGAATATTTCCTTTTTCAGCTCCAGTCACTTTAATGGTGTCTTTTACAGGAACGTTTTGATGAGGTCCCTGCGAACCGTCATAAAAGTATGCAGTGGGTGCACTTGCACTCTACTTGCCCTTTTTGTTTCTGCTGTCAGAAATCTGAGGAAAAAAGGAAAGCAGAGGAGCATCTACCTAACACTTTGGTCTTGTTCAAATCATCACTGGTGGTGTTATTGAGGTCATTTGTTCCCGTGCTGTTTGGTGCAAAAAACTGACTGAGCAGCACTGTCACTTGGGCCATCAGTGGGGCCATCTCATTCTTACAGAGGAACAGCAGTTCTCCAGAAAAATGTTTTATACCTTGGGGAACAAATGGAGAGGAAATAAACATGGCCAAAATGAAAGAAATCAGTATTTATCACTACAGCTTCTGTAAGTGCAGACACTGTCTCTTTATGCAATGGGCACTAATCCCAAGCATTCATTTTTCTGGTGGCATCCAGCAAGGTGAGCTTGAATGGACATGCCATTTAGTGCTGCCTCCCACACATCCCAAGGGCCAGCTCTGTTTTCCTGCAGGCAGTTCTGGTCTGCTGCCCTTGCTGGCTGTGTCCCATATAATGCTCTTGCTGCTGACAGAGCTACAGAAGCTGCTGCCATGATGACCTGTTCTGGGATGAAATTCTTTCTCCATCTGGAGCCTGCACATTGATGAGCCTGCTGCTGATGTTTGTTACTGCTTATCGCTGCCCTAACATTTCCAGTGGGATTCTCCTCTTTCAGTGACACTTGAGCTTCCTTCTGAGGTGGCTTTGTAGTGTGGAGATACCCAGGTGGGTTGCAGTGGTCCCTCAACTAGCCTCTGCCAAAACAAGACAAATGCATAAGGAATGTAATTTGTTTTCATCCTAGAAAAGCGAGTCTCAAGGCCAGAATCACCTCTGCAGGCTCACAAGAAAAGGCTGCCTTGTGAGCAGTCTTCCACTTTCCCCATGCACACATTTGCCTCCTTGCTTTACTCACATCCTTCACTTACTTTGTCCTCTCACAAATTTTCTCTGTTTTCAGTAATTATGACTAAGGTTGTCCTCCTTCACTCACCTTCCTTTTTTCTCATGGACTAAAGAGTTTTTTCCTATGCTCTGTAGTCTCCTGTAACACCATTCCCTGAGCAGTGCTGTATATAGTTCCAGGGGCAGTCTCAATATCTGTTTGTCATGAAAACAGTAAATACCAATCTCTTCTGGTGGTAGCATTAGGTGTTGAGAGAGTAAATTTGCGAAGCTTATTTTTCCATCATAGACAGGATGTTGTTTTTACCTTACACACCATTTGCTGCATACTTCACTGCACTGAATTTGTCCAAAGCTAATTAGGTGTTGTAATGGAAAAGCCTTTATAATTTTTGTGAGAAAATGATTTAGTGGCTCCCTCCTGTTTCTGGCCAGTAAGACACTGAAGGAAGTTTTCCAAGGAGGTGTAGAAGGCAGGCCTTCTGTGCATCACAGCATCTTTTAGTAAAAGATATAGGATTTAAAATACACTGTAGCATTGTTTTGGGTTAGACTATCTTTTTTTTTCTAAGGGAAAGAAAATAAATGCATTCTTAGAGCCTAATTCTAGACATGGGTTTTCCAAAGCTGTGCCCACTTCCAACAGACACTGAGTTCCTGTCAAAACTGCCTTGAAAATGCTGTGTGCTCAGCCTGTCTGCACTGAACAAATCAGCCCAAAGTACCTTCCTTTTCCCTGGAGGTTAGAACAGACCAAAAAGAGTTTCTAAACAAGTTGATTTCACTAATTACTACAATAGTACTCTGAAAGACATGAAAACAAGGTGCTTTTGAGGGAGCTGCTTTTTATCTTGGAGAAATTGTCAGGCAGAAGATATATCCAAATTTCTTGGAGTGCTTTTTGTTCTGTTTGATTTCAGGCATGTGATTTATTTACAATTTGCACTGAAATATGTCATGGAGCCATGGTATTCAAAAGAATGCCTTTCCTGAGGAGCAGTGACTTCCTTATTCATTTTGGAGAAAAATGAAATGTCCCCTTACTTGTGGGAGACCATTGATTTTTCAGTGAGGAAACTCAAAGTGACTGTGCTTCATCTAAGATAGCTTTGTGAAAAATACTGATAATGACAGGGAAGAAAAATCTTTGAATAAGGACTGTTGGCTGATGGTTTCACAGTGTGCTTGAATGAAGTCCTGCTTCTGTACCTGCTGACATGAGGCTTCCCACTCTCCAGGGTGAGAAGCAACTATTCTCTATGACATTCACTTAGTGGCTACTTAAGCACCTGCTCTGTTCTTCCACTTGTAACCTCCCTGTTATTGAAACAGGCATTGAGAGAGGAGGAAGCATGCATGAATAAGTAAGTAGCATGCCAAACCAAAGCTTTGTGCCCATTTGCGGAGTGTAAATGTAGCTGGGACCACCATAAGTGTCCTTCAAGTACATTATTTATTTGCATTTGAGTTTGCACTCTGTTTGGCTTTCCCGCCTCTCAGAATCTGCAGGCTGGTTTGACAAATGTGTAGAGCTGGGAATGCAGCTAGTTGAAATCCCATTTTTCTTGCACTTCTGATTTAAGTAAGGAAATAACATGATATTTTGTTTCGCCCAGCAATGGAGGGATTTCCCTGCCTTCAAGGAGATTTTCTGGGCTGTCACTTGCATGTAGTGATTAGATAAACAACTGTATCATCCTGCTTTGATACTTGATTGGTTCCAGGATAAACCTACTCCCTCTCCAGGCAGAACCTACCAGCAGAATTATGGTGGGTACTGAGCCCCATTTTTCTCTTCACTGAAGTGTGCAGTTACACCCAAGCACACCCAAGCATTCCCAAGAGTCTACAGTGGTGGAATTCAGGGACCAGCTGTTGGCTTTTAGGATATCCTATTTCTGCAAGATCAAGCAGAATGAAGGTAAGGCAAGAAAATTTAAGTGTAAAGATGTCCTTTGTACGTACCAAGGAGAATAATATCATGTGCTCAGTTTAATGAAATTAATTCTGCAAAGCTTTTGGGAAACAGTAGGAAACAAAACTGGTTTAAAAGACAGACTTGTTTGATCAGAGCACGAAGCAGATAGATAGCTGGGCATCCAGCATATTACCTGAGAATAAAATTAAAAGTATTCATCAGAATTAGGTTTTATTATTGTTCAAAGGTGCTTGCCATTAGGGAAAACAAACAAACAAACAAACAAACAAACAAACAAAAAAACCCCCAAAAAACCAATAGCCAAAAATGTGTCTTTGTTGAATTAAAGCAAAATCTGCTATTTTTCTCGTCTCCCCCTGGAAAGGAAAATCTGTGATATTATTTTCCTGAATTTGCTGAAGAGACTAGAGGTACTATTTAGAATAATCTGAAACTATTGAGATAATCTTCAGAACAGTAGCTGATGGGGAAATCATTGTCCTGGATGTTATGGTCGCATTTGTCAATACTTTTGAGACTGTGGGTTTTGTCTGTTCAGGAAATTTCAGTGATAGCTAAACACAGCTACTCACCTTCTGCCTCTGACCTCTGCCACACAACAACCAAACTCTAATGAGAACACCCAATGGAAATTGATATTAAGTTGTTTGACTAAATCTTTTGAGCTACTTTAATTCACCTCTGAAGTGTGTGTTTGTTCTAAAATGAATAGCTTTTTTTGTTGAAAACAGGTTTTCACTTGCAACTGTTTCTTTCAAGTATAAAAAGAACTGACTCTAGATTTGATCTTCTGAGTAATAGTACTTGAAAAGCTACTGAGGCCTTTTTTTCCCCCATTTTTCTTCTCTGTGCTTAGAGACCAAAGTAAATTGACATAAATTTCTTTACTGATTTTTTTTGTTCAGGCACCATTTGCAGCTGAATACTATTCTTTCATTTTTGTACAATTACAGATGTTTCCAAGCACTAGCAAAGTCTGTAAAACTTTCTTCTTACCCATTATTCTTCCCCAAGACCTTGGCATGTGTACACACATATATGGTCCAAATTCTGAAGAACTTCAAACTAAATTGTGCTTTCAGATCGTATTAGTGAAGTAGACATTTTTATAAACACACTTTGACATTGACCTGACTCTAATTCAGATGCTAACACATTGTTAACATTAACAAGCCATAAGAAAAATGGTCATTTCAGAATATTTATTTATTGATGCTACAAAATATATTACTAGCCTTGGAGGCATTTTTATATCCTGTACAGAAAAAGTCAAGCCTTCACTGTGTTCTTAGACCACTAAATTTTAAGTTTTCTATTTAAGAGTAACAATTGCAGAATTTATATTAACCACTCGGGTGTTTAGAATTATTCCCTACTATTTTTCCTTTTTCAAGAAAAGCAACTTTCAATAACTACTGAGACACAGCTCAAGGAGCAAAGGGAATATAGTAATTTCTTTAGAAATATTACAAAAGTGATGAGTCCAATTTATTCTTCAAATTTCTTTCATGTTAAAGCAATGTTCTTAATATATAGGATGGGGCATGTAAGAAAAATAGATTTCTTTCTTCGAGGGAGGCCCACACAGGAGAAGTCTGCTTCTAGTACCATTTTTTTTACTTACTATGTCAGTTTAAGGGTCCTATGGGGAGAGCTCCTCTTGCATTAGCACCTGACTTACAAATAATCTGGTTGTCCATTTCCACAGGGAGCCTGAGCTGTGAGCTCCAAGAACAGGAGACCATTTCTTTCCCAGCCATTGCAGGGCTTGGCTTTCATTTGACTCTCAGAAGATGCGTTTTTCAGCAGACTTAGAGTTCACAGTTCAAACTGATAAAATGTAGCTCTCAAGCCCAGCATTTCTCAACCTTTTAAAATTCAAAGGATGCCTTAGCATTGCTGAAACCGTCTACAGACTCTATATCCAGCACTGCTGCAGCAGCTTTCTTTAGTCAACTCCTGCGGTCTTTGGCTACATTCAGGTGCTTTCCTGAATCACAGAATGTGGCAAAACCCCCCATTCTGAAGCCATCAGGAACATAGAACCTGTGCTTTTTGAAATTCTTTCATATGATATTATATCTCTATTAATATATTTGGAAAATCACATTGTTTCTGCACTTCAGGATCCAGCTGTTCTTGGACTCTTTATTAAGGTCTCTAAATAAGAATTTACTATTAGTATTGCTAAGGGCAAAATGCTGCAAAAATGCTCTGTTTTGCTCCTCCAGCACCACTGTGAACTTTAAATGTGTACTAATCTATTTATCTAGACCATATTCCCTCCAGTGAGGAGAATTAATGGTGAGGTTTTAATTTGGCTGCATTTCCACATTATGAAGTTGAAATGGGAATGAAAGGATTTTACTGGAGGCTACAGAATAGAAGCACTGCTGGAATAAATAGCCCCCATCATAAGCACACCAAAGTCTACATGAATTTGAACCCCTGCTTGAGCTTCCATAACCTGAGGATACCCATCACCTACTTGTCTTGCAACCCTTCTGAAGAACAGAGGATGTGCATTAGGAACTGCACTGCTAGCAGATCAAGGGAGCTGGTCCTGCCCCTCTACTCAGCCTATAACTATCCCTGTTAAGACATGCTTACAGTAGGCACAAAGCTAGTCATGCTTTGTCTTTTGCATATAAAATAACTCAAGAAGGACAGGTCAAGTAAGGTTTCCATATTATTTCTAATTTCATGGAACAGCTTTTGGCAAGACTCAAAAAGAATGACTTCAGATGAGCATATTTTTCATGAAGAAAACAAGGCAATAAAGTGACTGGGCTAAATACATGATTGTCTCTCATCAATAAGTAAAATGAAAGTGGAGAGAACATCTGTGACCACAGAAGAATTCATATAATAGAAAATTTAACACATTTTGCTTTTGAAGACTTGTACTGAATTTAAAGAGATGGGTTTTACTCTTCCAGTTGTCCTTTCTGTACTCATTTTACTATGAAAAATAAATTGGATATTGCTTTTCTGTAGACAAAATGGTTATTATTCTGCTGAATGTTAGAATAATTTAGCCTCTAAACCAGCTAGGTTATGCATCTTGCCACAAAGGTTGTATTTGAAAACAGGCAATAGAAAAGCATCAGTTATTAAATATTTCACAACTGCTCAAGGTTTTAACTTTAGATCCAAAAAAAAACCTACTTAGCAAAACAAGATATAAGTAGACCCTACTATTAAAATCCAGTTTAGCACAGCTTTGTCATCCCAGCTCTGAGAAGGACATTTGCATGGTAACCTAATCTCTGGAAACGAAAGGTAAGGGTATGTGTTTAAGTATATTTTGGTCAGCATAAATATCATGACGGGATTTTAAAAATCTGCTTTTGATATGAGGGTACAGTGCTGTGCTTATCCAATGATAATTTTGAGTCATAGATCTAATAGCAGATTCCAAGCCACCAGCTGAAAAGGAAGAGGAAGAGGAAGAGGAAGAGGAAGACTGGATTTTATAGCCTTTACATGTCCCACTATGTTGTGTGTTCCTTTATTCTTAGAGTAATGCTGTGATCATTCTGTTGGGAACCTCCACCAGATAATTCTAAAATTCATCTTAGCTGCCTAACTGCTTATTTAGACAATCGGTATTTGTCCTATTGAAACTGAAGCTACAGTGGAGAATTTTTACTTCATTATAAGACAGATTGTTTCACTGTTCCATTCCCTATTACTGATAAACCAAGCCAAGGGGAACATAAAAAAAATCATAACTTTATAACAGACTTCAAAATGACTTGAAAATTAGTTAAAACTACAAAGTTTTTTCAATTTAAGTATATGAATTAAAGTGATGATGAAATATATTGGATACAGTTAACAGGTAAACTGTTGAACTAACTTGGTTTTTCTTTGCACTGCATTAGTAGCATAAAATAACTATTTCCTAAATCTAAAAGAAAATTGTGGTCCACCTAATTATTTAAAAATGTAATGTACCTGTTAAAAAAAAAACCAAACAAAACCTGTCTGTTTCTCACACAGAGCTTCTGAGTTTCTGCAGGATCAACAAGTGAGATAATCTTTAGGGGTGAGGATATTTGAGTTACGTGTGGCAGGTTTAATTTTGTTACTGAGATAGAGATATTTTTTATATATGTCTATGCTCTGCAAGGATGACAGTGTACAGTGTGCCATCTGCTCATTTCTACTCTTTCCATATTTATCACCAGCAAACACTGAAAATTTTCATTTTCCTCAGTGCTCTGAGTTTCTTATATGTTTAATTTTTTTTCCCCTAACACTTAGGGAAAGAACAGAGTGGTCAGCAAATCCACATACTCAAGGGAACAAAATAGACCAAGTGTAACATTGGTTAGTGCTTTTACACACCTGAAAAATCTGTCCAGAGGCAATGGCTGAGGAACCATATACCCTTATGTAAATGAAAGAGCTTCTTTGCATTGAGATAAGCCTTGTAAACCTGTTTTCTGGAGACTCTTTGTAGCACAGCTGCGTCCTTAACTCCTACAACTCAATACCATTTTTGATTCATTGTTTTTCCAACTAAGAAATCCTTTTATGAACAGTGTTAGGGGGTTTAAGCATTAAATAAATTTTTTAACAGTACTGTTATTCTATTCTGCCTTTATGTTTGCTGTCACCAGGATCTCTGATTCAATTTTTTCTGTGAATCCCTTGAGTGCTCCCATGCAAGTAGCACCAAGCATTTGTCACCAGCTACATTTTTTAACAATGTCTTTGTTTTACTCTGCTCCTGTGTCAACACACAAACCAGACCCTAAGTGTGTTCAGGCATGGGTTTCCTATGCTATCTTTATGGTGTTTCCTGGTCCTGTACATATGTCTTATTCCTGAGGTCTGCTACTGGACTAACACGATCTGAAGAAGTAAAGCAAGTTTGGAGATTTTGGGGGGATTTTGTTTGGTTGGGGAGGTTTTTTGGGTTTGTTTGCTTGTTTTTTCAGATTTCTGGGCTGATTCATATTCTCCCAGGCACCACTGCTTCTGAGGACTTCAGTAATTAATGATGGGCCGTTTCTTCACTTTTCTGTAATCTTTGAAAAGCCTTTACTTAGGTCTGTGGCCATTCCCAGGCTGCATGAATACATTAACTTTCACAGCAGTCAGGTTCTTAGTTCCCATTCAGCTTACAGTGAATCATCTCTGGGGATGAGCTGTTGCCTGTATTTCAAGTTTGTCCTTCACAAAATGTTCGTCTTGAATTAATTACTCTATGTTATAGAAAAATAACATTTGGTATGATCAAGAAGTATAAAAAAAATTCACCGGAGTTAAAAAATTACCTTGTTTTCTTATTTGCAGTCAGAGATTAAATCCTAGTAACTCTGAGTGATTGTATGACCAAGGGATTGAGCTAGAAGAGATTTTTCTGGAAATATGAATAGCTGAGAAAAGGCAGAGCATAGCAAGCTGTGATGGAATAATGTGCTGATAATTTGTATTGGAATTAAATGCACCTCTTAATCTCACATGCTTATATAAAGAATCTTTCAAGGCTTATGTGTCATGATTTGCATAAATTATTAATCATCTTTGGAGAGAAAACAAATACCCAGAGGGACAAAACCAACCTATTAAAGCACAATAATAACGGGAATCGAAACACCTAAGTTAACAAACAATTAGAGCTAAAGTATTATCAATTTGAATGTTTATGGCTTACAAACCACCCTCTCAACTAATGTACTTCTAATTTGTATGATTTTCTTAGGATTTAGTATATGGTACTTGAGATAATTGTACTAATTTTAAGAAGTAGCAATTGGAGACCATGGCATGGGAAGCAGTAGTGTCTGAATTAACCACAAAATGCATTGTTAACCAGTCTCAGACTTTTTTCACCGTTAAAAAGTAATGTCACATCAGAACTAACAGTTAGTATGTCTCTTTGCACAAAGCTGCTTGGGGCTGTGGCACCACAGTATTCTGACCATAGCTGACTGCAGTGCAGGCAGAAAATACCACAGCTGAAGAAATAATCTATAATGAAGGACTTGTTCCAAAAACGAATAATTTTCTCATTAGGGAACATGACAATCAAGATTCTTACTAGCTTAATCATCCAGGTTCACTGATGACAAATTCTTCCCTGCAATTTCTCATGCTTTAAAGTACTTAGATTAGTTATTGCTGCAGATCAGTTCTGTAAATTTAAACTCTTCAACCACAAATATTCACCTCTGGAGAAAGTCAAAATTAGCCTTGAAAGTACTGGTACATAAACTATGCACTTTCATTTTTCATGAACAGGGCACAATTAAAATTTAATTATTTGTATGTTAGATGAAAGTTAGCAGAAATAAAAAGCTTCTAGTTTGTATTTCAATGTAATCTGAAAAACAAATTTAGTCAACATTGCGTCTTTATATTGCTATAACTCAGGCTGGTCCCATGATAATACTTGAATATTCTACAAGATTTTCTGTTTCCAGAAGTCACCAGTAAAGATTCAGGGCATATGCTGAACACAGAGTGATCTTCCTGGACAGCAAAAATATTATATGTGAGACCTTTCTGTCCCACACTGCCAGGAACAAGATTGGGGAAATTACCATTGTTGAATAAAAATACCAGCTGTGGTGTGAGGCATCCCTCACCCCAGGCGGTTTCCTTTTGTTTGGCAGCCCCAGAGCATGGAACTGGAGCCAAGCATCCAGGTGTGGGGTTGTGGCTGGAGTTGCTGTGTGCGCAGCTCACCGTGTTGAATCATGGTTGGAGGCAGCAGGGAAAGAGAAAGGGGGCTGAGAGATGAGCATCCTGTAACTGGCTATGGAAGGAGAAAGGAAAACACAGTCAACTGGTAAAGGTGTCTGGTGGATTACCTTTGTCCTTCCAGAAACTGGTACTTTGGCATCATATTGCACAAGGTTTTATGTGTGTGCCAGCTCACATCAGTCCCTGCTGATGAGCCTAAATACAGTACAGAGCTGCTGACCTTTCTTTTCTCTCAGTGTACAAACCTGATGTAGAGATGTCCTTTTGCTTTGCTTTCTGCTATACACATCTCATTCCTCTCTCCCTGAATACTATGGATAATGTAGAATTAACTGCATGCCACGAGATGCAAAATAGTAATAGCGCTACACAGTGGCTAAAAATCGCTTGAAGACAGACAATCAGCTAGCACCAAATTGACCTGAATTGCAGTTTAAATTTAGTCTAAATGTCAGAAAAGATGGATTCTTTAAAGACTGGGTGGAAGCTACAGCTTTGCCACTTGTTTCAGTCTGAGTATTACCCTGGAGCAAGTCAGGAAACAGGCTGTAATTGGAGCCACTGTTCTTTCATTGATTACTTTCTCTAAGTGTATACTGCAGAGGGGAACACAAGAAGAATAAATTGAACATATTGGTTTTGTACAAAAACTAGGGCTGGATTGTCTATGCTGATTACACACTTCACATGTTGGATGGACCTGCTCCTCTCTGTCTGACATCTCTGGTCAGAGGAACCTCAGCAGCAGGGACCTCTTCCCTTTGCCTCTTGAGGAGGGGTGCGTGGGGTGTTAGAAAAATAGTTCATAAAGATGAGGGAAGAGGATTGCTGCTACTCCAAGGCTGGTACACAGACCATTTAGGTTGGAAAAGACCTTCAAGGCATCAAGTCCAATATGTAATATGTCTGAGGTTAGACTTCTGTGCCATTTCACGTGGACTTGGTGTAAGTTTACTCCCTACCAGCATCACTCTCTGTACCCTGGCCAAAAAACCCAGGGGAATCCAGGCCAGCAGACACTTTTGTTTCCTCTTCATCTGCTTCGACATCAAAGGTTATATCTGATCAATCCATGATGAAAGGGAAACAGAGCCTTGCACACCTCTTGTCCACTGAGCAATTAAGAGCTGAGCAACAAGTTAGCTCCAGACAAATAAAGGAAAGAAATAATCTCTTGCATGTGTCCAGACTGACCGTCTGGCTGACCGACCGCTGGCAGCGTGTCACTCCCCAGGCAGCCTGCCGACAACCCAGCATACATCAGCCTCATTTTCTGAGTGATCCTTTTTTGTTAGAAAAAGGAAAAGTGCTTTTGAAAGCTCCTTGTTGGGCTCACAGCTGGATTTGGGAACCAGACAAGAAGTTACCTGCAGCTGACATGGCAGTCTTTGACATGGCCTCACTTAATAGGAGAGCTCACATCCCAGACAGCAACAGAAGGAAGAAACAGCAGTATTCCCATGGTGCTGTACTTCTGGCTACTCTTGAGATGTGTGTCCTCAGTCTGACACCGCGTAGGAATAAACCATGAGCCTGCAGTCCACGCTGGAGCTGAGCACCATGGGCTCTTCTTACCCTGGCCTATGACCTCACTGGGAAACGTTCTTGAGGAAAATAAAGACTGGGACCAAAATAAAGAACAAGTTTGAATGTAGCAACGACTATATGGAGTAATAATGAGTAATTCCATGTTTGTATTCACAGGGATTAACACACAGGCAGCAGATACAGAATGTAATTATTTGATGTAAATGATGACTATTCTTATTAATAATGTTTATATTCTCTCTCCATAGCAATCAGTACACTATTTGAGTTCCCTCCCTTATAATTATGGTAGAGAAGTTTCCTTTTTTAAAGTCAATTTCCTTTCCTACCCCTAGTTTCCCTTCATAAGAGAAGTAAAAGCCTTCCTGAAATCTGATAGCTCTGCTGTTCTGGACCAGAGCAGACAGCCAGTTCTGTTTCCTTGCCAGTTAGTGATTTTCTCATGCTGACAGATGTGCGAGACAGTGATAGATCAGATTAATTCTAATTTCTGAAGTGAGCCGACATTTGAACCCAGCTAATTTAAAATGTTCTTTCTGTGTTTAGTCTGCTCAGGCAATTTAGCTGCAGATCTTCCTCTCAGTGCTGTCCTTTCAGCTGGTGTGGTTGGGAACATGGAGCCAGAGCTAACCTCTTGCTTATTAGGGCAAACAGACGCAAGCAAACCGGCAGCTCCTGCGCACGCCATCCCCTGAGTTAATTGCCTGTTCTGCTCTGTTACAGCTTTGTAGGACAGCTCAGCTTGCCCCTCGATAGGGGATGGCTCCTCCTCAGCTGATCACCCAGGAGCCTGAGGTCCAGCACTTTGGGAAGGGTGCTGGAGGGTATGGGCTTTCGCCGTCTCTCAAGGCTGTTAGCTGTTTAATCCTATTATTTTCTTGCTCTCCGTGACTCACCAGCCTCACAATGTGATTTGAATCAGCCTAGCATAAATATTTTTTAAAAAACACTCGTTTGTCTTTGTTTCTACAGATGTCCTTTCCAAAGCTGCTTCCATTTCTCTCAATTCCTGTCTTTGCTATTTCATCATGAATACACTTGCAGGCCCCTTTCTAGGATATCCAAAGGTATCTGCATCAGAAAATGTCTCTTTTTCTGAAGAGGCTCCACAATTTTCATTGTAAATCATGAAAGCTCAAGATTTTTGTCTAGTGAAAATTTGTTTTTTTCTTTTAATAGAAAACAACCTCAACCTATAAAAATTGCTTTAATCAATATCTCAATGTTTCACTGAAAATGTCATGATGTAACATATTTGAACAGTAAATATAGGCAGAAGAGAATGCTTTTTCTTTTGAGAACACTGGTTTATCCTTCTAGCCTCTTGAAGTTCTTTACACTTTAAATTTACACAATGTGAAATTATTGTCAATAATGCTAATCTTTTTAATCCACATTCTTAATGTTGATAATAGTGTAATCTTTCAGACACTCAATTGTTTTAGCATTTTATCTTTCTCCCAGCTTGATAGGCAATTAATCCCTTTCCACACTTCCTTTACTTTGGGTCTTTCCCCTATAAAGCATATACTCAACACAATTTTATCCTAGTTCTGCTTCTATTTAATAAATGCAATTCTACTGTAGCAAGCTCTTGTCATCCTTTTGCTTTACTCTCATCTGATTCTCAGAGTAAAATGGAAAATCTTCTTACAGGTTTTCAAAGCAAAACCAGAAAACTTTTCCAGTTATTCCATATTCTGATAGAATACCATAATTCTGGAATTGAAATAAGGTTAGAAGACTACAATTACATATTACTGGAATAATGAAAAACCAAACTGCTACAGAAAAGTAGTTAGTAATTTTTAATTTTAAAAAGTCATTTCAGATGCTTTAGAAAGTTTTTCCTTTTTCTTTTGAGAACTTGGACAGGTTTCAGAAATCTTTGTAAAAGAAACTTTTTTCCACTTCCTCAGAAGTTTTCTCTTGTCAGTGGCACTTTGTGCTCAGCCCCAGCCCTGGCACTGCCAGCCTGGCTGTTTGCATTGCAACCTCCCCTGATGTCTGTGGAGCAGGAGATTGCAGCGTGT
Organism: Petroica traversi; assembly: GCA_025920805.1. Taxonomy (NCBI): domain Eukaryota; kingdom Metazoa; phylum Chordata; class Aves; order Passeriformes; family Petroicidae; genus Petroica; species Petroica traversi. Next base: position 6,119,011 of record JAHLSL010000020.1, read on the forward strand.
TCATGGGCACGTGTCCATCACAGGCTGTGTGTGTCAAATCAATTGATTTACTATTTGCCATTTTAATCAGTTCTTCCTAGACATTATATGCCTTTTAGCCAGTTTCATTTACAACTACTAGCAAATTTGATATTTTAGTCAAATATTTTTCCACTCTATTTTGATTTTATGATCTGAGACTGCAGAATGCTGTTATGTCTGTTAATAGTGGATTTCTTCAACACCACTTTGGGCAATTTTAGAAGCTCCTGGGATGGCATTTTGAAACTGTGCTGTCTCATGTATTAGATTATAAAGAATTAAAATTAAATCTTGCCAAAACTCTAATTAAAAATAAGTATAAACAAATACAATTTTGTTTCTAAAGATGTACCATATAAGTGAGTGTTTTTCCTATCAGAAGCATACAGCATATTGTTTACTATTTTAGAGAAATGGTAACAGCATAAGACAGATAATAAACAGCAACATTTACCTTAACAGCAAAGTCTTTTTTACATAAGTTGCATACATTTATTTTTCTCTTTTGTCAGGATACCCTATTATATTTAGTCTTTGTCAAGCTTTGAAGAGAATGTGTCTAATTTCTGTCTCACAGTACTTCATAGCTCACTATAAATATAGTGTCATTCTTGAGCAGCATTGTGTACTGAATCTCTAATGTCTTACAAGGGAATTGTTTCAACTCAGTGAACAAATGAAAATCACTTGGGATTCATTCCAAACCTGACTTTTTTCAAACATCTAACTTGCTCAGTGTCTTGATTTTTTCCCCTTTTCTGTATACAGATACTTAATTATTTACTCCAGAAAACCTTTAAAAAGGAAGGAAAGCTCCCCATACACTGGATCAAACATTTGTAAATATTGAATAAGTGGATAATAAAACATGTTAGACACGACCATGACCAAATGATGTGACAGTACTGTTTTACAAGTCCTTTCCAGAAGTGTTTGCTTCATTGTCTTTGATTGCTGTCACTGACTGATTCACGGGTCAGAAAATGCTGAAGACAGGACCTCCATGGTCAGCCAAACTGCCTTCTGTATGACTTGAATTGATTTTTACCTTTGTTCCACTGCAGAAGATGGTGACTGTTTTCATTTTTCTGCAGAAAAATTTTGCTAAGCAATTTTAACAGAAGGAAACCATCCCTAATGCACTTTGCAAGGAATTTTTACTCCTTACAAGCAGGACTGTAGGTACGTAGGAAGCCCTGTGTGACTTCCAAGCTAACAGTGAAAGGGTCCTTATCACAGGTAATAAACATAATAAGCAGATCTTCCAGACCCTGGGCAGAGAAGTCAGAAATTCAGTATGAGTTATACCCATAACTCCAAACCAGACCATCACCTTAAGGTGATTGCCAGTACACTCTGGTGAGTGCTTAGGAAAGGGCAGCTCTCTCCCCCCACACTGTTGTCTTCTTCTGCCCCTTTCTTGCTCAGAATGTATGTGGGACTGGAATATTTCAGATAATTTTCCTAGTCTGGTTCAATACACACTGTCAAAGAAGGATTGGATGGCCTGGGGTACAAACTGTGCTTCAGTGTGCTTTTGAAACAGCTTGGCTGTGCTCTGCTCTTGAATTATGATAAACTGTAAAATGTCAGGTCAGTCCTTAAAGAATTAGTAAACGAGAGAACAAGCGCTATATGCAGGAGGAGTGACAGGGGCTCCTGATAAAATATGAGGACAGAGATTGCTCATCTATACTGTACATTGTGCTGCTTGTTTGTATGTTTATATATATTTTTAAAAAAAACAACCCAGATTTCTGAGAATAGAGAGTCAGCTTTAGAAAAACTGATGACTGAAGCAGAGAAAGCATTAGCTTTCTCATTAAATGCTAGTTACTGATAACACTTGACTGACCTATATACCTCTTAAACAAGAAAAAGGTATTTCTAGAGCGCCCAGGGAAATCAGCCGTGGCTAAATTTTCTCTAGATTTTAGAAATCATGTTAATCATTTTATGCCTACAAGTTTCATAATGTGGTTTGAGCTCGGCAGCTGTTGCTTACGCTGCTGGTCTCATGCAATGCAGCAGAGTTTTTGCCTGAATGGGAGCTTCAGCTTCTGCCACAGCACAGCAGAATATTAATGAGCTGGGTAGCATCCTGTTTGATGCATATGGAAAGTGAATAAACCCCAAAAAAGATTTGAAATACTGAAAGGGCCCATGCTGTGGTACAGAGCCCAGAACTGAGGAAGAGAGAACCTTAATCTGTATGGCCTTCCCACTGCCACTGCACAACAAACTCCCTGGTGAACTCCATAGGGAGACTTCAGAAGTGATGGATGGATGGATGCTCAACAGAAGCACTTTTGGCACCTTCACTCCTGCTCTTTGAGCCCAGCTCTGGCCAGAAGTACCTGCTGCTTTCCTTCTCAGAGCACAGGCTCAGAGCAGGGCAATGGGGCACAGCTCTCTTTACCATTGTGGGAAGGAGGGTAAAACCTACAAAAAGGTAGAAAGGTGTTTTACCACATCTGAAACTTGAATTTTACCTGTATTGTGAAGAAACCTTGAATTAGTTCTGGCTGCACCCCTGACAGCAGCATTTAGAAGTCTTCTGTAACCTACAGTAAGGGGTTCTGTGCAGTTGTGTGTATACCTCAAGTGCTGGAATAGTCATGTCTATGCAGTTCAATAGTCTGAAATACTTTTGAACAACCATGAGCGAACTTGGACAGGCAGCAACTTTAAATACCAGTCCTTAGCCTTGTCACAGAATCACAGAATATTCTGAGATGGAAGAGACCCGCAGGGATCACTGATTCCAACTCCTGGGCCTGCACAGGACACCCCAAGAGTCACACCCTGTGCCTGAGAGCATTTTCCAAACATTTCTTCAACTCTGTCAGGCTCGGTGCTGTGACCACTTCCCTGGGGAGCTGTTCCAGTGCCAACCACCCTGTGAGTGAATAACCTTTCCCTAATATCCAATCTGAACCTCCTCTGTCACAACTTCATGCTGCTCTTTTGGGTTAACATGTTTAGATGCCACAAAGCAGATGGCAGTGCCTTAACTGTATGTGTGTTGTACAGGCCACAAGGGCCTCTTCCTTCCTTATTGAGGGGAGTGTTCATCTTCTCTCCTTTCGCACAACACTCAAGAAAGGTCACAATTCAAAATGACCAAACAGCCATAATTTGTAAGACCAGACATCCAAGAGAATAAACCTCATCCTGCTTCAACCACCTTTTTCAAACCTGTCATGTGGTTCCTTGAGGTTTGAGTGGATGTGCACGCATGCTATGCCTTCACTTCTGCAAACAAAACTCTAACTGAAGGACACAGAGAAACCTGTATTATGAAAACTGGCATATAAAGAGTAGCATGTAGCATCAACCTGACTGACATGCCTGCTGTCACTGCTCTTCCTGATCCTGGGAGTGCAGAAGACAAGTTCTGTTTTCAGCCATCTGTTGATGTCAACCCAACACTTTTCGAAAGCACCACAAGCATATTGACAGCACCCTATTAGAGTCTCATGTCTCAAATAAGGAGACCCATGGCGCCTGCCTTTTGCTGATAGCTGGGCTACTGCTTGCTTTTATAAGAAATGATTTGCTGATGAAAAACCAATCAGCAAAATGCTGAATTTATTACTATGTAATTTTGTGTGAAAAGAGATAAAATCCTTGGATAATAACTAAATATTGATTTTCTAGTAGTTGTTTTATCTTCACCCAAATCATCATTTATTAATGGAGACAGTTCAGCCTCTCCTTTAAATAGGATTTGCTGAAGTCCCAATTTCTCCTACAGTCCAGCTTTAGGTAAGTAAATGGTTGGTAGATCTTTTCATCAGTGGGCACAAGGCAAAGGTATTCCAGACTCTTAAGGAGAAGATCGTGAGCTTCGTTTGTTGAGACAGCAAAAAATAATGACAACTATTCAGATGCAAAGAAACTCAAGAAGCATTGGTCCTTCGTGCAACATATATCTAAACCTAGAAAACCTTGGCCATGGAGTATTTAGTGCTTGAATAAGCATGAAAAGCAAGAAAAAAAAGTTTGCTTGGGCAAGTTGGGAGCTGAAATATAACAACTTTGTAGCATTCAAGGATGTGTTTAATATAGATTGCCAATGTGCAGTTGTATGTAGCTCTCCAGAAAACAGAATGTACTGGGGGGAGTTGTCATTATATGCCTGATGTGTCACAATTCTCTCCCCATCAATTATTCACCTCTTCTGGCCTTCTGGGGTTAGACAGACCTTTGGTTCAATCCTGTCTATTCATTCTGATGTTTTAAAAAGTAAACTCCTACATTCTGTAAGTAATTTTCAGTTTGACCTTCTGTATACAAAAGGTACGACCTCTGATAAAGGCAAGGCAATTAATGAAGTAAGAGTTTGCCTTGTTACCTTGCTTGTGTCTCAGCTTTTGAATAAAAATAAGTTGCATTGAGTCTACATTCAGAGTTCACATTTCTGAGTCAGCTATGCGGGAAACTGAATGAATCGGTGTATAGGGCACCAAGAGGAAAAGAATAGTAAAGCAGAGAATCTAGATTCATCTAACTCCTCAAATCAATCAATCAATCAATAAGTAAATTTCATTTTTTAAACTCTCTTAGCTGTTTCAAACTGAAATTGCAGATTTTTGTCTACCAGATTTTAAGGAGAGGCAGGATGCACTATTATTTGACTTCTTATAACATGTAAAATTGCTGCCTTCCACTGCAGGGAAGAAAATGATGAAAGAAAATTAAGTGCTCATGTTAGCAAATACACTTGAAATAAAATCCTAAAATGTTCCTTACTAATGAAAACCATCAGGGAATCCCTCATAGCTACATTAAAATGTGAAAATGTTATTGGAAATGGGTATTTCTCATAAGAACAGACAAGAGGGTTTGATTTTCCATAGTGATTTTATTACCTTGAAAATCACCAGCTTAGTTAAATCTCTCATCTGCTGCAGTAGAAGTACCTCAGGGCTGTCAAGGAATGAAAACCACAGGAATTAGTGTCTGCATACATAAGATCCTAAATTATCATGAAAACTTACCCAAAATGTTGTGAAATCATGCCACAAAATGGAATCTAGCTCCCAGAATGGTGCTTTTCATTACAGTAACTTTTGCAATATACACCTTTTCAACTTGTTACCAAATCTGTCTGGAGAATGGCTTTAAAAGTATGTCCAGCTGATCATGTAATGTCTCACTAAGAGAACCAAAAAGTGTTAGTCTTTGGGCATGATGGATGTTTGTGATGATTCTGTGATTAGTCTGAATCAGATGGAGCACTGTCATTCATATGTGAGATGTCTTTCTGGAAAATCACAGAATGGGTAAGGTTGGAAGGAACCACAGTGGGTCATCTGGTCTGACCTCCCTGCTCAAGCAGGGTTATCCCAGAGCAAATGGCACAGGACTGTGTCCAGATGGTTTTTGAACTTCTCCAGTGAGGGAGACTCCCCAACCTCTCTGGACCATCCGTTCCAGTGCACAGTCACCTGCACAGTAAAAAAATTCTTCCTCATGTTCAGGTGGAACTTCCTGTGCATCAGTTTCTGCCTGTTCCCTCTTGTCCTGTTGTTCAGCACCACTGAGAAAAGCCTGGATCTATCCTCTGGCACCCTCCCCTCAGACATTGATAAACTAAGATGAGGTCTCAATTGTCTTTCCTCAACACTGAACAGGCCCAGCTCCCTCAGCCTTTCCTCACAAGAGAGATGCTCCAGTCCCTTCATCATCTTTGTTCCCCTCTGCTGGACCTGCTCCAGGGCTTCACTGTCTCCCTTGAACTGGACACTCCAGCAAGTGCTTCTCCAGGGCTGAGCAGAGGGCAGGACCACCTCCTTTGCCCTGCTGGCAATGCTCTTCCTAAGGCACCCCAGGATAACATTAGCTTTCTTGCCCACAGGGGCACATTGCTGGTCCATTGTCCCCAGAGGTGCTTTCCAGCAGATTGACCTGCAGCCTGTACTGATGCAGGGGGTTATTCTTGGCCAAGTGTGGGACCTTGCCCAGATGAAGATCCCTGCATGTGTCCTTGTTGAATTTCAGATAGTTTTTCTTTTCCCATCTCTCCACCCTGTCAAGGTCCTTCTGAAGGGCTGCACAGCACTCACTGTAGTTATAAAATCCACCAATTTTGATGGGGGAGAGATGCTGTTCTGGGAGGGATACTTTCTTCTCCTTTTTGGCACATTTAAAAGGCAAGTCTTTTTTTATTTATCTTGTTTTTACAGGAATGTGTGCTGTAAAACACACTCAATGGGCCAACTGCTGCTCCCCAGCACCATTACAGAACCAGAATAATTTCAGGAGAATTAAGTGAAAGCACCATATTGCCCAAAAGATGTGTGAGCACAAGCACTCACAAATCAACCATGCCGCAGTTTTACAGAAAATGGTTTCAACAAATGGAAGAATTCAATTTCAGCAAATGTTTTGATCATGTCTGCGCATTAAATAATGAAAGAAACCCAAACAATACAGTCTGCTCCTTACTAGAGTCAATGAATACTATTAAATTACGAAGAGAAGAACTCACACCTACAGGTGGTTTTGTCATGCTTTTTTGTTTACTTTTTCATCTGGTAAACTCTTACTGATCTTTTACTGCTGTTGACTCATAGTCTGTATGCTTTTTGGAAAAAAAATCTCAGTATCTCTATTTCACTTGAGCCTCTTGTAGTTTCCACAGGATCTTATGGTTCTGTACCTGGCTGCTTACTTCCTGCCAGTTCCAATGATAAAGAGCCCCAGGTCATGAAAAACAAGCAGCACTTCATGAACATCTTTGCTGCTGTTCTTTCTTTCAGAAAAAGAAGGCGGGAAAAGCAAGAAAAAAGCTTTACTTAAGTTTGACTATTTTCTCTCGGTTTCTATGGGAACAAGAACTGATGAAGGAGCAACTGCCAGCCATCAGCTGGATTACTGAAACTCAAGCCAAGCTGACTGGCTGCTGATGAGGAGCTTCAGGCTTCATTTGGACTGTCCACTGGGTTGCTAAATTTTAAATGGTTTCATCTTGGGGAGAAACAGGGAACTACATCAGGTTTAAAACCAGTGAAAATATTTTTTCCCTGGGATATCTTCAGATCTTGTGATTTCTAGGACAAACTCAGAATAAAATGTTTGTTTTTACTAGAAGAAAGAACATAAAGACAAGTAAACCTTCTTACTCAGGTGATTAAATGCCCTTAAACTTTTTGTCAGTTTTCATAACAATACTTACAAAATGTGGAGATCAGTAAATATAACCATTATCATAGATTGTCAACTCAAACAGCTGAGTGAAAAGGGCACCTAGCAGATGTGGGTTAAATGGCCTGGGAAAAGGCTCCTTTTACCACCCATCCCTGCCTACAGCTCGAATTCCTGATGCTGTTACCATTTCACATTGTTCTTTCATAAAATCTAACCTCCTGGCTCTAAGACATCAACTTCTCCTTTCTATCCCCCATCTTCTTGTTATCCCATTTTCACCCTACCCAAGAGCTTCCAGCCACCACTCCAGTTACTCACCAGCCTGTCTTCCCATGTGCCCATTGCCCCTGGCAACTGCTGGGACCACAGCCCTGGCTGCTCTGCTTGCAGAGCACCTTTCTTCCCTGTTCTCCCTCTTGCCTCAGGAGGGATTTCAGATGGAGGACACAAGTTTTATTTACCAATAATCCCTCCAAACAGAGCTCCAGAGAGATAAAAGTAGGGCATGTGAAGAATTTTGTCATAGTGCTAATGTAGCAAATTTCTTTTTATTGCCTCTCTGAAATGGAGCGTGTGAAGGGGAGTTCTTCAGGCTGGTGCCACAATGGGATATAAATGGTCTGAGTATTACTGTGTGCAGTGGAGCTACACTGTCCTAATTCATGGGAGCTGAGAATCTGGTCATCAGATTACATGTCTACTGTTCTGTTTTTGCTTTGCTTTGGAAAACACAGGATGGGAGTGTTTAGGTACAAAAGTGTGTAATACAAATTTCTGCATGAAAAACACTTTTCCTTCTTTTCCAATGGTTCACTCCATCATTTACAGATATATCTGCCAATATCTGACTTTTTTCTTTCCTTTTTTAAATACTGTTCTACTCAAATCAAGCATCTCTCAGGGAAAAAAAAAAGAAAATGGACAGACAAGTCTCAGCATTAGGCAACTAATGTACTAAACACAGCAAATAACTGAGGGCAAAATACAGCATCAGGCTTGTCTTTAATTTTTTCCATGAAAAATAATATTTTGGTCTGGCAGAGTTCAGTAGAGCCCCTAAGCATGGATTTACAAACCAGTCGTGACCTCAAGTGGCACACTGTTCATCTGAATAAAATACCTGCCAGTGGACATTAGGATTGAAGTGCTCCTGAGTTGCTAGGTGCCACAGTGTTCAGATCCAGCAGGGTCTGCATTAAGTGTTTCCAAGATTATAAACAATGGGAGCACATCTGTGCCTTAATAGCCTACATCTCCCTTTAACCAGTCCTGCAGTCACATTATAAAAATATACTAGGAACACTGCCTAGAACCATACTTTTGAAAGGTGCTGTTTTAAAATCAATTAATCTGTGTGTGTTAATAGAAAATGAAAAACCAATTAATTGTTGAACTCTAATAGGAAATTTTCCCTGTTTAGATTTTGTCCTTCTCTAAAGCTGGATGCAGAAACTCGGTTGCTTTTCTGTGTTCAGGGTTCACCCTTTTCCATCTGAAAAGTGTCTAGTGAGAAACTGAAATCTGCATCAGGCAAAGGTTGTTAGCAGTCTCTGAGAGGATGAGACCCTAAGGCTGTGTATGACTTCTAGACATAAAAAAATTAACTCATAAGCTCCAATTTCAAATGCTACCCTGTACCGCACTTTTTTTTTGTTTTGGTTTGGTTTGGTTTTTTTTTGGTTTTTGTTTTTTAATAGCAAAAGCAATTTCACGGTGGTTTGAAGAAACCATTTCCCTGTTTTCTTTCCATGATATCAAGCAGGAATGCTTGGAAATGAGAGTCAGCAGCATCCTTCTTGGGGAGGAGGTAGGAAACAAGGATGAGAGCGGTCTTCATTAGAGACTCAAGCCACCAAAATTATTGCTGAATGTTAAAGCCTGACCTGTTGACAGCCAGGAGAGAAGCATCCAGGAGTGATCAGTGAAGTGTCCCAGGAAATGGGGCAGACCAAAAAACCTGGCTACATGAAAGGCCTTCCCACCTGGCCTGCTTTTCAAGAGGGTTATTGTGAGATTCTGAACAGGTGCTTCAGACAAATACATACAGACAAAAACACCCGTGAAGATACAGAAAGTAGCACCAATTTTTTCCAAGTAACACTAGTTAAAGCTACTCTACATTGACATCCTAAGGTGTAGGCCACAAAGTAAGGAAAGCAGTGTGGCAAACTAGGCTTTGCTAGGTGTTAGTCTGAGGGAGACCTGCAGATGGGCTGGGCTCTGGAGGGCCTGATCATTCACACTTGGTGCACCCTCATGGATGAACCAGGACTTTACTAAGGACAGTAGTGTCTGCAAGCTTTCCATCCTGCGAGTGTTCCAGCCTGTGTCTGAGAGCATAAATGCTTAATTAGGGCTGCAAATTATCCAGGCCTTCAGTCGGAGTGGTGGGATAGGCCCAATGAAATTTCAGACAGGTGCTGCCAATCCTCCCATGCATGTTATCTGAGCTAAGGGCATGTATGTCTAAAGGCATGAAATGGTTTATGGGGAGATTTTCAAAGGAATAAAATGGAGTTCAAAGCATAAATTCAAAAGCATCTGTCACTGAAACTTGCTTTTCTTGCTTTTCTATGTCTTTTAGCTCTTTTTGTAGCAGAAAGTTCAGCAGTAAGCACATCAGCTGGCAGCAGTTCATATAGTTCACTAAAAATCACAATGGTGCAAAGATTAGAAGTGCACTTCAGACTGTTTGTGCTGGAAAAAGCAGTCCCAATAGTCTACCTCTTTAATCTGTTTTTTATCTCAGCAACTGTGATACTGGTTAGGTTTAACTTCTGTAGAAAAACATTAATGCAGTTTTTAATCTGAAATTACGAGCACAGGAACAAAGTGCTCTGACCTTCTCTATTTCACCTGCTCTTCTTTGATGACGCAGCATTTCATTTGTTTCAAACAGGGAGGCTTGCTGTGACAGAGTTGTAGTCCTGTTTGAAATGTTGGCTCTTTCCCACTGTTTATATGTCACTCGTTTAGGATTTGTGAATACATAAGGCTGTAAACAGACCATGAAGGATCGTGACTTGTAGATCCTAAGAGGAAAATCTCTCCTGTAGAAAACTGGGTGGGAAGATGGGCAACCAAACGTGAAAGGGGAGGTATTCAAGGACACCATATAGTTCTGCCAGCATCACACACCAAGGCCTGTGTATTTTGTTTATCAGGATTCTCCCCTTTCAGCAGCAGAGCCCACATTATGAGCACCTGTTTCCAGCAGAAGGGAAAAGCAACCTTCTGTGTAACAGGACAAAATAGGTAAGCAAAACACCTTCTTTAGCTGAAGTTCACTCTTTTTCAAGTCACATGACTGCTTCATCCTGACATCTTGTCCTGTCAAACACCCATGCAGGACTTTCTGCTGCTTTATTAATGCTAAATTACTGGGGATTGCATAGTCATTTGAAGTAGTTCAGGGTTTTATTCAGAAATCAAGATGTAAGCATTATGCAGCCAAATTCTCTAATTTCCTTCAAAGTAGTACCAAGCTTTCCATATACATACAATCTCAAAGAGAGAGAAAATAAATTTCTGGTATCACCTGTATTATGTCTCAGAGAAGTAGTAAACTGAGCAATAAAAATTAAAAACTGATTTTTTTTTAATGGAATTGAACAGCCATATTCTAGCATAGGAAAGCCAGAGAAGCCAGAAATTAGATGTATCATGCATATGCAACAGATTATGAAGTGATCTAGGAGTTTGTCAGGAATAGCAAAATAGTAAACACAAAGGTGAGAGGAAGTTACTACTTGCTCTTATATCCCAAGACAGAAGAAGAGATCATGAGAGATACAAGATAGTAGTTTATCAAGAATAACACACCATTGAGGTTTCTAACTTAAGAGTCAGAAAGCCAGCTTCTTCTAATGTTTAAAATCATAATTCATAGCACAGGCACAAGTACTAAGAGGGAAAGGATGATGAATGCAATAGATAAATCAGAAAGCATACTTTCAGGGTATATTGCAAACTTAGGCTTTTGAATAGCTATTATGGAGAGCATGACTTTTCATTTCAATTTACGTCCTGGTAATCAATTATACACTGAGCTGAATATAAACCCTTTTGCTGCCCCATTAGAAAAAAACAAGCAAATAAAATAACAATTTCAAATGCAATGATTTCTCTTCCTATCTTTTCTCTGCCTTTGATTCCAGTTAACTGAGATAACTATGGACTTTTAACTTTGAAGAAAGCAAACTTCTTATGCACAGTGAGACTGCCTTTATTATAACTTAAGCCTTTTAGTTCTACTTGTCCTTGCAATCATTCCCCTGGCTTAATATGACTCATGAGAGATCTCAGAACTGAAGACCATAAACTTTGTATCCCTAATGCTAAATTTTCACCTGTCACCTACAGAAGCAGGAATTAACGCTAACTGGAAGAGGTTTCCTGATTCCTGAGCATGCACAAGTTCTGTGTGGTTCTCTGCAAGCATCTGCCTCAAACTCTGCTGGCAGAGGAGAGGTTTGCTGCTGCACACACCCGTGCCACCATGGCTGCATCCAGTCCTGTCTTAAAGTATTCATATTTTGCAAAATCACCCGTCAGCCAGTGTTCTTGTCAGTACAAGAACATTAACACTTAGTATCTGTAAAATTTTTTTCCCCATGGATCTCCCTGCCAGTTCAGTTCTGGTATGAGCAGTACAGCTGCTGGAGGCACAGAGCAGAAATGCACTGCCAAAGTGGAGGTTTACCACTGCTCACTTCACTTATTAATGTGAAGTGGCCATCAGCTTCTGGTGCCTCAGGCCACACCAGTGCTCGAGAGAGTGGGAAGTACAAGAGCAAGTTTTTTTAGGGCTAGGGATGAGCTCCCCGAGGGGAACTGCCACAGCCACCATGTCATCAGCTCAGCCTCACTGCCCTCACTGTCCCTGTGACAGCACGCAGCTCCCACGTGCTCAGTCCAAGGGTGACTGTGAACACTTACTGTCAGCTCTATCTGAGAGCTTCTCTGGAAGCTGGGCTACACTGGACTGGAGAGGCAGCAGACATGTGACACTTGCACACACACTCTGTGGAGTCATCCACTTTAGAGTGCAACCAGGATGAAGCATCACCAAATGTAACGTGTGTTGTCCTCACAGTGGCATAAACCAAGATTCAAAGCACTGAAAAACAGAAAAATATTTCCCCAGCTCAGCTTCTGGGAGCAATCCTCAGAATCTGCTGGGAAAGGGTGTCCCTGGCTCAGGTCCAATCCTCAGAGGCAAACTACAGCCTTTTTCTTTTATGCAGATCAGCAAAACAAAGATTATCATAATTTTTCTAGCTAAACTGTGCCGCCATTCATCAGATATGTAATTCCACAGTCTTTAAGTTTTAGAGTTTGAATCCCTCTTCCTTCCTCAGTAGCTCAGTGAAGTCTGAGAGAGAAAAGATTTTAATGCAAGCACCGATTTTTTCATATATCCCATCTGAAATGAGCTTTTGAGCAGCTTGTATACATTATTCATCCCATACCCTGGTTAGAATTAGTAACACATCGATTCCTTCTGATACCTTATCAGTACAGAGCTGTTCGGATATATTGCATTTAGGTGAAGTAATGTACACATCCAGGTTTACTTGCCTGAGAACATGATGTGAGTTTTAAGGCTCAAACAATCAGGGGAATTTCTTCTCAAAGTTCCTCAGTTTCCCTGGGCAACACTGTCCCTCGTACATATGTCTTCATTTGCCCTGGTTTCATTTCTACACGTTTCTCTCACTGCCCAGGACTAAAGGAAGAACAAAAGTCTATAAATCAATGACATCTTCACTAGCCTCATTCTTGCTCTTTCTTTCTCTCCTCTTGAAGCAGCAGCTCATCCTGTGACTTTCTTACTTCTCCAGCTTTACCAGCTTCAGAGTTCTTCACTACACTTGTATTAATTTCCTTTTAAAATGACAGCCAGTTCTAGATATGAAAATCACTACTGACTGCATAAATAAGCATTTGTACTGCAGTACACAGGTCTTTAGCAAAACCAATCTTGCGTGGATTTACATACATCTCATAGCTTTTTAGGGCAAAGGACCTGTAATTTGGCACAAAGTAGCTCCTCTTTTGTGGAGTGGCATTTATAATGACAGTACTAGGTAAATAACTCAGGCATCCAAAGACAAAATTCATCCCTTAAGGTCATGATCTGGATTAATATAAGAAAATCCTGGAGAGAGTTTAGAAACTATGAAGCAAGGAAAAGGATTATACTAATCTGTGAATTCAGTGATTTTTTTTTTGTGGTCTGACAGATAAAATGTAGATAGTATTTTCCATTCAGTTATTACTCTTAGTGTTATCTAACTTATTGGTATGTTGACAAGGTATGTATGTCCATTACAAATTGTATAAGAGGCAGGGAGAGAGACAACTATTTTCCAAACATGTACCCTTCAAAACAACTTTCACACAGCTCTGACGTACAATTTATATATAAATAGATATGCATATCAAACCCATTTGCTGTCAGGGCTTAGTCCTTTTATTTTAATCACTTATGGCCTCAAATTTATTTTTTCCTTAGATTAGCAATGCTGTACTTTCTGTTCAGTCACAGGCTGCAGCTCTACATGGAACTCACAATTCTCAGTGAAGGCTGTTTACTCGCCAGGCTCAGTGAGAGGGCTCAGCACTGTCCCTACCAAAACCCCATCTTCACTGGCATCCCATAAATGCCTAGCAAGCTCACTGAGGATTGCTTCTCCATTCGTAGCCCCGTGGCTGTGCCCTTAGCAGTCAATGTGACTGTAACACTTGTCCAGAAGCAGCACAGCGCTGTGCTCTCCACCGAGGCAATCACGCGACAGCCTCAGGAAAGTTCATGAGTGCAGCTCTTCTGCCTCCAGGCTTGAGCTGCCCGGTGCCCAGTCAGTGCTGGGAGAGCACAGAGCTGCAGCTGTACCTATGAAATGATGGACTGTTCAGAACTGCGCTGCTGCCAAAGCCTGGAGATGCCTTTCTGCTAAGAAAATTTGCAAGGCATCAAAACATGTTCTTCCACGGAGACCAAGTGCTAAGTGCTGGCCAGCTGGAATCCTAGATGACATCTGATAGCATCTACGTGGTGGATTGGTTCTCACTTCTATAGGCCAACCCCAAATAAGGGCCCAAAGCAAGGTCAGCAAGGCACTACTCCCAGTGAGCTCATCCTGCCTTACATTGCGGTATCTCTATAGTAAATATACTCTTGGAGAAGGAGGGAGGAGGAGGCCTAACCTGGATTCTGACTGTATCTGTTCTGTATCTCTTCTAATATCCTTGTCCCTGAACCCAAGTGCTGTGAAAAGGTCATAACCTCCTGCTCTTAAAACCGTGATATTGAATGTTGAATTATTTTATATACAATAGAACAGCTCTAAGAAGACACACTTTGCTGCCTCAGGAGAGGCTGCAGCCTGCTGGCTAGATGACACTCATGAGAACTGAGGTACGTTGGTTCAAATTCTTGCCCTGAAACAGTGATGACATTTCCTTTTGGGTGTCCTGCTGCCTAGGGAATGGGTGAATGCTGCTGGTATTCTTTGGCTTTGTATAAAACCTGTACCTAAGCAACAGAAGGAAAAGAATAAAATGGCTTAAAATGGCTTAAAAATATAATTAAAGCACTAAAAGTTGAATGGGGAGACCTGGATCCTGGTTCCTACTTCAGGCAAAACAGAAGGTTGGTCCCCTGCAGACTCCTCAGTCCAGTGGTTAGATATTGCTTATAGGTTCGCGTTCCCTTATAGGGAAATGGAGATGAGCCATGCTTTTCCAGATCCTCCTGCCAGCTGGGATTTGGGGCAATCCCAAGGAATGCTGCTATATCATTTCTTTAGACGACAAAATGCTGTGTTTTCCTACAATCATGATGGGTACTAAAGTGTATAGCCGTGCCTATGCAGGAGCCAAGTCCCAGGAGTGACTAAGCCATGCAAGAGGCACAAGTCAGAGCTGGGTCTTCAAGTGCCCATGGGAAAACCCACACCTTGCAGTGGGACACTGTGCACAGGTTTGTGACCCTAAAGCAGCCACTGACCAAGGCACCACCTCCACAAGGCAGAGAGGAAAGCAGTGCAATAAATTAGTGCACCAGTTCTGGTTCAGCATGATGGCTGCAGAGAAAGCTCAGGAAGCCGTAAAATAAAGATACCATGAAATAAACGGAAAGATGATTTGTAATTAATTGCTTTTATACAGGATGATGTAAAGCAGACTTAAAATTTCAGACAATTAGCCTGGCCATTGTAGATTTTGCACACACTGTCATGGTTACTTCAAAACTGTCTATATACCACACTCTAACAGGCTTAAAGGAGTTGAAACAGAACTTTTAAATCATTTGCTTTTTAAATAAAGGAGGCTATTTGTAGTAATAATACTTCTGATGAAGGGTTCAGAGTCAAGCGATACATATGATTGATGTCCATAATAATTGCACACTTCTATAATCCTTCCTCACTCATAAGAGTTTTGAGCTTACATTTTGGATATTATTAATATTCAGACAAAAATAACTTTTGGGCAATATCATGTCCTGAACGTGGTGGAGAATTATTCTATTTTTGTAAAACTGTTTAAGAATGATGGATACTTTTTCCTGCTCAAGTAAACACTAGCTAATTCTCTAGACCTCCCTTTTTTGCTCATGAAAGTTCAAGTCCAAATGATTTCATGGATATTTAAAGGATGGTGCCAAATACTGAATACACAAAGATTAATTTCTCCACTTGAGAAAGACCTGATACTATTCATCATATTGCAAACATTTCAGCACTGGTGTTTTCTTGGGTTTTAATTTGTAAGAAGGAACACAATGAATTCAGGAACAACAAAAAAAAAAAAAGGAAAGAAAAAATGAGGCTGCTGAAATGTCGCTGTCAAACTTGACTCCAAGTGAAAGTATCACACTTGTTTTTATTCTAGATAAGCAACAGGGCAGCTTGAAATAAACATGGATTGAAATTTTCTTCATCTCTTTAATGAGTTCAAAGAGGCTGAACAAAGACATAGAAGAGTTGAACATTGCTGTGTACAACACAGTAAACAGATTAAAATTTTATACCTGAGCAAAAAAGGAATTTAACTATTAACTACGGCATGCAGAATAACTGATAAGTTATCACATAAACATAGCATACTGTTAGTAGGTTACAGTCATCCAGAAGTTCTTAATTTTTACAAAGGCTAAAGATGGAAAAAGCTCCGAGACAAGATGAGTATGTGACATAAAACCACAATAAGGAAAAGCACTTTACCATCTAGCAGCCTTTCCAGAGGATCAAAATTATCTGCTGTTTTATTATCCAGGCAGAAGCAGCAACAATTCAAAGCCTGTGGAGTTAATAACACATTAGACATTTAAGCAGGTCCTGAAAATGAAAATATTAGCAGTTTATGAAGTGCTCACAGAAGACCTGAGCCTGCAATCCCTGCCCTCAAATGCCACTTTAAAGCACTGCATTTGTGAGCTGTTCCCAGAGCAGAATGAAAGGCAGGAACCTGCAGAGAATGACTGATCAAGTCACAGGCTCGTGATTTTCTCACCAGCATAACAACTGTCAGTTCTTAAGGGATGACTTTTTACCCCATTTGATTGGCCAAAACCCACATTTCATTTTATGTAGAAACTTGAACTTTCCTCTCACTGAATCCAGTATTTGGGTGGGTCTGGATTTTTTTTTTTCTCTCTTCTGCTTTCACCACCTAATCTATTTCAAATGCTCTGGTTAGAAATAGTCTAGCACAAGTCAAAAAAAAGTAACATATTTCTCTTCTTAATTCCCTTGTCTTTGCAAAAGATGCCTGTGGGAGAGAAGGGGCCTGAAAAGTTTGAGATTTAAACAGCACAGCTGATTCACCCACCAGACAAGCTTCTTTCTCCTGGCAGACTTCTGCCCTCCTGATCACCACATCAAATATAAAAACTACCCACTCACACCACCAATATTCCTGTGCTACAAATCAGCCATTTGCCATCCTCCAGCAAAACCAGCAAACCCCGCCCTTGACATTTAGACTTTTCAAGAAGATATGGGAGGGATGGAAGGGTATTTACCCTGTTAGAGACAGCCACAAACAAAGCCTCTCCCTTGTACTTCCTTGCAGTTGTACAGTTACATTCTCTTGATGTCAATCAACTCCCCTCAAATCCTAATACCTGCCTTGACTTTCCCGCTTCTGTTCTTTCACCATTTATGAATAAAAGTATGCACTGAAAATGCATGTACCAAAATGGGTTCATCCCTTTGTCCACAACATATTCATTTTTTTCTTTAAAGTCAGACATCTTAGACATTGGTAGGTTGTGTGAAAGAGTCTCCTGGGAATTGAATCCTCTTTGCTTCTAGTTTCTTCCTGGCTTTGAAAGCTGCAGACACTTCGGGGTGGATGGAGTCCAGCCGCTGCTCACACTGGAAGGCCGTGAGGAAGGCCGTCCTGTAGTTGTTATTCATCCAGCCATAGAGGAGGGGGTTAGCAAACGTGGAGCACATGGCAATGACATGGAACACTGTGTAGATCAGTTTGTACTCTTTCAGGTCTAACACCTGACTGTCAATGTCACTGACCAGCTGGAAGGTGTGAAAGGGCAGCCAGCTGACGGCAAACACCACAACCACGCACACCAGCATCTTGGTGGTTTTCCGGCGCCGGTGGTGGTAGTGGTCATTCCCTGCCCCAGGGCTAACGTGGTTCTTGAGCTTGGTCCAAATACGGATGTAGGCATAGGAGATGACTGCCAGAGGCAGCACATACTGGATCAGGAGCATGGAGATGCTGTAGATGGTGCCATAGTTGAGCTGCCCTTCCCCTGGCCACTTCTCAGAGCAGACCACAATCTTGAAGTCAGGAATGATCTCAATCAAGGAGTACTCACGGAAGATGGCCAGGGGACTTGCCAACAGGGCACTGACTGCCCAGGCAACTCCTATAATCAGGAAGCTGATCCGCTTGGAAATCTTGCTTTCCAAGTGGTAGACGATGCAGCGGTGGCGATCCAGAGCGATCACAGTCAAAGTAACAGTGGACACATGGACAGCAAGGGCCTGGGCATAAGGCACCAGGTGGCACAGGACCGGGCCCAGCTTCCACTCGCCCAGGAGCGTATAAACCAAAGTGAAGGGCAGGCACAGCGTGTTCACCAGCAGGTCAGCCACTGCCAGGTTGGCAATGAAGAAGTTAGTCACTGTGCGCATGCTTTTGAATTTGATGATCACGTGGATCACCAGGGAGTTTCCAATCACGCCCAGCAGGATGATGGAGCAGTAAGCAAAGATGAGAATTATTTGCACTTCAACAAGTGTTGTGCTGTCCTTCAGTTCTGGCTTAGGGTCCAGAGCCAATTCGTTGAGTGGTGTGGTGTATCTTGTCAAGTACAGCTTAGTGAACAGCTCCATTTTCATTTCATCTGTCTGGTTTTCTTCACCTACTGCTTCCAGGGGCCCCATCCTTGCAGCAGCCTAGTCAAAGCCACAGAACTGCCCCTGAAAACAGAACAGTACAAGAGCAAGCGGAGAAATTGGTCCACATGGGCTAAGACAAGAGGCAGCGAGCTAAAGCTACATCTCTTTCCTAACCCACACGCTACATTGCAGAACTAAGAGATCTGTCTTAATGTATTTAAATTCTCTTGCCCTTACATTTTGAAGGCTGATCCAGTAATATTATTTAGGCATGACTCCTGCTGAAAATTGGAACAGATTTCAAAAGCATTCCAAAGACAAAGTTTGCCTAAGTAAATGCAGAAGGATTAAGATCCTGCTGGGCAGCATATAATTTTTTTACAATCCACTACCTAAATCTAGTGCTGATTTAGCACAAGTCTTCCAGTAATATCTATGGGAATTCTATATGGATTCAATAGCACCATCCAGGCTGTTATTAGCATAATAATCTTTAAACTTTTCCTTAATGAAAAGTGTTTCCTTCAAACAGTTACTAAATTCTTACAGGTTTATGCCCTTCCTTAATACCAGTGAACTAATTTCTGGGGTCTTGCTTTAAGAAACTTTGTTTTAGAACAGTTTGTACCATGAGAAAAATCAAAATACTTCAATAGAACTGAAATAATAGCATTACTTTGAAATGACTGCACAACTTATTCATGCTGAAATCAACTCAAGAAACAATTGAAATACAGTTATACAAAATATTTCCTTTCTGTGTGATGTTTCAGAAAACACAGCTCCTTGGAGGCTGCCAATCAGGCATTCATTTCTGACTGCAGACACAGGGAAGAGCAAATCATTCCCCTGCTGATGTCAGTAAGAATTTCACCACTGGCATAAAAATCACTTTTTTTTTTCTTCCTTACACAGCCTGAGCCAAATTCTCTGCTACTCTAAGACTTCGGCAGGCACAATATATGAATGGTTTACAATCAGTTGCTGACTTAGACTTCAGTCCAATGTAAAACAGTTCATGTCCCCATGCAAACTGCCCAGAGCATGGGTGGCATGCTAACCAAGAACTGAGAACCTAGGGACCCCTTTCCTTGGCCTGGGAAAACATTAAGAAATTACCAGTGCCAAGCAAACTTACCAATAAAACACCACTCTTCACCACCGAGGGGAAAGGCAACCCTGAGTTACTCTACTTCCCCGTTCATCTCTTTCCTAAGGAAAGCAAGAGTAGAGAAGAAATGTCACTTTCTTGCCATCAAGTGTTACATACAGTTTAACCCTTCTCAAATTCTAGTCTGCCTAAAGAAACAGCTATTGATGTGTCTGGATGAACATGGCTTTTCAAAAATTCTTGTTCTTTTTTAATCTGCTCCATTTAATTCCTTCCATGTTCAGAGAAACATTTCAGAGAAACAGAGGTGTGTTTTCATCCCCACCTCTGTTCCCAGTAACTATCAGTGAGTGACATCCTTCAGTATGGTTTCCAAATTGAGAAACGAGGGTTGTATACCAGCAGGAGACTGAGCCCTTTTTGCTTTGCTGCTGTCCCACACAAAATCCCGAAGAATTTCTCAGGACGAGCTATTTTTGCAAAAGTAGCAGATCAACTGCATGAACTGAAAGGCATTTTCTCCCCAGCTAAATAGGTCAGAATTATGCCATACTGTTTAGTCTACATTTATCCAACAATTAATAGTGTAAGCCTGGGATGTGAAACACCACAAGACATGTAGCTGAGATGTGCCAGCTGCTCTTTCTAGTGTACCCCGCTGATTTTAGCAATACAATCAGTTTTCAACTACTAGCCTAAGCAACGGATGTCAGGAAGGGATTCCTTATCAATACACCTTTAGTCCACCAGTTTAAAAATGCAGGAGATCCACCACAATTTGCACAGACAAGGCTGTGCAGAAGTTCAGAACTCTGATATGCATTTTCCTTTGACCCACTCCTATATCCTGGAATTATGCTTCCATAATACCGTAGAGATTTGGTGAGGTCCCAGGACTATCAGATGCTTTTTTTCAGTGCAGGTCATGTCGACACACAGAAGGGGTGACAAATATAATTTTTTTCCCTTCTTTGCCCTAAATCCAGGCAGAAGGATGTAGCTCAAATAACATAGCATCCCTTTCTTTCCAAAAGTATTTTCACCCATTTCTCTAGCTCCTGTTGATTCCTTCTTGCAACTCCTCCTTTTTAGCAAAGCCTTCTCTTGTTCTGAGACTTTTGCTTAATTTGTTACTGCCCTGTTCAGGCTGATGAAAGATGCTTTGGTCTTGTCAGTAAGACAAAGCTGAGGGAGAAAGAAGGGACAACCACAGTTTAAAAGTAGAAATGAGCTTGTGTGTCAGCAAGTGATGAAATAAATTCGACAAGTTTGACATTGTCAGTTGGACAGTTATGTGGACAAAATATCAGTTGCTTTCAAAAAATGGTGATAAAACTGAGGTGACACACCAGGTAGTGTTTGACAGGACCATTTCTGTTCTTTTTTCGGGATAAACTGCTCTCCAGATGATAGCATTCACTAGTATACCTTGCATACCCCATTGGGGCTTTTTTCCAGTTTCTTTTCCCCCCCAGCAGTCAGATCCTCATGGTCAGGCGTCAAATTACGCCTAACTTTCGGCCGAGAAAGGCCCAGAGAGGATTCACACCGGTTCTGAGAGCAAGTAAGCAAAAAGGGCGGAATACGTGATTACATTAGCAAGCAGCATTCCCACCAGGACCGCAGTGCCTGCGCTGGGGAAGGGGCTGGGGTAGCCGGCGGCGAAGCTGGCAGCAAACGATCCTCTGGGATGCGGAGCCGCTCCCGAGGGGAGACACCCGTGCCTGGGGAGAGACATCCATCCCGGGGGCAGACACCCATTCCCGGGGAGAGACACCCATCATCCCGGGGGCTCCGGGGATCCCGCCGCCGCTCCGTGCCGGGAGCGCTGCTCCGTCCCCCCTTCCCGTTCTTACCTTGC
>JAHLSL010000020.1:6140933-6185969 GCA_025920805.1 Petroica traversi
TCGGGAGCCAGCGCTGCCGCCTCAAGCGGGGATTTGGAGAAAGAAAGAGTCGTGCCGCACACCCTGCTTCCTAGCTTTCCCTGTCCCCGAGGTGCCTTCTGGGGCAGCGTAAGGGGATGCCTTTGCTCCAAACAACTGCTGAAATCCTTATTTGCAAGCACCGCAGCTTGCACAGATTGTCTGATCCTCAGATGCGGCTGTTGCCAGAGCAGGTGTAAGGACAAATAAAGCATTTGCATATACTGTCAAGAGCAAAATAAAATATTTCGTATTTATTTACCAAGCTGGAAAGGTAAAGACAACAGCTGCTGCTTTTATTTTGTTCTATATCAATAACCTTTCAAAACAGCTCTCCTGCCAGCCAGCTTGTCTGAGGACTAGTGCCAGCCCTCTGGTAGGGTCCAGCTTTGTTAACTGAATCCATCAATGGGTTCTGCTTAGTGTTTTGCTGGGGGTCTGAAGCCTCTCTAGGTATAACTTCTGAGATTCAAGGGACTGTCTCCTCAGTGCATGTCTGGGGTCCTGATTTACCAAAACGTTCTCCAGCCCTGGTTGTAGTTCCCAAGAATAAGAGCTACGAGACTTAGCTTTCTCTGTGGCTGTAGCACTGATGCTAGACAATTCTCTTCCCAAACCTTAGAGAAGCTGCTCTCAGCTACTGAGTAGGGACACTCCTTTACTTCCTGTCACTTGAGTAAATTTGCATTCATATTTAAGGTAGATTCAAGATTCAGCAACATTATCTTCCCTTTTCTGTCCTCTTTTTCTTCTAAAGGGGACTCGATACAAAAGCACTTCCCTTGTCAAAGATAATGCTCCTTGCTTTCGTTATAGCTCAATATTATGCCCTTATCTTCAGCAGAGAATGTTAAGGGAGCATCAAGGAGTAACTTCAGTGATTTAGAGTTGTTTTTGAAATTCAAAACATGTCTTGAGATCCCCTTTGGATCTTTACTAATTCAGGTTATCTCTTCAGGAAGGGCCTTGCTCTCAGTCCTTCAGCACTTCTAAGACTGTTAATGGAATGCCCCTAGCTTATTGCAAAATAGATTTCTTTGATCACTAAATAAAGAGCCAGGAGTTTCAATTCTCCTACCCTGTTTATTCATTTCCCAAGTCAATCCAATAGTAGGATTTATTTTTTGATCGATCAACAGACATAAATGCATGCCATGAGTTTTGGTAATGAGAGCACTTGTATAATACATGGCCTTAACAGCCTGCAATCCTTTCCTTCTCTGACAAGTAGTCAGCAGTGGCCTTCCACTGATCTCAGGGGTGTTGCTGTTCTGCCCTGCTCTGCACACTCTTTCTAACTTAAGATATTTCTGCTTCTCCTAAGGTCTTGGAGGGTGTAGTGAAATGTTACAAATCTTTATAATCTGCCCAGCTCAGGGTTCCATAGCTAAGGGAAGGCTGTTCCTTACTTACACTTCCAGATTCCTGGAAGAAGCCAAGAAGAAGTGCAGTTTCCTAGAGGTTTTTATATCAGTAAGGGTTGGCTTCCCATGCAAGAAAAAGGCCTTATTCCCTATTACAAGGCAATTCTGTGTTCAGGCACAACTGAAATGTTTAATGGAAATGCATTTCTAATAAAAGACAGCATTTTTTATTGATCGTAAAAGAGTGGAATTTAATGGCCCCATAAACACCGCCTTGAACCAAAAGCCATGAAAACACTAACATCAAGGGCAGACAGAGTCAAGTAGCAAATGGGCTGTTCAATATGAAATGTGCTGCTGAGTGATCACCTCCAAAGCAACTGTGGGCTTTGTGTGCACTTGAATTTCCATCCCAAAAACCATGATAAACCATGAGTCATTGAATCACAGAACCATGTTTTGGATGGAACTTCCAAAAATCTTCATGCCCAGCCTTGTGCTCAAAGCAGACCTAGATGCAGCAGGTTGTACCAGGCTGTGTCTCCAGGAGAGTTCTCAGTATCTCTGAGTGAGACATGCTGCCCTCACTGGGCAGGCCATCCTGCCAAAAACTCTCACAGTAAGACAATTTATTTTTAATCAAGTCAGATTCCTAGCCCTGTGTTCCTCCCAGTAGTTGTGAAGTGTAGTTATATTTCCATTCAGCCTTGGCTTCTTTGAGGCTGTACAAACTTGTTCCCTCAACACCACTTTGAATGTTATGTAACTCTGCCTCAATCATCTTGGTGTCTCTTTGTTGCACTTACTCCAGTCTGCCAAGGTCTTTCCAGCACTTGGAGCCCCACATTGAACCCAGCTGTGACCACAGATGTGATCTCACAACTGATAAATAGGGGGGAATAGTCATTTCTCAACCTGTTAGCTACACTCTTGCTATGTCTTGATATAGACTGCAAAGTTAGACTGTGCAAACAGACTTGCACTAAATAAATGAGCCACATGAACTTTACATCTCAGCTTCCTATTTAAGGCAAGTCTATAAATGAGCTTTTGCTGTGAATATGTATATGTACTAAGATGAAATTAGATAACATATCTTAACAGCTTGAAAAAAAAAAGCTTGCAGGATTTATGTTGTTTCTGCTGTAAATCCTGCTTAAGGAGGTATGGCAGGGTGTAAGAGATCTGATTTACATAGTTTGCCTCTGGCAGTCTCTGTTCAACTCTCTTTACTGTTAGACAATGTCTTGTCAAATTCTGTCCAACTTGAAGGGTTTTTTCTGATGGAGCAATAAACATTTCTGCCAGGTCTTCCTAAGTTTACCAGGTCTCAGGAGCAAAATAAAGGTCTGCATGTAGTGCCCAGACTTAAAGCATTAATGACTTTTATTTGAATCACAGAACTAGGAAAGAGTTGCTATTCCATTAAATTTTCCAACATCACATTTGCTGAAATGGCAAATAAGGCTTGATAAATATCAACATGAAAAGGCAGCAGCTCTCCCATCTCCTGTCCCCAGACATAGTTTTCCTTATTTTATTTTCTGTGAGGGTTGAATTTAAAAGAAACCGCTGCCCCTTGATCACTGACCTTTAAAGGCAGTGCTGTGCTGCATGCCACTCACTTGACCCAAACTCTGCCAATCCTTACTCCACAGATTTTCCTGGAATGAGTCAGATTTCAGGGATTTAAGTGTTCTACATAGCATTGAAAACCCCTTAAAAATAAAATGGGGGGAAAAAACCCTGAAAAATTACCTGGGGAAAAACCATCTGTCATTAATCTGTTATGTGGTACCCATACCAAGATCATATGGTGTAAAATTATATAGGAAAAAGACTTTTCTTCCATAAAAGGTCAGAACGAAAGTGTTTAAATAGCTAAGGAGTAAATTTTCTACTTATGTAGATCTGTAAACATTTCCCCATACATATAAACTTTGTTGTTTCCTTTTTGCTTAGATTCAGTGTTTCAGGTTCAATTCTCTTATTTCTCATTTTCAAATGCAGTATTAAAACTGTATGCACAAAAATGTATCATCAATCTGCCTTAGAGGTAAATACAAGTCAGCAGGTAATGAGAGGAATTGGTAGGTGCTTGTATAAATACCAAACAGTACTTCACAGCCAGTGCTGGTTAAATAAACAGTTCGGTGCATCTTGCACCAAAGGCTCAGTTCAGCTGGCTGCTTACTCACAGGCTGTGTCTGAGTTCAGCACTCTTTCCACACAAGGCAAGACTGCAGAGGAATGCTGCATTTCAAACACAGTCTTCCCAAATCACCTAGTGCATTGCATACACTTGTTTCATTCTGACCAAGTCAACACTGTAAGATCGAGTAGTTCATCCAAGAAACGACAGGTTTAAAGTTTCCCATTTGGCACCAACACACACCTGTTTGTGTACACACCTGTGACACAGTCTGTACCTAGACATGCCATTTTTCTCTAAGGTCCACATCTTCATTCAGTGTTCCCAGCTGGCAGACATTATGCAAGGAGCATGTCCTTGATATTTCTTTATTTTCTCAGTATATATTTTGCCATCTTATTCCTTCTCATTACTGACATACTATCCTTTCTCTGCAGAGAATATAGAATTTACCATTTCTTCACAGGGTTTTCTATGCACTTTTCTTTAGTAGATCTCCATCAGAAATACTCAACCTTTATTAAGATCTATTTTCTGCCATTTGAGTTCAAAGACGCTACCAAAATTTTAAAGGATTTTAAAATACCAGGAATAAACCCCTTTACTGTATTTTTTGTTGCTTGAATTTTAGACATTTTCCTTCCTTCCTTTTTTCCTTCCTTCCGCCACTTCCTTCCTTCTGAAATTCCTTCCGAAATTCCTTCCAAAA
Source organism: Petroica traversi (assembly GCA_025920805.1). Lineage (NCBI taxonomy): Eukaryota > Metazoa > Chordata > Aves > Passeriformes > Petroicidae > Petroica > Petroica traversi. Next base: position 6,145,177 of record JAHLSL010000020.1, read on the forward strand.
TTCCTTCCTTCCAAAATTCCTTCCGAACTTCCTTCCTTCCGGAATTCCTTCCTTCTGGAATTCCTTCCTTCCTTCCTATTTATTCGTTCCAGAATTCAGCTTCTTTTTAAATACAGAGATTTCTGAAAACTCTAAAATGTAATGTGGGAAATGACACTTCATTAGGTTATTAAAAGCTTGATGTTCAGCTACTTGTTGCCATTTCTAAAGAGTTATAGATTTTCTCGAGGCAAGCATACTCTGTTTATTTTAGAGCTCTCATCACAGAGAATAGATTCTCACATTCAGCTTTCAGCTCGAATATCACACACACTTCAGTTTCTGGTAGCTGGGAAAGCAATGTATCTCTAAATGCTTTCCAAAAGTGAGTCAACTGTATCTGCTTGTTGTATGTTTGTTTGTATGTCAGTTACTTCTAATTCTAGAAATCCTTGGCTGTTGCAAGCAGCAAAGCCGCTTACCCTTTGTCTAAAAATTATTTTTGTAGCAATTTTTAAGAGTTATCTATGTTCTTAAAACTGAATCAGATGCTCTTCAAGTTCACCTTTTGACTTACTGGTGATATCTGTGCAGTGTTGAATGGATTGTCTTTGGGACAAACAGGATTAAGTCTGAAAGATGAAAAGCTTTCAAATATGTGTTCCCTCCTCTCCAAGTTACATATTTCAGAATACAGAAAACTTTGTCACAAAGTTTACACACATTCTTTCCTCCTTGTAGAGAGAGTGCATAGAGCATACAGTTGACTACACATTACTCAGAAATATATTTTAGTGAGCTTATTTACCAAAAATATCCATATGTTTTGAGAGGGGTTTTTGTTACCATATGATTCTCTTTTCATGACAATCCCTTTTCATGTTGCTCTTAAGCTCAAGGAAACGGGTCGTCTTTTGACCTAGCTCAGCCAGCCTTCATTAGGATGCAGAAGATTGCTGGTATGGTTGGCATCTGGGTCCTGAAGAGATGCTCCAGAGAATCAATATGGATAGAGTAACCTATCGGAAATGTAACTATTTTGATGAATAATGGCATCCATGAATGAAGACAGCCCTTCTGATAATGCTGTCTGACATATTCGTTGTGAGCAGTTTCCAGTGATTTATGGAACTGTGTCATCTTATTTAAAGAAATGGGTTTTTTCGCTTGCTAAGGCTCAAGTGAGTATCTTTCTCCCATGTTGCAAATTAATTCTTATAAGGTTTCTGAACACTATTTCAGTAAACTTTCCTATTTACACAGAATTTGCAGGCTGTTCTGAACCCCTCACTGGCTTCGTCCATGGTCCATGGTCATTCTGTGTGGAATTTTATGCAATAAAGTCTTTTGGTAGCAACACATGGCATTAAATTAATGGATTTCCTTTGCAAGCTTTTTTTGTCCTTAAGAAATTACTTTAATTGCTGAAGAAGTGGGAAAAGAGCACTTTCCATACCTGTTATCACTCATTTAAAAATGTGAAGTAGTTACTGTCTTATTTGTGCACTCTGTCACAATTTTGGAACTTCTGAAGGACTAAATTCTAGGCTAAATGCAGCAAACCTGTACAGCCCCTTCTCGAACTGTAATCATATGACTCAAACTCTAAAATACAGAAATGCTGAGAAGTTTCAACAGTTTTATCTTCTTCCTTGATGATACTTGCCATTACAGGTATCACACCTACTAGTGTAGTGGAACTTCAGTGCCTCATTTTTGACTGACAGCACTGTTTGTGAACAAGTTAAGCTTGTCAGCCTATCCTCATAAGGTTGAAAAGTGTTCTGATCCAAAAGTCTGCCTCCCACTCAGAAGTGAACCAGCAGTTTTCTACATGAACTCCACTTTCCTTTGTTAATTGCCTGTGATTCACACCCACATTTTCCAGAGAGTGATGGCATTTTAATTGCTAGGGGTATTTTGGGATGGAGGAGAGGGAATGGGAAGAGGCTTGGGGGAAAAGTGGGTAGGGGTTTGGCATGTTTGTAAGGCTAACTGCTCTGTGATTGCACACAGCCAGGAGACCAGCAGCCAGAGCACCATCTGTGCTCACAGCTTATCCATCCTGCCCAGCTTCAGCACAAAGGAATGTGTCAGCTCCTGCCTTTCCAGAGCAGCTGAAAGCCTCCTTCATGCTCCACTGAAATTTTGCTGTCATTCCCTGAAGATCTGTTCCCTTCACCCTGCACGTCTGGCTGCCACGGCCTTCCTTCAGGAAGAAGCTCTTTCTACAGTGCTGTTTTTGCAGGCTGGAGTGGGGAAGATTCGACTGCTCTTCAGCATCATCTCCCTGTCCTGCAAGCTGCAGAATCATCATCTCAGGGTCCAGGGGAATGGTAAGACACATATGATCCCCCCAGAAATGCAAAAACATCTCAGGAGGCTGGGTGTGGCTGTCTGTGGTGCAGATGTTTGCATCTTAGATAGTTATCTTAGACTTCTTTTAATGTCAAGAGAGACCTACTTAGTCTAATCAGCGGAGTTTAAAACTTTATGTTTTGTTGGATTGATTGCGCCCTAAACACCATCAGCTGTTTATAAGACCATTTTGAACCCTAGTGGGAACCTTAGCCAGCTCTCCGTAGAGTGGGTACCCGTGGGTACACTGTGGGTACCTAAATTCCAGTGAAAGGAATTCCACCTGTCTCTAATGATATTACAAGGATGGCCAAGTAAATTTTCTCCCTGTCAGTATTTGGACTGGATACCAGTATGTGACTAGTTGTTCTCCAGATGAACCATGAAGTTGAAACACATAATGTCCATTAATTTCAGCTACAAAAACAGTCCAGGGTTGGAGCCTTAATGCTTTACAGATTGTATCAAATTCATCCTTATTGTCTCTGTAATATTCTCTTTCTTGTTCACAGAGACTTGGAAGGGCTTGTCTGTGTGTAGAAACTGTCCAAAATAGCTCTTCCAGGCAAGTTCCAGATACAGACTCCCTTTCTCTTGAATATACTTTACTGTGTTGCAGGCAAAAATTCCTATATGGCAAGACCTAGATTGCTAAAAATAGAAGGAGAAATATCCAAAACAATAATTTCTTTCATCTGTAAAGCAATTCTGATATCCATAAAAGTTTTTGTCATATTGGCAATCTTACACATTGACACAGTGCACTAATTCTTCACCCAACAGTATACATGGTGGCAGGTTTAGATTAATGTGCCATTACATTAAATTAATACTACACCTTCCTATCAGTACATTCCAGTGAAGACCAGAAAAAACGATTTCTCTATAGATTCTGCAGCAGAGTTTTGTTGAGTGACTAGAGACCACCCTGTTGTGTGCATCTGCACACAATCTGTCTTACCCTGGCTTCTGTACTACATACAAAACAATCCAGTTTGTGGCTCTAACCAACTCCCTCTCCCCCCTTTATCCTGAAGTATTCCCTGTGATTCTGGCTTTCCTCCAGCATTGATTCCTGCCAGTCAGAACACAGGACACTGCCATACATTTCTGTCTTCTTTTATTCCTGGACCATCCCAGCATGGTCTCACCAACAAACATCTGTACATAGCTGGTTTTGCTATTAAACTCACCTCCCGAGAGTATGGGATGCACTCTTGTCTCTCCTAACAGCAGCTTTTGTTCACCACCAAAATAGAACAAAATGCTGTTAGCATCTGCGTGTGAGAAGAGAGATCTTCTTCATCAGTGCTATTACTTTTGTCTCTCTACCAAATTTGAGAGCAAAATTTAGTACATTGCTTCTTTATCACCTCATTTCTCCCCTCAGCAAAGACTAATTACCAAGTAGTTTTGTATGATTTTAGTGCTACGGTTCTGTTCTTTACAGTGCAAATGTGTCTGACCTACATAGTGGGAAAGTAGTGAATGTAATTAACAGAAGAATTATAATGAATTCTTGTGTAAATTTGTTAGATTTTCTACCACCTTATGACATTTTAAACAAATCATTCCTATGAAAAATTCAATGGTTTAACTGTTTTGCCTTTTCAAATACAAAAGGCAGAAGCATAGAATAAAATTTTCTCTCCAATCAGTATATAACATTGTATCTTGTGCCATGCAGCTAAGTATTGGCATGAGCAACCATGAACCTGCTCCTCGTAGAAATCATGACATTTCTTAGCCTAAAAAAGCCCTTATAAATGTCCTCTTTACCTTTATTGAAAACTTGTTATTTGTGTAAATAAACCTGAGTCTCAAATATTCTTTTGCAGATATACTTTACAATACAAGGCAGTAAATCCACGGGCTTGAAGACAGAAGGGCTTCACCACTCTCAAACTTCTCTTTAGGTGAAGTAATTCAATGTTTCAAATCCTTGCTGCAGCAATGGCTCACAGTACCCAGGAGCCAGGACCTCTCACCTTGTTACCAAATGTTGCAGGCACATGCATCTCCAGTACCACCTTTATTTGGAGGTGTACAATTTAGTTTGATTTGTAAGGAAACCTGGAATAGTTTTACTATTGCAATATTGTTTTAAAGTACTAGTATTTGTTAGTGAGAAATATTCCCTTTTTGTTTGTGCTTCTTCATGACCTTTTACTCAACAAAAAACCCAGAATGCTCCTAGTTAAAAATAATATAAATGACACACTCAGTTCTCTGACTTTTTTTCTAGTAATCTCAGTAGAACAGTGCAGTAATGCTCTATCACACATTCATCTGTATGATTGCAGAGGTATAGAGCACTATAATATTAAGTATTATTTTTAAATAATTGCCATGCCAAATATAATGGATATTAATAAAACAATAATCTTCATTTCTGTCAAATATATCCATTTATACTGAAGGGGATATTAGTGAAACTGAAATGTATCAAGAAATTAACAAATAATCCCAAGTTTAATGAAGGGGAGAAAAAACGTTGCACATTTAAAAATCAGGCTTATGTAATTATGCAGCAGTCTTTAGGTCATTACAATTTTTCTAATCCCAGGTGAGCTTAATTATGTTTGAGTACCAACTTCTGATGTTGTACAAGGGAATCTGCCAGTTCTACATTGGTGAACTATTAATTGATTCCAAATCTAATCCACATTTTTTACCCACAAGTTTATACCATATACACGTGTTGTAGTTTAGAAAATATTGAAATGGTGATGTAAAAAAGGCTGATTTTAAATCAGGGCTTGGATTCTGTTACCCACATTTGCTTCAAGGAAAGAGGACTTCTCTTTGGTGTGAAGCAGTACTTCAGTGCAAGCCCCAGAGCTCAGGAAAGGCACAGAGTCAAGATCCAGACTCCCCTTTGTGGCTGACAGCCTGTAGCTACCTTGATGTCTGTTTTTCATGAATGGCCTCTTCTTCTGCAGAAAACTAGTCAAAAAGGGACCAGAGAAACTAAGTGTATGAGGGTCTGGGATTGAGGAAATAGCTCCAGAGGGGCCAGACTAGCAGCTCTGCAGGGGAAGCCTTTAAGGCTTCTGCTTTTCAGAGATTCAGGGTCAGGGTTATCCACTCCAAACTTATCTGCTGTTTCGAAGGCTCTGACATTGATCTTGTTGCTGTTGTTGAAAATTGGGGCTCTTTACTAGCTAGCTATCCTGGAGCCTGTAGCAGGAGGTTTCCACACTGAGAAGGCTCCTGCAGGCACTGGACCTTGTTTTGGTCTATCAAAAGCAGATATTTTTTAATTTACTGCAAATTTTGTAGCCTCTCTTCCCTCAGGCAGTTTTGGTCTAAGCTTTTCCACCCTAGGTAGACATCTTAAGGATCAAGTCAGTATAAAAAGAAGCCACCCCTCTCATCTTCTAGCTGCTCAGAAACAGCTTCTGGCAGCCAACACTTGGATTAGTGCAGGATTTAATAGCATTTCTGTATACAAGTGGTGGCTTTTACTGCACTAAGTAAATCCTGTAAAGTGAAATCCTGCTTTGAAGCTTTCTGAAGCTCTACAAGTTACCTATATATCAAAAACATATTTTGTTTGGGTTTTCAACAAACCCATGATAAGATGCCTGACAAAAAGCTACTAAAGAAATGAAGTTGCTGTAGGACTGGTGCTTATATGATTTGAAATCTGCCTACAGCGCCTTTGTCACTTTCCAGGATAAAGAGGAAGCAGTAGAGTATCTTAGGGAATTAGTCATATTTAAGATCTTCATCAATGACCTGCAGAAGGAAGTGATGCAGGAATATGTTTCAGTTCACAGATGATACTGAACTCCTGCAGGGAGTCAGACGACACTCACACATAGAAATGAGCTCTAGAGAGATGATGCACAGCTGAGCGAGTGCAGAAAAAAGTGGCAGATGAGTTCCTGTCTAGATATATAGAGGCAATCTAGGGAGAATAATCTAAGCCGTGCTTACGCAGTGCTGAACTGAAAGCTGGCAGCTGGAGCTCAGAAAAGAGACCTGAGGGTCTCCGAACTCATCTGCTCAACTTGCAACAGCAGCCAAAAACGTCAACAAAATTTTGGGTGTTCTCAGAAAACAAGAAAGAAGCGAGAGTAAACCAGAAAATACAAAGTCTTGGTGCATCCACATCTTGAACATTCGGTACAATCCTATTTACAAGTTTTAAGAAGACATAGAGGAATTCCAGATAAAGCAGGGAAAAGCAACTAAGATGATTAAAGGAATGGAGCAGCTGCCTTTAGAGGGAATCAGAGAAAGCTGGGACTTTTTACAATCGTATTCCTCCCCCAGGCTGAGTGGGATATGGTTAAGGTTTATAAAATCATGGAGGCAGTGTGTAAAGCAAATGCAGAAGTGTCGTTTCCTAAGTCCTGAGGTGTCCTCTGGGCACTCACTGTAACTTTTGGAGAGTAGTTTAAAACCTGCAAAAGAAAGTCCTGTTTTGAATACCACTGCCTGTTCTCCCTTCTGAAATCTGCTGTCATGGAATGCTGTGGAGGTGTACCATACCAGCAAGTTAAAAAAGGAGAAAGCAAATTCCACAGCAGCAAACCCATAAAGGGACACTGAAATGAAGAGGTAGGAACATCCTCGCTGGCATCATTGGTGCAGTGGAAGGTAGTGAAGGAACAGGAGAGGGATGGACAGCAGAGAGATAGGATCATGAGTTGTCTCCAAATGACATTTCCTATTACCACTGCTGGAGATGAAATGGATTATTAGTTTGCCCCAGAAGGCAATTTTCTATGTTGTCATGAAAATAAGACCCTGTGCTCTTTTGCTAGAGCTTAAACCTGCCACTTCAGAGTTATTTCCACCCATTTAATTTTGATTGCATCTCAGTAGGCAGTCAATGGTGTAGAATTTGTCAACTGGAACAACTGTGTGGTAATTATCAATGGCAAGGATATTTTTTTGTAGTTTTGACCATGGCATTTTTTTGCAGTAGAATTAAGGAAAATACGGGATTTTGCAAAAATGAAAGGAGGTGAACAAGTGCTTTTAAATAGCTACGGATCTTTTGTATAAATGTATGGAATTTAAAAATTATGTAAATTCAGTCAAATAAGAAGTATGTTGATTGAAGCGAGTGAATTAGGCAGGCACAAAAAGAATTCTTTTTAATGAACATATTTTTAGGGCTTTGTTCTGCTACAGTCATTAAAATTTCTGGATCGGAGTCTAGATTCTGCAGTGAGATATTGTTCCCAGGTTTTCTGATGGTGTTACTCTTGTAGCTTTACATGGTGAGCAAACAGTTTTTCTCAGGAATGAGGAATTGCTCAAATAAAAGTATTAAGCTGGGCCTAAATAATTAAAGAAAGACCAGAAGTCCTGGAGACTTTTCAACCCCCTCTGCCAACTTGTCCCTTTCAGCAGAGATTCCCTCTCACTTTAAAGTTTCCATAAGTATCAAACGCTGCCTTCTCCCCACTCAACCTCTTCTGCCACACTTTTTTGTCATTCCCTATCCACCTTGTTCCAAATATCCCACACAACAACTGAGTGTTTCTTCCCTTTTACTGCTTTCTTGTCATTCCTTCTCCCAGCTCACTGTAAAGGCTGATATCGCCAAAGAGCCCTCCACACCCCCTCACCAGAAGTGGTTTTGTGTTGGAGAAAACACTGAAAAAATATTTATTTTTGTATGTTTCTAACTGTTCAAAGGCAGGCTTAAATACTTATTTTTATTCATCAGTTATCACAACCTCTCGAGGCAATTATCTGTTGCGGTTTTGATACCACTTTACTGAATCACAATTCCAAGAGAAGACAGGCAAATCCCACCCCCTGGAAATGTGCTGCTTTTGAGAAAAAGGTTGAAATAGGGGAGGGGTCTATTTTTTATTTTTTTTTAACCCCCAGAAAGCAGGAGACCAAATAGCTAATCAGAGGGGAGAAAATCTCACAGATTAATTAACTGGCATTTGAATTAAGATGCCAATTTAAGACAATTTGCTCTGCGGATAATTTACATACTGTATGTCCCTACATATTCAAGAGTAAAGATCAAAATAATTTATAATCAGTTATTATTATTATTACTTCTTTTAAGTTTAATCTTCTGTTGGTTGCAACAGCCTTAACTCAATCTGTAGCCACACACAGGAGAACAAACTAAAAGATTTTCTGTAATTAAGGATGGGAATTTTTTTCTCTTTAAATGTGCTAAAAAATCCACTGCATATTTCAAACACTGTGAAATTTAGTAGGTGTTTAGAGGGTACATTAGGATGTGTTAGTTGAAATCTGGGATCAAATGAGCTTGAGACTGTTGAGAAACAAGCCCTCAAGGTATAAAATTTTTGTTTTCTTGTTTGATGGGTTCTTATAAGGCACGGCTGCCATTGTCCCTGGACAATCAAATCATAATTCTGATCATGCCTGATTGATTTCAGCCGCTTGGTATTTTCCACTGCTAGCACAGAGGGATCACTACCCAGCATGTAATAAAGAATCAAAATTCAAAAGCCAATATTCTCAAAAACCAGGGTAAAGACCTCTCCCCCTTCCCACAGCACTCCCTACATCTCATCAACTGGAGCAACTGCAGCTGTTCTCTGTGCCTGTTTTCAGTTTCAAGAGAGACTGACTGAAGGCTGCTGAGATGCACAGTTGAACTCCTCCGATCTGTTTTTAGTGTTTTTTCTGCACTGGATGTTCCGGAAATATAACCATAAATCTTCCTCTGTCACAATTCCAAACAAATCATGGCATTGCCATGAAACATGAGAGGGAATACAGTTAAGTTGTCCAGGAGGAAAACCAGAGGCAGAATAGCAGCACCTCTACTACCGTAGAAGCCAAAATGTTTACCCTTCACATTCTTTTCTTATAAGTATCCATGGGATCAGCACTAACAAATCCCCATTGCGGTATCCCCCAGGGGAAATTCACCAACATCCAGTACTTAAATCACCTTTGAAGGCTGACTGACCTTCAGATTCTCAGGTGTGACAGACAGTACCTATGGCACTGGCTGCATCCCTTAAACCATCATTGCAGAAACCTGAGTTACTTACTGAAGTCGACTGGGGAGCAACATCTGCCCCTCACACACTTTCTGAGTTTTCTCAGACTTTAGTATCCACAGCAGGACTGGCAGAATGCCTTAGGAAGCTGCCTAGAGCATGTGCTTTTACATCCTTGACAACAGACCATGAGGGAACTGGCTGGCTCTTGGGCTGCACCTACTCGTGAGTCCAGTGGGTCATACAAGACATCAGCAAGCTTCTTACATCTCTCTGTTCCCTGCCTAACCTTAATTCAGTCTAGAGTGGAAATCACAGCTTGAATTCTAAGGAAAGATCAGTTAAACTATTATTTTTACAATCAGATGGATTCCCCATCCTTTTCTCTCTGTGTGAATCCTAAGCCAAAATTTTCTAAGTTTGTCAATACGTATCCATTGTACAGCCAACCTTGTGTTCTTTCCTTTGATTTTTTTTCATCTTCTCCTCCATTGCAACTGTCTTTTATCATTTTTGCTTTACCTTCAGATGACTGAAGAAATATACAGGCTTTTTCAAACAGCACAGGTTTTTTTATATGAGCCATGACATTATGTACCTTTTTTCAGCTGATCTACTTCTCTCATAAGGTAAGATACTCTATGCACCTTGGAAAAAGAAAGAAAAGATACATCTAAAATAGTTTGTGTGAATATGGGGAGGGGAATAAATAGTTCTGTTATATAGGACCTTTAGCCAAGCCAGCTGTGCTTGCTGAGAGTGTTCAGAAACAAATTCTATAACATAAATTGAATACATCCACACCTTTGAAATGGTTATGTCTTTTATTTTCCAGTTCTTTTCGCTTTTAGGCTTAAAAACTTGAAATACGTTGAAATTTAGACAGAGTCAGAGGCAGCTTTGCCAATTCTTGTAATGTTATTGCAAGTATCACAACTGTTAATGCTTTCTCTTCAAGTCCCAAATGATAGCAGCAAGACATTGCAAATGAATATTCATTCTGAGTATATTCTGGGTCCTTCTGATCTGAAGCAAAGGTTTGAAGCAGCTTCAGAAATGTAGCCTAAAGAATAAAATAGTAAGTAAATAAAAAATGCAAGGCTTAAAATCTTGTGACTTTTAAACAACTGTGATGTTTTTCCAATTGCATGAATTTTGAAGATGGGATTGGCAATGCTGTGCATCACAGCCTTAATCCAGTTGAAGAAAATAGACCTGTTTGTTGCACTGCTTAGAACACAGGAAAACACTGTCCTGACTAAGAATTACTTTAATCTTTTATGTTGAGGTACTCTCCTGATTCGAGACCCATCTATGTTTGCAACCTGAACAAGACTCCAAAAGAAGTTATTTACCTTGCAAAATAAAGCATGGAATGGCCCCTATTCAATATCCCAGGAAAGCTGCCAATGAACTACTGCTGCACTCAGCTGCTTCTGGGCAGGAGTTCTCCCCTCTTCAGCTTGAGAGCCATTAACCATTCAGCTGGGCTATATCCCAGATTCTTCTTTCAGGATCCTTTTGGCATCAGCTGTGAAATAAACTGCCATGCAGTGCACTGGTCCTGCTTTAGAGGACTCCTGACTGCTTCTCAGACTGTCAGTGGAGGTGAAGTCTACTTTACTCCATGACATTGAGCACTTGTAAGCCACAGCTTAAGATAACACCTTACCCCATGTTCTACAACTCTTCTCTTACAAGGGTCATCCTCCCAGTTTCCACGTTTTCCACTGGAGAGCAGTAACTGTAGTTTGTTTCAACAGTGGTCATGGCTACTAATGGAGACAGACACTGAGGTAAATACTGGTAGCAGGGGTCTTCTTCATTTGCAGTAGCAGACCTGCCCCAGACTTGCATCTCCTCCCTCCTTGAGAAATGTCTGTGAATGTGGACATTTGAAACAGACTCAGACTCATGCTCAGCTCAAGCTACCAGCAATGAAATAGATGGGATGTGATTTCTTTCTTTTATTTTTGTTCATGTCCTTTCAGGCTTTGGGGAACATTATGTTTATTAGAGGTTAGGCTTACCCTTATGGACTCAACAAGGCCATTTTTATCTCTTTCATAAATGGGGATATTTGGCAAAGAAGTATTTTATACTTTTTTGTTATATGGGGGTGATCAACATCTATATAAAAATGGAGAAAGAATCAATTCATCCAGGCTGGGCAACATATCAGAAGTGGTTTTTGCACTTCATGGTGTCTGAGAATAACGATTCAAATCAAGATCAAAATTAATCTCAGATAAATGAAAATAGCTTAGTTGATTTTTACACAAGAAAAAAACAAATCAAATAAATAATCACTGTTAAGAGTAACACAGTAATTGCCTCCATACCAATCTATATTGAGGGTGGAGTGACCCTGGTTTAACTTTGTAATACAATTTATTTATTTGGTCTTCCATAAAAAAATGCTTTGTATACCAGGAAAGACAAGTCAGGAGACAGTGGTGCCCTTTTAAAAATAAGATTGTACAATGATGTTATAAAACCTGAAAAGAAATAGGTAATTTCAAGGGAAATCAAGAATGAAATTTGTCTGACAGAAGAATTAATTATAAATAAAATTAAAAGCAAACAAGGTAAATGAACCCAGATTTCCTTAACATATAACAGAAAGAGTTTGTTACATACTCAGTGTGTTTGTTCTGTGTGCACTTGGATATGAAAAGTATACTTTCATGTATTTTCAAGTACGCTGTCAATGCATCACAGTACTCTAGCTGGAAAATAATGGAACTGTTGCTTGAATAATACCTCTCCTCTATTATTCTTTATAAAGGGTGTGTTTTTTTCAATTCATCATTCAAGTCCACACTTTTTTTAACATTTTATAGCTATGAAGTAAACTCTGAAACCCTGATAATTCTAATCTATTGAAGAGGTGCTAGAGGAAAAATCTTGATATTGTAGTAAATTGTGTAGAGCACATTAAAGAACAGTTTGTTTGGGCCTTATCCCAAAGGAAATTAAAATTCTTGGAAATCCTGCACAATGTTAACCATTTTATTGCAGGCCTATAAGAGAAGGGACTGCAAATTTATGTGTCACTGATCACTGCTTTCAGAGGACATCCTGCTTTCAGAGGACCTCTACCTTCCAGTAAGAGATGTTAAACTACTTTAAGGCATATAATGTCAGGATTTCTCAATGCATTTTTATAAACATAGGTCCACCTAAATAAGCATCACATGCAGAGAACAAAAAACTTGTAACTGATACAAAAACTCATATTTCACAAGATCAAATGCAGTTAGACAACTCAATTAATCCATGTTGTTCTGAAAATGTTTCCAGAGCACAGTTCCTCATCTAGACAGAAATCAGGCTTCTATCTTGACCACAACAACAAAAAGCTATTTATCCAGCTACAGAGCCCGAGGTTTGGTTGTTCTGACCGAAAAGAGTGAAGATGAGAGAAGGGACAGCTTTGGGTTTGTTGACTTGAAGGAAATATGTGCTCAGCCTCTGGCACATGGCATTGAATGGCTGTCTGAGGAGATCCCTACATTTGCTGCCCGCAATCCCTATATTTTTACCACATTTAGTGGTCCTAACAATGACCATGGTTTGTTTCTTTTTAAGCAAACTGCACTGAGCTACAGGTCAAAAACTTTGATTGTCCCTCTTTAAAGAGTGAGTGATCTGTCTTTGGCAGTCTGAAACCTGCAGTTTCTCTTCATGGCAGAGAATTTGTGTTTGGGGATTCAGATTTATAGGCTTTCCAAATGCGTGTTAGAGCAGTTTGAAAGGTTATCCTCCCCAGATGCCCATGCTTTCTCTCTGCAGATGTTTTTGCTCCTGCAGCAGAGACAATTGAATAGCTGGCAGGTCGTGTGTTCTGCTCATGACCTGGGGCATTGATTTCAGCTTACATTATTGACTGGCTGGGCTGTGAGCTCAGGGAGCAGAATGCCTTGACTTATCATCACTGCTGGACATAACTGCAGTGGTTAAAACATTTATCAGTTCCCACAGGCCATAGATAAATCCCATAGGTACTGAAGAGAAACCCCTAAATCCTACCCTGGCAGGATGCTGAGGGTTGTTCAAAGCACTGTTTCCCACACTAAGTGACTCACCCTCTGGAAGAGATTAGGAGAAAGAGGCAAGTGGCTTCCAGTGTCTCTGTGTTAGGATTGTCAGATAACCCAGGTAAGCAGGAGGGGGCCAGGCACATGCACAAGAAGTGGGCCTGAGAGAAGTCAGCCTGAGAAACTTTCCAGCTGGGAGTTAAGGAAGCCAAAGTGCTAAAGTTGGCCACTTGGGAAAATGCCTGGAAGGGATTTGGAAAACTCAGTAATGTGCACTGCAAAGCCTAATTTTTAAACAGGGCAGTGACCTATAGGAACCACACTGTGCACCCACATGAAAATCCCAGGAGGCACCAAGTCAACCAAAAATCAGGAAGAAATTGCGGTGACAGACAGCTGATTTCCCAGCATCACTGTGGAGCCAAAGAACACCACAGCCTGGAAAACACTGTTTGTGCATTCACTTGAGTGAAGAGGAATGCAGCTTCAACATCTGTTCCAGTTCTGCAGGGGAAGGGACTGAACAGTTGTGTCCCATGTGCCTTGGGGACTAGTTCACCTCAGGAGTGTGCTGCTGTGGAAGGTGCACATCCCTTCTATTTTGCCTGAGTAATGTGCAGTCTGAGAACAACTAACCTAAGAGATATTTTGGATATTTAGTTGGTAAATACATCTGGATCTCCTTGGCACACACCAGAATTTTGTGAATGCCAGATAGAACGAGATATGTAGGGGCCATTATGGATGCAAATCAGCAAGGTTTAAGCACCTTGTGGGTAAGGAAGTAGTTACTTAGAATTTCTGAAATTTCTAATAGCAATTTAATTTTGAAAGTACACATCTTAATTTGCAAGTAGGATCTAGGTTCCTTGGTGGATTTAGTCTTTTTGATCTGGAGGTATTTAAAAATGTATCAGTGAATCAGTGGGAGTTCGGGCTTTGATGTCTCATGTGCCAGTTTCCATCTGTAAGCATCTGAATACCTAAGTGTGGGCCACAGTAAGTTCTTTGAACCATGCTGGTGTGAGGTTTTTCCACAGCCAGAAATGACCTTGCTTGAGCAGGGAGATTTTAGCATGGAACACAAAAGTGGAGTTTAGTAATATCAAAAAGTCTCTTTGGCTGGGCAATCCTACTCAGAAAATAAAATTGTAGAAGACACACAGCACTTTTTAATTGTATTCAACCCATTAAGCACAGGCATCATGCATAGAAAAATAATTTAGGATTGACAGGTTTTTGTATTCCCATTTTTACACTTACCCCACATTTAGAGTAACTCCCACTGATTTCTGTGGACATTAATGGATCATGAATGGCTGGATTCAGTGACAAACTGCTCTTCACCTACACCAGTCCCCACCTCCTGCTCACAAAGCTTTCATGCTCTCTGAAAGCTGCTGCTAAACAGGGGGCAAAGAGTGGGGCAGCAGCAACTGCACCAGTTCTAGCCCTTCCCTGCAGAAATAGATGTCACTGTCACAGCTTTTCCTTTGGGGGCGGCAGCAGGAACACATTCTCCAGTCTCCATCTGGCAGAGCAGCCCTGCTCCACCTCCTCCCCCAGCCCAGAGGGACAGCAGATCAAGAAGGGCCCTGATTCAGGGAAGCAGCAGGACCCTTGCATCCTGCAGGCGTGGAAAGGGGCTGGCTGTGGATGGGTGTTGGGATGGGGGTGAGTGGGGAGTGTGGCTTTCCAGTCTAGGGAAGAGGGAAAATACACAGGAACCCCAAGAAAAGAGGCATTGTAGAATACATGGGTGAAGAGGGGAGGAAAAAAGTGGCAATGAGGTCTCCCTCCCCTGCCTGGCTTCCACAGCTCCCTGATACCTTGCTTTCATCCCCTCAGAGCTCTTCAAACTGCACTGACCCTTGCTTACTGTTCTTCTCTACCTCCAGGAAGCTGAAATCTCCACTGATCCCTTCCAGTCCCACTCTCACACCTCCGAAGTCACTGGTGATCTCTTTCCATCTACTCAAACCCATTCCTCCTCTCCACACCTCCTGTGCTCCACCTCCATAATCACTCCTACAGTCCTCATGTAGCACCTCCCTGGAACCTCCCACAGAAGCACATTGGCAAAGAAGGTTACTCCAGTATTTCAGTCTTACAAAATATCACTGCCACCCTTCTTTGGCACTGCAGTCTTACAGAGGAGACACCCCAAAAAATGACATCCTGTTAAGGTTTTTATAAGACAACTGTTTTTTTCTGTGTCCTGCCTTTATGATAGTCTTCAATCTAATACTAAGCTTCAAAGTTAAAATGCAATATTTTACTCAGTGATCAGCATGAATAGAGTTAACCATACCATTGTAATAGCTGGAACTTCTTTGAAATTACTCATCCTATTTTGATGAAAATCCCTATTAACAAAGTGCTTAAGGAAATTTTAGAAATTAATCTATTCAGTTTTTTAATACCTATCATAGTCTGGTTAAAGTTAATTTTACTTTGATTGATTGTAGTTTTTGGGGCAGTGGAAGGGGTTTGGCATATATTCAGATACCGTCTGATACCCAAGTCAAGATACAGCATTGCATGTGTAAATGACCCTGATACAGAATAAATAATGAATAAATAAATCAGTGGAAACTGAAATTTAATAGAGACAAAAATAAAGAAAATGTAGAAATAAAGCAGAAAATAGAACTTTATTGCTGCTTTCCTTTGTAACAACCTTGATAGAAATGCATAAATAGATTCCATTTATAAACCCTTAAATCCCCTACTTCAGATTAGAAAGAGCAACAATGTAAAATTCATGGTATTTGTGACTGGCCTTTATCGACAGAGAGTAAACAGCCACAACTTCCAATAGAGCTTCTACTGCTGGTTTGACATCTCCATGAGAGGCTCATTCTGGAGATTCAAACTGCACAATAAATATGTCACAGGAGCTTAAGCATCTCTTAACATAAAGCTATTATTATCCATTCTCATTTTATTGGTCTCCCAGCTATTCACATTCAGACTTTGAAGTGCCTGCCTTTATTTTGACCCTAGCATTCTTTTTTTGCTTTTCTGAAGTTGCACAGAAGTTGCTCGGGAGATCAGCACCAGCATGTCAGTGACTGATATGTAAATCAAAAACAAGTGGGAAAATTGTAACAAGCCTTGAGGGAGACAGAGTGCTTCTTTATGGTACTTGCTTGATGCTCAAATTATTTCTAGTTTTCAAGCTATTTCTAAGGCTATCAATTAGGAAGGAATGAGTAACTGAGGTTATTATCATTGGAGTAATTCAGGCTGCTATTTCAGCTCCCTTTTAAGCTGGTAGTTACTGAAACTTGTTAGTGGCAAAACAGAGCTCTCCTCCTCTCAGTCTGTTTCTATTGAATTATCAGAGAACACCACTAGAGTGAACTGACTGTCTTGTCAAAGAGGTGTCTTGTAGAAATTAAAGAGCTTGATGTCTCTAAATGTCAGCTAAATATCCCCTAAATGTATCCTCAGGCACCCTGAGCTTGGTTTGTGGCTGAGCATTAGCAGGAACTCTAAGGAGTGCCACACACCTTATTTATGCTCTCCTACAGTTTTCCCAGATGCTGAGATTAATTTACTCTGTTTTGCTAACAAAGTAGTAGTGGCTAAAGTTTTGTTGGGGAAATAATGAAGTGAAAAATAAAAATCAAGAATGATTACACTAATGAACAGTTATATAAAATCCATTCATTAAAAATCAGGAAATGAAAGGGATTATCACTCTGCAAGAATTTTACACATGGGAAAGGCAATACAGTGGATAGTGGATATTAGATCACAAACAATGCTGTATTTGAGAGGAAAATCAAAGAAATAAAATTTTCCTCCTAAAGATGTACCTACAGCAGAACAAATATTGACTTGGAGCTTAATAAAAGAGGTTTTGCTAATGCCTTTTCTTCTTTAAAATATTGGCAAAAAAATAAGGGCTGACAGTTTTCCCACCCAACCATTAATGTGAGAAAATACCACACATTCTGTTCATATTGCCAGAAGTAGAAGGGGAAGATCTAAGTGGAAGTACAGGCCAGCACTAAGCAGTAATGAAGAAAATAATAAAATATCTTTATTTGAACCATTTAAAGAAATCAAGCTGCAGTCCCAGGTTGAGAGATATATATTTATACACACACACACACACACACACACACACATATATATATATATATATATATACACGTATACACACACACACACACAGACATATATGTAATATATCTGTTTAAAACCAAGAAAATACCTTATTAAAAGAGCAAAAAAGTGTGGAGGAGAGGTGAAAACTCCTTCGTTCACAGGGGTCTGCATTTTTTTCATCCCGATTTTTCTCTCCTTCTTCAGTAGATAGAATCAAACCGAACGAGACCTAACCTAGAACTGACAAAAATAAAAAGGTTATTTGAATCTGTCAAGAGTTCAGTCTGATTGAAATTCAAACAAAAGAAACTAAAAAGCTTGATCTATTAAGAAGGTACTCATTCACTTCAATGGTTGCCAAGCACCATGTACATAACTTACTAATTTAATGCAACAACAGTATGAAAAATTGAAAGCAGTAAAATGCATAAAATTGAAATTGAATATTTGTTTGCCTGTATTTTCCTGACTTTGCAACCCATTACTGGAGGCCAGCCTGACTTTCCTATGGTCTCAGGTTCACCATCACTTCCATGCTTTCAGTCAGTAATTACAGCAAATCCCTATAAACCCTTCAAATCATCATTATTACATTCATGAAAAGTATTTGAAAGCAAAAATATGTCAACAGCACTGTTGTGCTGAGATTACTTTTCTTACGAGCTTTGAAGTTGGTTCCTGTCTGAAGCCCTGTGTCCAATTAAGTTAAATCATTAAAAAGCAAATTATCTTGACATTTTACTGTAACAGCCTAGCTTTGCTTTGGCCAAATATGAAACACTGAACTTCCAGGGTATGAACTTCCCTCTCCAGTGTATGTTTTGGGAACACTGGGCTGAAGAGTGAAAGAAAGGGGAAATAAATCATTGAATCGGTATGAGAGCAATAGCCCCTTACTGAATGAATCAATGCTTTCTTAGATGCAAGGAGAGAAGAAAAATCTTGGCCTAATCCAAATTCTGATATTTGCAAGCCTATAAATTATTCACAGCTTAATCTGAGTCTTTTTCTTGTTCAGGCAATAAATTTAACAATCCCATCTTCAGAATACACATGCTTTGTGAACCCAGTTGTGAAAACCTTAAGCCATCTAAAAGAACATGTTTTGTTTAACAAGAAAACAGTGCACATGCAATTTTACTGAAATACTAGAGATATTTGCATGCTAACTCTCCATAGCCCAGAAGACATTTCTGTGTCTTCTCCTGAGGGTCCAATTGGAAATAATACAAAAGAGAGAGATGAGGGTGACCCAATGAGTAAGAAATTGAGCTTCAAAGAAGGTTTGAAGGAAGTAACATCTTTTGCCAAATGGAACATGGGTATTTGTTCTGGTGACATCTTTAGCATTTGAAGTTATCCCAACATTAATTTCTAGAGACTGGGAGGCTGTGAGTACCCCAAGGGAAAAGCTGGGTCTCTCCTTCCTGCTCATCTTGTAGTGGCCACCATCAAACACAAGGTGTTTGACCAGATGGGCACCACCAAGGAAAAGTAATCTTGTGTTCTTATGGGAGACGGTGCAACTTGCCCTGGCACACCATGCTTGGGTCTTTTATAGTTTTACAATCCACTGATTAGGAAGTATTTTAGAAAACTTGATCATTGAAAGAGGAATTGATGTATTAGGAAGTCTGGGAGAACAGAGAATGGTTTCTTTATTATCATTGTTGGCATTAGAAGGAAAACAATCAGATTATACACTAAAGGCTTGCTGTTTGTATTTATACATCTGAGACTTGGAGACAAAGTAGAGGCTGTCATCCATAAATTTATAAGACCTCTCTGGCTAAAGAGTTAGATTATTCTTTTTTCTATTGGGCTATTTCAGCCAGGGTTTTGAAAGATATTCCATACATTCAGGGGGAGGGGGGGAGGTGAGACATAAAAATGTATCCCATTTAGTAGGATCCATATTAATTTTGAAAATAATCAAATACATTATGAATTAATTTTAACTAATGAATAGAAGATTTTTTCTTGGGTTTTTTGTTTAATATATATAAGGAAAGAGGATGCCTAAGAGATCAGAAATTTGCACAAACTCTAGTTTGCCCTGAAAGCATGGGTTTTTACCAAAGCAGCCTGAAAACTACAAACAATTTGTTCTGTACTTTAAAAACAGACTTTCCAATTGCAATCTAGTATAACAGAAATAAAATATAAATAATAGCATATATTAGGAAATAACAGAAGAATAATATTTTTCTGTTTGTAGACCAACACAGAAAAATCAGGATGAAATTTAAAATGTCAATAGTATAAAAATACAGACTTATATTTAGTACAAGTGCTGAGCCCTCTCAGATCAGGGATATGATATCCTGCTCTTATAATGCACGGGCAAGTAGAGTCAGGAAATCTTCATATGAAGTGTTTCTTCAGCGAGACAGTGAGACAGCACAGTGTTCTCAGACAAGAGGCAACAGGTTCTGTGCTTTCAGTGTGCTGCTCTGTGGGAAATGAAAAAAAAAGCTTTGTTTTAAAAGTATGAAATAAATTAAAGGCCAAAGAGTTATATCCTCTAAGCCAAGCTGCCAAAAATATTTATGCATCTAAAAATCTCAAGAGCATAAAACAATTCTTACTATGTTAATGTTTGTACTGAGAATTTTCCATTAGTAAATATATGACAGGGGATAACTATATCCCATCCATCTGCTTAGTGGCTGCCTCAGAAGCTGCTACATGTCAATTATTAATCCTCCTGGGAATAGAAAACCATTTCTCTTCTGGAGGCCTACTTTTGTGTTTACCTTTTCTTCTTTTTTCACCTGCTATTTAAAATAATCTTTTTCCTACGTATTTCTTTACAAATATTGACTTACACATTTTCTTCTCAGTAATATGTTCCTTTTTTGTGCAGCTTTATCATTTTCTAATAGAATTATCAGGAGGAATAAAACAGATACTTTTCAACTTCTTCAAGTTCTTTTGAGACTCCTACTTCAGTGCCTTTGTTGCAATGATGGCTGTTCCACCAATAGTTGTTGAGATATTTGAACAACTATGCTGTTTCTATTTTTATTGATGAGGTAGTGATCTTTCTGGTTTCTGGCATAGCAACAGACAGGAATACAACAAAGCTATTTATAAAATAAAAATCAGAAGTATCTAATTTAGATTTGTTAAAAAAGACAAAACTGTGATAGGTCATTGTGGTTGCTGCTGCTGTTACTTAAAAGCTAATCAAGCAAGTGATGTTTAACATCAAAGGGAAATTAACTTCTGTGAAGGGGGTTTATATATTGATGCTAGCCACATTAAGAAATTGTTGATTTTAGCTGGAATTGAGAAAGGTCACTTAGTTGTTTTGTTGCCTCATGGTACTGTTTTTTATAGGATGGTTTCTGCCAGGATTATCGTCATTACTAAAGCCACTGTCATAGCACGGGAGAGCAGGTACACAGCATCAAAGTAAATCTTTGCAATAAACACAGGTACTAATTAAACCTACTGATCAGAACTGTCTTGGAGAAAATGCTAATTTAATCATGCCAATCACTGAATATGACTCATTATTAGCAACTAACTTTTGCAGAAACAGGCAAAAGTATAAGCTTCAGAAAGGACAGTTACAAAACTATTTGCTTAAATTATTTCAGAAGAAATGAGGAAAATATCAATAATAAGATTACAAATTTTTATTTCAGGTTAGCTGTGGAGTCTTTTTCAAAGGGTATATAGGTAGCATTATGTAGGCAGCCTGTACCAAACCTCTGCCCGTTCTGTGTATCATTGCATGATTCTTGCTGCAATAGCATTATCTACAAGCACTTAGAAAGGCAAGAGAATGAGAATTCTGTGCTGGGCAGTGCCGTGCAAATGCACCTGCAGCTGGAGTCAGTCTCTGGCTCAGAGACACCCTGCTCTCAACAGATTCTTACTTGCCAAAAACACAGAACTGAGACCTGGGCCTGGGAGCATCCACAAGAGGTTCCTGTTCCCACCCTGGCCCAGCCCTGGAGATCCTGGCTGCAGCCAAGTCTCTGTTTCAGAACAGAGAAGGGGAACATCCTTGCTGAATCCTAAACACACAGAGAAACCAATGAACCAGCAAAGGTTGAAGTCTCTTACTTTAAGCTATGGTTTATAAGTTCTCCATGTACAACATGCATTACTAAAGAAATGTATAAATGGCAGTCTGTTGCTGCTTTTTTATTTAAACACAACCAGAACATTTTATTTAGGTAGATAAAATAAATATGGTTTATTTATTTATTTACTTACTTACTTAC
This sequence comes from Petroica traversi, assembly GCA_025920805.1. Lineage (NCBI taxonomy): Eukaryota > Metazoa > Chordata > Aves > Passeriformes > Petroicidae > Petroica > Petroica traversi. The sequence goes on from JAHLSL010000020.1 coordinate 6,166,873, forward strand.
TTATAAGACATACTTCTTTCAGTAGTATGTGGTATTTTTAATTTCATTATAGTGTGCTTTTGTCTTTTCCAGATCCCAGATTTCTGTTGAAGAAAGGGAAAATGAGACATACATCTTGACTTATTACAAATCACAATTATTTCCAAGTCATTTGAATATTAAAAAATTCTTGTTTTTAGGAAAGCTATAAATTTGAAGTACCAGAAAATTCCACAAAATAAAACATGTTACATAACAACTGTGTTAAGTCACGTTTCCAGTGGTGTAAATCTTCTCACAAAACCTATGCAACTGTTGGTCTGTCTTTCAGGTTCAGAACCCACAGAACTTCTGTGGCTTAAATAAAATTCAAGTGAAACCATGAGGCTTCACCTGCTTCCATGTCAAAACCAAAGAAACCAAATGCAAGTGCATGGCAGTTTTAAAGTGCAATCGCAAACCGGTTCCTTGATTATCGCTTTCCACTGAAAGATTAGCCAAGAATCTTTTCAGATACAATCTACATGTCAAGTCTAAAATGAAAACCAAAGCTTTAGAGATTCTGCCAAGTTTTGGACTTACAGCACACTCATTGCTTTGGTGGCTGCTTGGATCTGACAGCTTCCCAAATCAAAGGAACCACTGCCTTCTACCTTGCTCCCACTGCTCTCTCTGAAGGTAGGGAAAATGCTGTATTTCTGCTTTTGCTTTTCTTTATTTTTCATTTCAGTGAGCATGCACAGTAAAACAGTGATCCGAATGCTGATTAAAATTTTTCCCAAATTGTGGAGTATTGGGTCTATCTTTGTCCTTCCAAATGCTCTGTTATGCCAGCCAGGTGTTTTCTTAAAAGTATATGCCCAGAAACTCGTAATGTTCTGAGTGCTTGTGCTGAAAGCAGCTCACTGCCCCTTGTGCACAGTGCCTGCAATTCATCATCTCTAATGAGGAAAACCAAGGTAACAGGGTTTGCAAACCTGCTGAAATACCTTTATGCTTCTTACAATTTATGTGTTTATTAAAAGATAATTGCATTTTATGACTTAAGACTTCAAAGCTATTTTGTAGTTTTCAGTTTGAAAGATTTACCAAGCAGAAAACCTGAGGAAAAATTTTATGCAGCCTGGTGGATAAGTGTCTGAGAAATTTGGAATTTTTTCACTCTGAGAAGCTTTTCTCGTTCTATAGTTTTTCAAGAGTCTGCCCTGTCTACCTGATGGAGAACTACAAAATGGTGCTTTCAATATGTAACACTAAAAATAACATTATAGTCCAAAGTAAATTGATTTTCGGTCTCTCTTTTGCTGTATCTATCTAGAAGTTATTCAGAGAGGTATTTGATAGGACTCTTTTGATGCTGTATGTCTCACATAACTCATCTTTGACTCTAACATGTTTCAATCCCATTTCTAGAAATTAAATAAGCAGAACCTGTCCTGCTAGGAGTAGAGCTTTTACTGCCATTGCAAAGCCAAAATGACGAACTTGCAAAATGGGAATAATAATAACTCTTGTGAACTCTGAATGTTGTATAACATGTTTTGTCTCCAGACAGTGAAACTAAGTTTTTTGTAAACAACTTAGGGGGAAGTGGTGTGATGAAGAAAAGCAAGGGCGGTGGATGTGAAGTGGAATTTAAATCCCTGCTTACCATTGACTTCACAGGGGGAATGTTCTCATTGTTCACTCCCAGGTCCATCACTTATGACTTAGCATGCAAGATAGGATACAAAACTGTGAAGTGCTAAACTAGAGACAGAATTAGCTGTTTCTTAGTGCATCTCTTGCTATGTTGGCTCTTGGATCCTATATTGTGCTGCAGAACAGATCAAAGTGCTTCAGCATGCAACAAGGTAAAGCAGGTCTGAACTGTGGCTGGAGGAGACAGACATATTCAAGCTTCTCCTTCTGAAAAGTTAAGGTATAGAGTAGTTTCTGACCAGTAAAGAAAGCTTTTTTTTCTTATTTATTTATTTTTTGGTGTTTTTAAGTCTATGGAATGAATTTCAAGCTTGTGTTTTGAGCCCAGGAAAACTACACATAATCTATATGGTTCTAAACACACATAGTGTAAATTTAAGAACTTTGCCTTCATATGAGCTTCAAATGTCACCCCAGACAATAGCATTTTTCTCCTCTGCTCTTTTCTATTATTGATGTCTTTGGACCAGCTTTACCTAGCTGTGGATAAATATTATTTAATGACAGCAGATTAATTATTATTACCCACATGTAGGTGCAATAGAAGCATGCAAGAACCAGAAGAAAATTATCCTTTCTCTTTGACTCCCACCTGAAATCCTGTTTCTTCCTCTGTCAATAATAGTACCCTGTCCTTGATGCTCCTAAACTGCTGTTACTGAGAGTAAGATATCCCTACAAATTGTTTCAGTTAGTCATTTCTCCAAAGTAATCACCATGTTGTCAGGAGCTGAAGCAGTCTAATTATTTATTGTGATAAATCAACAGTATTGCCCTATGTGAGAAAGGCAGGAGAAAGGGCTGGCATTGAATCATCCCTTCAGTCCTGTGGAAGTGAGGTTCCTGTTTCTGTACCTTACCTTTTGGAGAAATAGCCCCTAACCTTCTTCTGCAGTCCAGTAGAAAAAACTTTCAGCATAAATTTGTGTCTGTGGATCATGTATATATTATTTCATATTTAATAGAGTTCCTGCCCCAAGCAAATGAATAATGCAGCAAGAGGGGAATAATAATATTTTTAAATCCCCCTTCTATTCTTCTAGAAAATGTGAGGCCAGAAGTGTTCTTGCCCTCATAATGTTGCTTTTAAATCAACTCTTCTCGTGAGTGACAGCTCTACAGTCCTGTTTCTGCTGCTGTAACTGCAGTTTATTTTATCTGTTGAAAACTCCAGGCATTTACATGAAGAGGTACCTGAGCTGAATTTCAATCCCCTGTAAGTTACTATTGAATCAAGAGGCTGGAACTCCCCCAAAATTCTAGACCTGGTAAGCTTTAACAGCATTTCTGTTCACCATCACAGGATGGCCATGCCATCTAAACTAAAGTAATGAAAAGCAAAACTCAGTAAGAGGAACAGTCTTGGGAGCCTTGCTTGCCTGATATTTTCATGTCGTGACTGCATAAAGCAGTGAGAAGAATAAAAGATTAGGAACCAAGGCAATACACCTTTACCAGGCTTGTCAAAAGCTCCTTCTCCAAACTTCTTTCTTCTAAGAGCAAACTCCTAGACCACAGTGTTTCTTCCCCTCCCTGCAGCTGCCTTCAGCCTGATGTGCCGTGTCACACTGTGGCTTTTCCCTGCCAGGATGATTTCAAGGAGGGTCGTGGCCCAGGGACTGTGATGTGCATGTGAATGGTGAGTCACATTTTCACAGCAACTGGAGGTATTTGGGCTCAACCACTACCTCTGGTTTTAAGGCAGAGGGTGCTTCACAAAACATTTTCAGCAGACAAAGTTCTCAGCACAGAGCAATCAGCCAGCACTGAAATATAGCCATAGCACTCTGGCTCCCCAGTGCTGGCACCTTGGGAGCAGCACTGCAGTCTGTGCTGAACAGAGCTGGCTGCCCCATTCCAGATAGAGCAGCCCACATGATTTCTTCTAATAGCAGGTGTTTATGAATACTGTGAAAAAACATTATGAAAGAACATATGAAAAGCTGCTTTTCAGTGCAATTGTGTTATCTTTCAGCAAGATATTTTAGTCTTTCAAAACCTTTCCCCTTGGAGTGCAATGGAAGAAGTTCAAGTACTACTGTGTGAGGAGAAGAGCATGGGAGCCAGTGCAGAGCCCCAAGACGCTCTCACTGCTGCTCACAGTGGTACTGTTTCCCCTTCTGGAATAGGGTTCATCACATGTGAAAGGAAGATGTTCCATTGGTACAAGACAAAATGGCAGCACTGGATTTCTGTCCAACTACAACTCTCCTCCAGATTTCCCAAAAGCAGAGGACCAGACTAGGCTGAAGAGCCCTCCAGATCCATCTATTGAAGAAATTAGATTGATTTTCCTTTGAGGGAAAAGTTCCAACTGTGTTTGCAGATAGCTTCTGCTGAATTACTCTTTATTAATTCTGTCTTGATAAGTTTGAATTGCTCTGTAATAGTGTCACTGAAACTGACCTCTCCCATTTTGCCCATTTCTCTGATACACTCATTAAACTGATGCCAAAGCACTAAAGCCTAATGTATGATCTGCATGCAACACTGTGGAGAAAGAAGAGCAGAGCCTTATTAGTAACTACTAGAGAAATTCAGGTAATGAAAGATATTAAATTAAATGTACCTTCAACTTGGAAGGAAAAGATTTAGGAGTGAGGGAAAGTCAGGAGAGGGAAACACTATTAAATATAACCAAGCAGGAAAATAAAATAATAATGGGTGTATCTATACAGTTTAGTTATTTACCTTACTGACCAAAAACCAAAGGATAATAACAATAGAAGTAAATATTATAATGACTATAGTAAGAAGTGTCTTAGCTCCAAATATAAGGAGGAAAAAACGATAGCAATTTCAAACTGACTTGAGGGAGATCAGCACAGCTCCAACGTCTTTTAAAATGTGTCACTGATGATGACAATAAGAGAGACACCTTAATTGACTCCCTTCACAGATCAATGCCCTGAACTGCAGGAATTCATGTTTATGGAGAGCAGCAATGTTTTTTTCCTTATTTACTGGTGCTTATTCTCAGATTTTGTAGCAGTATTGCCTTCCTACAGCTAACAGAATAGGTGGGGACTGGTGATGTGTGATGGTGACCCCCTGCATTCCAGGATGAACTGAGCACTGGGCCCCTCTGGCCACCTTCCTAGCTGCAATGGCACTGAAAGCATGGCCTGACAGAGATGATGGGATGATGGTTATCCCTCAGATGATTCAGGTGGCTGTGTACATATTGCCATGGAGAGTGACGTCAAAGTTTTCTTGTGAGTTAGCAGGGAGATTGGGATAGCTATTAGCTACTGGTCTTAGAGCTCTCAACCATAAAATTATAGCATCCTGGAGCAAAGTGAGAGAGCTGGAAAAGGAAGCTGGGACTTTCTTTACAAGATGCAAAGGCAATCTCACTAAAAGTAATCACCACCCAAGCAGGACATTGCTATAAGCAGCAACGCACCACAGAACAGCTGGTGGCGTGTACTGCTCACAAAAAAAGGCACATAATGGGAAAAGTAAGGTTTCAATTTTCCAAGTTCATGCTGTCTCTTTGAAATCTTGTGGGATCCCAAGGAACAGGATGAAAATATCTGGGGTTAGTCCTCAAAGCCAGATTTAGCAGGTAGTGGAGTGTTAATAGCAAACCCCTCACACAAATGGAGGGGCAGAGGAATCTGCTGGATGAAGGGGTACAGATCCCACAGACTCTGAAAGAGCTAAGAAAATTTTTAGATATCTACCATCAGAAGAGGAGAGAAGCCCTCCTGGCACGAATGTTGTGACCTTGGGATAGTGGCACTGCAACAATCTTATTAATGGGTGAAAAAAAATCTATTAAGCCCTATAGCCAGGGATATACTCACTTACTAAATATCGAGGGTCCTGATGGACTGGATGTGATGCACCTGTGATATATCAATGGATGTGTTTTACCAGCATTTGCAGATAATTGCTGAATTGGTGTCATCCCCCAGAAATCCATGTATAATAGAAAACAGTGTTAGTTTCCTGCGGCAGATGGGGATGTCTCATGGGCTAATTATAGTATCTAGTCTGGATAAGACAGCAGCAACAAAAAGTATCAAAATGCAGGTTTTTAAAGGGTCATCTATTGCACTGAAACCTTTGATTACACCGGAAGTCACAAGAGCTACTGGTAGGTGCCCTAGAAAACACAGTGTAATTTCAGAATGAGATGTGCAGGTGGTGAATGAAAATAAGCTGGCAAATCCAAAGTTACCTCACAGGTGACAAACAAGTGTGGAATAATCTTATGCAAGCTGGTGTCCCACAACCAGAAATAAATGAGATCACAACACCAGAAATTTTTTGTCTTTGGCAAAAGCTAGTGCCTACAAATAAAAAGTTCTTTCCCCTCTATCCCCCTCCCACAGTGAGGGAGTACCTGGCAAATGTCAAGATGGGAGAAATGGACCAGGAAGAATATTGTTTGGCAATGGATTGAGAAATAAAAAGAAGCCACTGACACCTGAAAAATGCTTTGATTTAGCATGTCCAATTATACACTCCTAGACAAGGAAATCCTTTTCAATTAGAAGTAACAATTCTAGATGATATAGTCTTGTGGGGATCATGGCAGAAAACTGAAAAAGTTTTTTAAAAATCAGTAGGATTTTAGTCCAAGGCATTACAATGCTTACTTATACTCTGATGGATAAACAAATGAAAAGCCTGGGCATTGCGAGAAACTGAGAGAATCAGAGGCCAAAATAACGTGTACATCTCCAGTACAAAATACAGTGAGGACTGAAATTCTTCCATATGGCACTTCTTCCTAAATATTAGCCACGGGGAAAATGGAATTGTTTGCACTGATGGATTTTGTCATAGGACTGCAACTGCTGTGTGCCAAGGAAACGTACAGCATCAATTACTGAAGAAATACCCTTATTCTCAACATCATGAACCCTTTCCTGAGTTGGAAGGCACTCGCTGCTTCAATGTGACTGCTTCGACCTGACTGCTGGATCAGTGGCATGGAGAGTGGTATCTACATCCTCAGGACTGGATACTTGGAATAACACAACTTAACAGTAGTGCATGGCTAACTGAAAAGTTTAGTTCACTGTCAAGAAGGATGGGACATAACTCAGACCATTGTGTGGATGTTTATTCTTTTTCCTGTATGCTTTATTAAATGGTCTCTTGAGCAAGGTGAGGAATGTTGGGAGGAATGCGTTAAATACCGAAGACAAGCACAAATGATTATAAGTCACTCCAGTGACCTGGCAGCTGGGACAAACTCTTGATAAGGTTGTGTGAACAGCTGGCCAATGATCCTCCAGCACAGATCAAGTTTAACAGTGCCTGTGTCTCTGCTTTCCTGCTTCTGCCCAGGTGTTGCTTCAGGGATTCCCTGCTTAGCAAGGTAATCGAAATAAATTTACACTTTGTATTTTATCCATGAATTTGTGCTTGTCCCAGCTGCCTGCCTGTGCCAATGCACACAAATCTTATCTTTCATGCTTTCAAAATGGCATGAAATTGTCGGCTGAGATTTTTCCATGTCTACTCTCCATCATCTCTCAGTGCAATCAAACCAACTCAATAACCAAGTCACATCTTTCTACAGTGCCATAGGAAGCAAGTAATTAATGTTAAACCACTCTCTAAAACCTGAGATTTCCCACACCTTTAATTTTAGTGGATTTATTTTTTATTTAAAATGTGCACTCTGACAAGTAAAACAAATTGGTAAATATCCTTTATAATGCATAAGATTTCACAGCAATTTCTTTGTTGCTACATTCCCACCCCTTATCGCACAAGAAAGTAGAAATATATTTTCAGATGCATCCTCAACGTGAGCAGCGCGCATTCAAACAGGAATTCAGAAGAGGGACTGAAATATATGTGAAGACAGAAAAGGTGCTTCATTGTAAGTTCAACTCAGCTTAACCCACCCATTATCATTGCCGTTCTGCCTGTGTGTGATTTGCTAGAGCAAACACTGAAATAATTTTGCTGTTTGGATCCCTTTTGGATTCCTCCCCTGACTTCATGAGACTCAGGTTTTTACCTCCTATATATGATGAAGTCACAGGATCATATAGCAAGGTAGGGATTTTGCCTGTCATGATTTCTCCTAAAATAAAACGAAAGGTCTTCTGACAGTAAATTATGATATGGCATGAGGAAGAGTGACAGAACACTCAGTAAATCCAGGTGGAAAGAATACTAACAGCTCAGAGAAATGAAAGGTCAAAAATCTTTATTCAAATATGAACTGTCATTCCATTAGTTACTACTGAATTTTTATATTTGTTTAGCACGTGCTTTTTATCTCATGGCTTTGATAAGCATAATGTTGTATTAGTGATTCTGCAGTGGCATATGCATGTGCATGGAGTTGAAGTAATCTCACCAAATAAATGCTCAAAGCAGCTTTCCAATACAGCTTCATGACTTATTCATGAGTCATGCTGTTTGCAAATGAGACCACAAATAACACACACCAAAGGAACTTTCTTCTGAATCACTACTAGTGGTGCCTAATAACTTAGACACAAAGCTGCATATAAACATATGTTTTACATCATAACTGCTTTTGTACCAAACTATTTCTAGGTGAGTCAGATAATGAGCAATAGCAAAACACTTGTCCCAAGCTTTACATTTTGCTAATGTGTTTACATTGCTTTACATTTTTGCTCCTGGAGATATACTAGCCATGGTTTTGCTCTAAGGATCTGTTTCTTTCTTCAGAGACAGACTGTAACTGTGATGCTTTTGTGGGAAAGATATTCTTCAAATTTACATCCTTCTTCCAAATTCCGATCCAAATTATTTACAGAACAAAGTTTGACCATGGTTGGGCTTATTTAATGTATAAAACATATATTTTTTTAAATTGATCTGTCAAATACAGAACTATAAATGTAGTGCAAAACAGTGATAAAGATTTGTTGTCAACTGCTTCTGTATAAACCAAGCATTTCTATTATGGTGACAACTGAGAATTTCTCCTTACATTAATGTTTTAGAAAGTCATCTTTCTACAAACATATGCCCATAACTGCAGTCTTTCAGGCAGCATTTTTGTTTCATCTGTATTAAAAGATAAGCGTCATAAGGAAAGCAAAGACTAGATTAGGATTTATCTTTAAAAAACTAGTAATTTTTTACACATGCAATTGTAAAACTCCTCCTCTGTATAAGTCACTTCTTAGCTTCCAGTGAAATGACGTTGAATCATCAGTGTTTGTAAACACATGTGTGTGTGTGTGTGTGTGTGTGTATTTATCTCTCTCTCTCTCTCTCTCTCTCTCTATATATATATATATACATATACATATATATATATATACTTATTTTAGAACAATTTACCTGCAATGGAAAGCAGGTACATAGCCATTCTGGTTTTTATTACCTGTAGTAATATAGCAATATAAAAGCCTAAAAATAACAATGTGAGAAAATGCATAAGGAACAGAAAGAAAGAGAAAGAAAGAGAAAGATTAGGAGTAGAAAGTTCATAACTTGAATTCCTTGGGCTCATTAGACCTGGAGACATGGAAGCCGTTGAAGTTTAGTTGGGCCTCAGCAACATAAGGAGAGATGAGCACTGGGTGAGGATTCTTGGCCATGTTGTCATGGACGCATGAAAGGACAGGATTAAGAAAACTGGAGACACGAATTTATACTCTCTTTTCAGAGATGGAGTTCTTTTTTTCAGCCTGCACTTTGCCTCAGTTCACCTCAGGAGTAGCCATTGGTCCCTCAAGTGCCAGGAGAACATCTTTACAGCTATGCTTTTTGGGCAGTCAGAGTAAATGAGCTTTCTGTTATTTTTGTATTTGTTTACTTCGAGCAAATAATTGGAAATTCATTTAGTCAGAGGCTTGAACATAACTCTCTGGTTTACAGACTCAACCTTTTCCTTGCACATTTTTCTGAAATTTGACTCAATGCATATTCAATCACTAGTAGAAAATTTACCATCTCCTGCAGAAGAGATTGTGATTGTCTCCTCTTAGCACAACAGTTCCTGGTGATTGCAGAATTTTGCTTATTTCTAAGAAAACTGCATCCAACTCCTTATTTTACATAAGGCAAAATGAAATTGTAAACAAAGAGTTTTCACCTCCTGAGTCCTGTGACTTCTGAGTCTTAATAAAAACACAGTACCTGCACAAAGGCCTGGCCTCTGATACCTTTTGTGTGAATCAAAAGCCTGAGAACATCTGTCTAACCAGAGCACTAAAGGTGACATAGATCTAGCCTGCTCGGACTAAGTAACTCAGATATACAGTTTTAATCTGTCTGGTTTTCAAAGCATACACCCAGTAACTGCTGCTGAAGGAAAATTGTGTGTTCTTGAAGACAGCATGGAATGATATCCCCAGCCCTCATCACCCAAGTAATGTCATGATGAGAGGACAAGCTGGAATAAAGGATAATGATGAAAATGTTGGTTTAAAGTCTATGGGAAAGGCATTTAGTACTTGTGAATAATATAGCAGAAACAGATGTGAACCATCATAAACACAGGACTTGATTTTTTTACATCTCATACTTGTTATTAAATTAAAACTCATTTTTAGGCCAAGGCATGGAAAAAATCTCAGTTTGAATGATTTTAGCATAATTGGGTTATTGTTTTTCAACATTCTCAAGCATTTTCAGTGTTTACTTTCTACTGTTCCTATTTTACTTGGCTCTGTGTGTTCTTGCTCCCTCTTTAATTGAAAGGTCAGTGCAATTTATTATTATGATTATTTATCCTTCCAAAAAACTAAATCTGTCCGTTATGTAAAACCCGCCACTCTGGGCTTATATACTGAGTGATCTGGGGTACAGAAGTCATTCAATTTAAAGTGCTATCATGTGATAAAGTCATCCCAGAAGGGAATATTTATTCATGTTTAGCAACAGGAAAGGAAGGAGGCCTTCACAGCATCACATGAATTTATTTAGATTGAAGGAACTCACTTCACCTTTGCCTTTGTGAAATATAATTTCCTCTGCCAACACTGTGACTGCTTTGGTGCTACAGATCAACACTGGATAAGTTTTATCTTCCACAAGGGCCTCCAACAGTAACAAGTCAGCAGGATGAATCCAATTATACATAGAAATACAGTGCTGTTGTAATAGAACATAAAAAGATAGTTTCTTGACTGGCATTTCAGTATATGCTGAGTTAGAGATTAAATGTACATCAACTTTTTCTTTTGGTAAAGTCCAGGTTTTGTTGTCAGAAAGTGTAACTCAGCACAGTTGCTTGTTACAGTTTATGGGCTGATTTTCTGCACAAATCCAGATGCATCTTTTAACAGAAATTTAATTAATTCAGCATGACAGAAGCAAAGGGCAAATGGTCATATTTTGGGCAATTAAAGCAACAGGAGAAAATCTTCAGAATACTCAGAACATAGGTATTAAATGACATTTTAAATAACAGGCTTTTGGATTTTGATATCATCACAGGGCTATCTTTAGAAATGGAGAGCAGGGCAGTGCTGCAAAGAGCTGCCCTGGCAACACAGCACATGGCTGATTCCTGTCAGCAGCTGAACACCTTTCAGTGCATAAAGTGGGATGGCTACTCAGGGAAATGGAGACTAAACAGGAACATGATTGAAAGAGACACAAAATACAAGATTGTTTTTTTCTCATTCCACTCTTTGTAAATGGGTAATAAAAAGTGCATATAGCAAAAATGTGTAACCTAAAGCAGGATAATGATAGAGAACAATTACCTTTTCTCTTCCTTATTAAAGCATTATAACCACAACCCCTGCAGTACAACCTTCTGGGATATCAATTGAAAATCCTCAAAGAAACAGTATATAATATCTGATGGTGTAAAAAACTTCTGCAAGAAAACATATGCATTCCAAATAAACAGCTGGTCCTCTGCAGTGAAGAGGCTCATGTTTTCATGGTTTTGCATAAAATTTGCTTTTCTCCTTATTATTGTGCAAATATCTATGATTTTTGTCAATCTTCAACTGGTTCAAATATCAAATAGGAACTACAGTGACTCTCAAGGGCATGTCTTTCACACCCAAATTAGACAGATGGTACTGTAGTCATTACTTGCAAAATATATTGTTTTTCTATCAATCAGAATACATAAGTAGTAGGAGATAGAAAATTCTATTTAAATAGGTCAGTGAAAATAAGACATTTTAAAAACAATTTACAATCATGGATGAAAAATAATCAAAATACTGAAACTCTTGAGAGAATTATCTATCAAAGGCTATGCAGGCAAATTCACACAAATTGGCATCAATCGGCCCATTCTCCCTCTTCCTCCACAATTAAAATACATTCTGTTAAAACTTTGCCTTCTTTCAGAGTGTATGAAGTAAGATGAGGTAAAGATCAATATCCCAAAACTCTCAATCATGAAAACATGTTTTTGTAACTGGGATTTACATCAGCAAAGAAGGAATACGGGTGTATACGTTAACGTTGTGTGAAGCTAACAATGACAATGGGCCCCAGCAACTTACAGGGCAAATGGAAAGACACCAAAACTCTAATGCCAGAGTTTGAGTGCATGGTGAATAAAAGCTGCAAGAATCTTGCTCATGCATTCATAGGTGACTGGTGGTGAGGGGCAGGCTTGGCTCAATACATGGGCTATATTTAAATTTATTCTGATTTACCTGTGCAAGCTTTAAGAGGTAAATGTAATTTTAATTTGAAAGATGCCTCACATAACTTGTAACTTGGCTCTTTCCTGTATACTAAGTCAAAGGAGATCTTTTTAAAAACAGGAAATACATAGTAGATGGTGGCTCCATGAGCAGTTACATTATTATTGAATAATTTTATTAAGGGTAAGGGACATTAGCCCTTGTAACAAGTAAGGATCAGTAACATCGAATTCATCACCTCAAAAACAATCAAGGAAATTATATTAGCAATTAAAAATTAAAGTTGTCTACAGATAAAATTAAAAGGTAAAATTAATGAGTGGGGACTGGACCCTCAGGTAATTTTTTTCAATATTCCCTCCCTGCAGTAAGTAGGACTTCACTAATGCTCTTCACCCAAGAATAAAGGCTTTGGAACACACTGTTTTTCAGGTCTATTATGTAGATAAGCTATCATTTGCTTCTGTTAGACACCTCTAATTTTAATAACCCCAGTAGGCTGAAAGGCATCACAACCACTGACAGAGGATAGTGCATGTGAATGAACATACACATTTACTATCTCTGGCATGGCCATTGATTTGCTTGCTGATCATGGGCAGAGTAACCTTATCTTCCCCTGTATGGATTTTTTCACCTGTCTTGTGAATAATAAAATGGTTGGGAGCTGCGAATGAAATATTGCTCTATGCATTTTATTACCTACTATAAGAAGCAGGCCTGTCAAGAGCTACAGGTCATTTAAATGCAAGAGATGTTCTGTTGCTTTGCTGGCTCCTCTAAATTATAGAGGAATCACAGCAGTAGCTTCATCTGGGCTTGGGATGTTTTCCCAAGCCTGCTCCAACAGAGGTCCAGAACGACTTCTTCAGCCCCCCCACAGCCTTGGGTTCTGGATGCAGGATATCACATCCTCAGTTGTCTGCAAGCACAGAGTGGTTCCTGTCATAGCTGATTCTTCAGGGATTTGTAGACCAAAAGTCATGAACTTTCAGCTTTCACAAGACCACTGTGTACAGGTTTTGTAGCACAGGCTTTCCTATCACGCACAACTCGGTGTGAAAGAGCATAACTTTCTCTGCAGTGAAATTCAGTGAAATATCTGAGTCAGAGTCACCTCAAACCTCAAGCTAGCATGATTCATTGCAGTCCTTGTGTTTATCTGCTGAAATCCAGGAGCAGTTTAATATTGGGTCCAAATTTCTGTAGCTGCAACTCTACCATCTCTAACCTCAAAATGAGTTTTAAACTTAGTTTACAGATAGCCAGTTTTAGGGCTGTGAATCAAGCTTACTCATAGTTTGAGACCTCCAGAAACTCAATTCCAGACATCTTCTTCTATGCAAATAACATCAAACAGCAACAGAACCAGGGGTATCTCTAGTTTGAGGAACAGGGAACATTGCCAGTCTCAGAGGGAGAGGATGTCAGCTGTAGATGTGGATGTGATGAGGGGAGGTATGCAAATGTGCTCAGAGATTTTAGGTCCATGTGGAAGAAGACTTTCCTGGCTACCTGTATCTCCAGGGTTGCAGAGCCTCAGCTGGAGCTGCTCTGGAAAGTATCTCTTCAGCAACGTAATTAGTTTTTCCCTGATGTATAATAAGGGAATAGCAGACAAATTTTGCCTTGCTTTTTTTTTTTTTTTTTTTTTTTCCCATGGAAGAAAGCTGTACATCCTTCTTTCCCTTGCTTTTGAAATAAAATAAAAATCCTGGGGGATGAGGCTGGTTTAATGCACTGCCCTGACAGGGGCAGCTTTCAGAAAGCAGTAGGCTTTCATACAGCAGCTGTGTTGGGCTGATGTGCAGGCAAAGTACTACACTGGAAGTGTATATGGGGGCAGGAGAGAGTGCTCCTGCTTTAACCAAAACTCCTGTTCTCAAGGAATTTCCAATCATCTGTGAGACTGGATCAGTTCGTTCATTGATTTTGATCAAGAGATTATTTTAAAAACTGTAAGACAGACCAAGTAACAATGCTGGTCTTAATGCTGACTTTCTGATGTTGTGAGGGGAGCCCCTGCTGCCTCTCCTCATTCTTGAGGAGGACAAAACGTCCTGCCTTGGTGTACAGTATAAAGCCCAGGTAGCTGGATGATGTGACAAGTCCCTTTGGACTGCTAAGGCACCCAGAGAGAAAATCCCCTTGGGGTGCCAGGGTGCTGGGGCACGGGATTTTGGCAGAGCCTGCTGGAATGCAGATGGAAAAGAAGACAGATACAGTAGGTCTGGATATGGTTTTAGTTGTAAGAGGTATATCAAACAGATATCTGGGAGTGGGGTGTTCCTGAATCTGCTGTGAATAGCTCGTGATTAAACTTTCTCAGCAATCTTACAGCACCATGGTTTTTCCTGTGATTTATTCAGAGCCTGTGAAAAACTCGAGGCTTAATCAGAACTGATTAGTGCCCCTTCTCTCTTGATTGACACTGAAGTCAAAGCAAGGACTCTTCTGTCTCCAGCAAAAATGAGCTTTCATTTTTGAATGGAAAAAATAGAGAGAGCTGTTCTCCTCTCTGAGTCCATTCCAGGAGTGTAGAAGAGCAGTATCTTCTGTTCATGATTTTATTAGTTTTGTTTTAGGGCAGATTAAGTGTTATCTCACTGGGGGCAGTCAGTAGCACCCAAAACACACAGGGCACAGAGCTTTGCTACTGGACCAAATTTAGGGCATAAGCCAGCTTTTCCAACAATTGTTTCATAAATCAGCTTGGAGGGCTAATAGATAATGTTAAAGCAGAAAGAGATGTTTTTATCCTTGCTGACTAAATAGTTTTAGGTTAAAATCACCTCAGGGGATGAGACGAAGGAAGCCGAAAGTATTACTACCTGCTGCTAAATAAAGCAAAATAACACACATATATGTTACTGACAACAACTTGTAACAACCATTAAACAAAGGATCTCCCAGTTATAGTGGGTAATAATGGAAAATATTTTGGGCAAATGCACCCCTTCCTTTTATTGATAAATGAAACTTTTTCTTTCAAAAATGATATTAAGTAAATTTTTACAAAAACCAAAAAAGTTTCAAGTAAAGGAACAAAAGTTGATTTTGCCTGCAGAACTGTTATTTTAACAAGGCTTGAATAAAATTTTTATTTTGCTGCACCCACCATTTCATAAACTTGCATGTGGTAAGCAAACATGAAATGCTAGAAATGTAACGATTTGCCAAGACTGGCTTCTATTGTAGATTAAATAATTTTAGATATATTAAACAGAATCTCACATAGGTAATTAAAAAGGTCGATTTCTGCCTGTGTCTGGGAGCAGGCAAGTCACAGAGTCAAAACTGTCTCTTGTTACAAGAGACATCTCACTGAATTCAACAGACCTGATTTCACTGAGAACAGCAGAGTAACTTGATTCTCAAGTGTACATGAATTTGTATGAGAAATCTAAGACATGATGTAGACTTATGGAAATGTCGCAATTTTGTATTGACACAGACACTTCTGTGATTTAAATTCTTAAAATGAAGAGGTAGCCCCCATAAAGGAAAAACAGTGGTGTGCTTTGATAGCATTAACTTTCACATCATTTTTACCTGAATCCAGATTCTTCTGCTCTGTTGGGTTCAAAGCATGAACCGAGTGCAGCATGTCCTCTGCTGTCTGAGAGGACCCTGACAACACAGCTTTCTAGTGAGAACACCCTCAGTGTCACTTTAATCAACCTTATCCTGCTGAGGCCCCTTCAGTGTCAAGTTATTCTGAATCCTGAGAACTTACCATTAATAACTTACAGTATGTATTGATGGTAACTGTATGACTTAATTAGAGGCCTCCTGTGCAGTGCTTGAACATCATTGGTTTGTTGAAGTGGAAATAAACTATGAACTAAATTATATTCTTGCCCCTATTGGCAAAAAAAAATAAAAAAAAATTTTAAAAAGAAGAAAAAACAACAAGAAAAAAACATAAAAGTTTGGTTTGTGAAACATGTGAAAAGGGTTTCACATGTGAAAAGGGTGAGGAAGAAGAAAATCTTTCTGACTGTGCTGTAAGAGGAATGTATGCAATGATAAGTCAGCCCCTCCAAACCCATTATGTTTACTGCATGTACTCAACACTGCAACCAATGCTGACTGGTAGACAAATAACAACACAAAAGTAATTTTGATGCAGCTGTGCTTGTGCGTACCACACTGTTGTGCTGTGGTTCAGTTTCACATGAGCATCCAGGGGCAGCAGCAGTAACAAGGAGGGGTCCCCAAGCACTCCCCACGAGTCTTGTCCCCCTGGTGTCCCTGCCACACAGATCTGGTAGCACATGGTGACTCCACAACGTTTTCTGCTGCCATGTCAAGTTTCCTGCAAGTTCCATTGGATCTCCCTTGGTTTTGGAACAACCTAATGTACCTTTTTTACCTTTCTGTCCTGCACAGACGAGACCCATTTTATTTAGGAGCTACTGCCTGATGTTCCAGACCACTTGTGCTATGGGTTTGTTTGCATATAGGAAGATTGATTTCTGTGAGATTAGTACTGTCTGTATATGATTAGTCTTTATTCAAACATAAATCTCACTGAAGAAGAGAGAAAATGAAGAAATAAATCCTATATAACTATACATAAATTTATAATTCCCATCTTCTTTTTAGCCTACAATTATACCTTAGGAATGAAATGGATTTCTGGTATATCTTTCTAGAAACCAGCTTCGCATCCTTAGAATGTGAAATCCTTTTTTCTTTTATTTTCCAGTCATTGCTTTGCCAGAAGAACAGCAGCTAAACCACAACATGTTAAGGTTTTGGAGATATTGTATATTAAAATGTCAATCCATATAGTCTCAGAACCCTGTGTGTAGGATTAAAAATAATAATATAAATTCTGATAGATTTCAAACTAACACAACACTATGACAACGAGTAAGAAATTCTGAGGACCTTAGTATTAAAATGTAGTTGGCAGCCAGAAACAGTAATACTTGTAATCATTAAATTGGAAAAGTAGTTTTGCCATTTCTGGGGAATTTTTCTGATATTTAAGCTGAAGTACCCATAGATATTTCAGATTCCCTTGAGTGCCTAAGGCATCTGCAAGGAGCTGGCAGGTATGACACAGAACATATGGGAGACCTCTGCCCTTCTGCAGTGGCAGCTGTATGCCAGGTAGGATACCCTAGGAATTTAAAGTGGCATTGGATACCACTACTTCGGAAGCTATATCCTGTTCCTTAAATCCTGTATTTTTCCATCAATTCATTTCCCATTAGCTGTGAGTCAGAGGTGTTAGAAGAGAGAGTAATTAGCTGAGAGTTTGTTTGTCCTTCAGAAGTAGCAGGTAGCTCAAGCCCAGGTACATTGTTTGTGGAAGTCTGACAGACACCTAATTTACTTCAGCCTTTGAAAAGTGACACCAAATGTTATCAACAAAGATGAAATGTTGGTTTGCTATGCTAAGGGTGTGAAGTCTTGTTACTTGGGTGTACTGGGCGTGCATATTACACATAGGATGACCAAGACAAACTATTACAGCTTTTTGAGGAGAGGGGGTGAATAGATTCTGTTGCTCAATGGACTGTACTCTTTGTGGGCTAAATCTCAAGGCTAATTTGCCACAGGGATATTTTGACAAGACTGCAAGGTTGGGCTGTGCCAAACAGAGCTGTTTTAATGATCTTTATGTAAAACTTACATAAATGGTTATTTAGTCAACTAAAATGCAGTTGGGGTAACACATAGTCAATAAAATGTTCCCAAAGTAAACAAAGAAGGAGTATAAAACAACATGTTTGAGGGATAAAATCTTTAGTGTGACTTTCCTTGGACTTCTGCTCTTTAGGAGATACTAATTAGAAAAGAATAACCATCTGTTTAATATTTTTTCTTGTTCGTGTTCCTTTGACTGTATCAAATATTAATTTTATGCCTCATTTTTGGGGGGGGGGGTTATTCTGTTCCATCTGTACAAAGTCACAGTAATAGTTTTCAGGTAGGTGTCCAGATATGCAAAATTAATAGCTGCAATTTCCCCTGGTTCAATACCCTTATTATATTTCCCATTTAAAAGGAACTTCAATTTTGTAGATCAGAACACTAATTTAAAAACTGGTTAATGTTCAAATATAGGAGAGGGCTTTTTTAACTAATTTAAGCTTGCAATCTATTAATTTTACTGAAATATTCTAGTCATGATACAAGCACAGAATCATAGAATGGTTTGAGTTGGAAGGAACCCTAAAGACCACATACTTGTGACTTGCCACCTCCTGACATGGGTAGGGATGTTGCCCACTAATCAGGTAGCTCAAAGCCCCATCTTATCTGACCTGAAACACTTCCAGAGATGGAGAATCCACAGCTTCTCTGGACAGCCTGTTCCAGTTCCCAACACTCTCACAGTAAGGAATTTCTTCCTATTACCTAGTCTAAACCTACCCTCTTTCAGTTTAAAGCCATTCCCCCTTGTCCTGTCACTATGTGCCCTTGTTAAATGTCTCTCTACAGCTCTCTTATAGAAAACCTTTAGAATTTGGAAGGCTTCTAGAATTTCTCTGTGGTGCCATCTTTTCTCCAGGCTGAACAACCCCAGCTCTCTGAGCCTGTCTTCATGGGAGAGGTGTTCCAGCTCTCTGGCCATCTTCGTGGCCCTCCTCTGGACTTGATCCAACAGGTCCAGGTTCTTCATGTGTTGGGGGCCCCAGAGCTGGATGCAGTGGTTCAGGTGGGGGCTCCTGAGAGAACAGGTGAAGAATCACCTTTCTTGACTGTCTGGTCACACTTCTGATAACCCAGGATATGACTGGCTTTCTGGGCTGCAAGAGCTATTTATATAACTATAATTTATATTTATATTTATATTTATATTTATATTTATATTTATATTTA
>JAHLSL010000020.1:6185979-6268837 GCA_025920805.1 Petroica traversi
ATTTATATTTATATTTATATTTATATTTATATTTATATTTATATTTACATTTATATTTACATTTACATTTACATTTACATTTACATTTACATTTACATTTACATTTACATTTACATTTACATTTACATTTACATTTACATTTACATTTACATTTCTACTAGATTGTTGAATAAGATTCTGACCTAGAGCTTGTGAAAGTCAGTGAAGTCTCCCACGTTACTTTAGTAGGCAGTAAAATCACATTGTGATTTATTTAGCACCTAGCAGGGCTATTATCTGTTATCTGATCTATTGGACATGATAGGGTTTGGGCAGTGATGATGTAGGAATGTATCTGTTTTCCTTTTGATTATGAGCTGACTCCATCGGGTATCATAGTTTAAACTTGACCACATAAAATGAGCTTCAGCAACTGTTTAAAGGGTATAAGGACACTCCATAATAGCCTTAAAGAACACTGAAATTAAGAAGATTTAAAGATAAATTTCTAGGTAGTGCCAGTTTGCTTGTGAGAAACCTTCAATAATGAAGGATAACAACTCCGTAACTAAGAAAAACTTCTCTAGGGGTCTTAACTTCTTCCAGGTTTCTCAATCTTTTTTCAAGCAGTGCTACAATGATCACCCAAATTCTGAACCTGTAGATTTACTAAGTTTTTAATTTTGAAAGAGAACCAGCTTCCTTGCATTACTCTTCTGAGCTGTTTATCAAAATCCAAGCCAGAGCAAACCTTCCACTACAGCCATTTCATTTATTCTTGCAAATCCATACTCTCCTGCTACAATTTTAAATGAAGCGTGAGGAGTGTTGCGGTTATCATGTCACTTCCACTGAAACAGCTGCTACCAGAACAGGTTGTAGCTCTTTGAATCATTTTATCTGTAGCACTAACACCATTAGCTACAGCCATGCAGGTCACAAGCCAGCACCTTCAGTGGTTTCTCTAGAGCCACTAGATGGTAATGATAGTCACAGTAAGTGAGTTACCAAAGTGAGCTGGTATCTTCAAAGCCATCTCAATGCTATCAGAGATGGGGACACTTTTTTAAGCTTCATAAGTTACAATTCAATTTTCTAAGTACAAAATTGACTAAGTCTTCCTCTGCTGAGAACAGAACCTGACAGTGTGTTCCACAAAATAGCTGACAACTTCCAGCCTAAGCAACAGAAAAATTAAGTTTTCAGGAAGGTCCAATCTTATATAAAAAGACTGACAGTCTCCTGCAGTTATAGATAATAAAATTGCTGTTACAGACAACTTTGAAAATGGCATCATTTAAATCACTAACTGCATTCTCTATGACAGTCACATGAAACACAGACTAGGCACAATAAGGAAAATTAATGGCAAAATTCATGGGTACTACTGGTCACCACATATACAACTATATGAGTTCAAGAATGAACTCATATAGTTCATTCTTTCATATAATTGATTTTGGGCGTGTGTTTAATAGTCACCAGTTTTCAATATGTGCCAGTATTTAATGTTTTATATTTTCCGAGGGTTTTAAATATCGATGTTGGTACAGTTCCTCAAAGAATATTTTATAAAGAAATGGAGTAAAAATGATGCTAAAGACTGCTACCAAATTGTCTGCTGTCCCTGAAGGCTATCTCCTCCGAGGTCATTGTGCGTATTTTGCAAAGTGCTCCTCTGGACTCTGACTTTTCCTGGAATATTAAGTGGGTTGCCACTTATTTTATGGGCAGAAATTCAAGTAAGTGTACTAGAGAAAATAGAATGGGGTGGGGGGGTTGCGTGTGTTTGAACTATCAGTTTTTCAGTAGTTTGTTTTCATATCTTTTATCAGCCTTTCTTGAAGGGACCTTCCGTGGTAAGGCTCAGGTCTCTTTCTACTAAAACATTTACCTGTAGCATGGATTATGTTCAAGTTGCTTTTGTTTTGTTTAACTCCAAACAAGAATGGGCAAGGCCAGCTTCTCAGGCTCTCTATAAACCAGTTAGGACCTAAATTTTAAAACTTTAAGCTTTTTTTATTCTTTTTAAGTGTTATTTTTTCTCATTGCTATTAAAGAGGAGGCAATGAATCCTATCTGTTAAATAATTAATGTGCAGTAATGGAACATATTCCAAAAGTTTCCAGAGTTCAGTCACAGCTAATGGCACAGAAAGCACGAGGAGAGAAAAATTCATCTATTAATATGTAATACTGAGAGAATAAATTATCATTATAGATTGCAATATTAAAATAATATATTATTATCAAACATCCTATCCAAGTTGAGTATCTCATAACTTTACTCCAGCTGAAACAGTAACTGCTCTAATCACAGATGAGTATAGATGAGTAGCTATTTGTAATTTGTCAGAGTGAAACACTTTCACCAGGAAGGAAGTGTAGGAGGTATTTCAGGATGAAGAAACTGTTGATGTATGACACTGCTATATTTTGCCGTAGGCTGTATCTTACATAAAGCATTTGGAATGCCATTTCTGGGTTCAGGTGCTGGTTTTCAACCCTCCATTGACCCAAAAACCACCATACCTTCCTGCCCTATTTTCAGACTGAACAAGTTAGCCAGGGAGACAACTATAGTGAATGCTGAGAGTTTTCCTGTCATAGAATCATTGAATGGTTTGGGTTGTAAGCGGCCTTAAAGACCATCCAGTTCCAACCTCCCTGCCTTGGGCAGGAAGACCTTCCGTGAGGTCTGGTTGCTCAGAGTCAGTCTGGCCTTAAACACTCCTAGGGATGGGTCATTCACAACGTTTCTAAGCAGCCTGTTCCAGTGTCTCAGTGCTCTGACAGTATAAAATTTCTTCTTACTATCTAATCTTGACCTACCTTCTTTCAGCTTAAAGCCATCCCCCCTTGTCCTATTCCTACACGCCCTTGTAACAAGTCCCTCTCCAATTTTCTTGTAGGTCCCTTCAGGTGGCTCCATCCTTTAACTGCTTTATTCACCATCCTTTAGCTGAAACAAAAAGATTTTACAAGTAGTGCATATATAGCTTTGTGGAAGCCAGTATGCTGACCAGGAGTCTGAAAGGGCCTACTGTGAGTGTCAGCTCCCCGCATGGTCCTGCTGCCCCGGGCTGTGTGTGCTGCTCACTGTGAGTGTGAGCTCCCTGCATTGTCCTGCTGCCCCGGGCTGTGTGTGCTGCTCACTGTGAGTGTGAGCTCCTTGCATCGTCCTGCTGCCCTAGCCTGGGGAGATGCTCTCGGAAGGTCTCAGCCTGGCCCAGCTGGACACTACCAGGGCTCAGCGATAGAACTTCAATGCTGCACATGGTAATTATTTATTACCAAACATGCACAAAAGACAGCTGAAATTTCATGGGCTACCATGCTAAGCATTAGTGCACTCACCACCTCCAAGAGGACTCCCAGGTGCTTTCTGCTCCTCGGGCAGCTGTCAGTCAGGAGGATAGCCAGGTTCCACTTCTTCTGGACTCAAACCCTTGGCATTGTTGAGTTGCCATCCACAACCACCTCTCTTTTGTCTCCTGCATTTTCATACCTCTCCAATCTACTGTTTTGTTCTCTTGAAATCTTGAGCTACTTGTGATAACCTCCATACCAACCTTACCTGTTTGAAATTTAACCTTTCTTATGGCTCTGCAGAGAGTTTCACATCTTCCTTCTGTCTTAAAAATATTCTTAGATGTCCAAGGCCACGTTATACGGCTGGATTCCACTGGAGTGAGGGCTATGAGTCGTTAGGTCATTAGGGTGAGCATTGTGAAAGATCTTGCACAGAGTAGGTTATACCCTACTGCACAGATACAATCAGACCTTTAGCTTAATTTTTAGAAGTATCAGAATTTCACCTGTGGAACAAGAATTGTATCACCAGATCTTTGTTCTTGCTCTTGACCAAAGGACCTTACAGCAATAATAAGTATTGGCAATGGAAGGCAAAACACTTAAACAGGTCTGCCTTTGGAAGAACAGAGTGTACCTTCCTAGTCTTGAACAGTGATAAATTCTGAGAAATGTTGACTTCAAGTTATTTTTTTAAATATCCAAATCCAATTATAATATCCAGTATCTTCACTTCAGGATGCTTTGTTTAGTTGCATGTTTAAATAACCTCTGTTTCTTTAATATATTCTGCTGTAGCTAGTGAAAACTGTTTCCTGAAAACATTAGAAAGGAGTTATTGTAATCTCTATGCCTCATTGCACAGAACAAAAGAAAGAATATGCAAATTTGGGATGAGGGAAGGACCTAAAAGAAATTATGGCTTTAGTCTCTTCTGTGGTATACAGCAGTAAAGCACTATTCATCAGTTCTTAGGCTAGATCTGTTACTGCACTTTTAAAATATGGAGTAGTTAACTGAATAGATTATGTATGAAGACATCTGGAAAACTGAGATCTTTCTGATGGTTTAGGAAAAATGCAGCCTCTGTCTCCATAGGCTCTTCTCCAGAAAATTTAATGAGAAATGCAAGTCACTGCATTTCTTTGAAAAATATGTGGGATGTTTCTCTACATCTAAAAGCAGAGTGAAAGCAACATGATGGTGATCTAGCACCGGTTAAGTCTACAGGGCAGGTAGAGCTAATATAAGCAGAAAGTTATTTATGTGCAAGATTCTTCTACCTGATACCTCATGGCCTGCTTCTTCTGTGTTCCCTTCCCTGCCTGCCTACAGCTCTGAATTTATGAGAGTTATCAGTGCAAGGTTATATTTTTTATTACTATCTTTCAATTCTTGTGTTTATATGCAAAAAACACTACACACATTTTGTGACAGAACTTGAACCTGCAATATACTGGACTCTAGAAGGGAAGAATAGGTACCGTCATTGTTTTTGTTAACTTTTTAAAAAATTCAAATATCAGAACTTTTCTTATGATACAAAGTATGAAAGAGGAACACCTTATGCTGTACAGCACACAGTTCGAACATTTAATCAGTAATATCCTCTCAGTGTTAGGTCATGAAACATATTTCAACATGAATTTTTTACTTGCAAGTTTTTATTGGTCTACTTACTTTTTAAACTGCAGAGAACTGTTACTGGTTTTGTAAAAATCCTGTTGGGGATACTGCATTGTTCTGTGCTCCCTAAACTAGATTACTTTTTTTCACTAACCCATTCTCAAGGAAATATTCTCTTCCAGTGTTCAATAAAACATGAAATTATTATTTTCTTCTTTCATTGTGATTTTTTTTACCTAACCTTCTATCTGCCCAGAATCCTCCCTACCCTACTCTATCATATTTAAAACACAACACAATGACACACATATCCCCTCAAACAAAGATCTGAGGATGAACCTTGCCACATGTATTTGTCAGGAATATAAAAGCCCTCAGAAATTTCTCTCTAATTCTGTGTAACAGCAACAAAGCTATTTTCATTAGCCTTATCAAGAATTGGGTTATATCTGTTGTCTTTTCCAGAACCAAAAAAGGAAACACTTCCTAAGGAGGGAAAGTTTTGTCACAATTGATGACTTTTAACATCCCTAATAGACACATAAATAGATGAGGTAAGAGCAAGTGAAGCCTTGAAAAGAAATGCAGACAACTATGCCAGACACTCCCTCACATGTTTGATAATACATCAGATTTGATAATGTTTCTGTCTCCTGTCAAGTGCTTAAGTCTTTGTACTCTGAGGGGGGAAAAAAGCATTTTGATTAATGGCTGTGATATAATGGTGAGCATCACTGAGCTAAGTAATATAAGATGCATTAGTTTATAGGGATTTGTTATTGTGTTTTTGTACCTTCTGGGGAGTTTTCACAATTATTTTCAATAGAGAAAACATACGCCCATGCCAGAAACAACTGTATAATTTCTTTGCATCCAGAAAAAAAAGGGAAAGAACTGTATGGGGAGCTGCAGAGCCCTCAATTCATCAGAGATCAGCTACAGTTCATATCTAGTGGTGTATCCAAGAAAGTTGTTCAGAAATTAGAGAGTGTCCAGCAGAGTGACCAGAGAGCAGGCCTTGAGGGAGCTGAGTTCTTTTCATTTGGAGACGATGTAGATGAGGAAGTGTGGTGTTGTCCTTAGTTGCCTGGGGCAGCATTACAAAGCAAATGGATGTAAACTCTCCTGAAAATGGATACTCATATTATCACGTGTCAGAACAATTGACAGTGCCCATAAGTGGCAGTTTGAGAGAAGCAGATTAGATGTTAGGAGCATCTTCTTTGCAAGGCTGGAATAGGCTGTAAAAGTGGCTTTAAAAATCTGTCCTTAGAAATTGTCAGACAAGGTTAGAAGAAACCACACCTGAGCTTATCTAGACTGGGACTAGTCCTGATTCACATTAGAGGCTGGACTCAATGCCAGACTTGATGCCAGAAGTCCCTTCCAACCAACATTTCCATGAGAACAAATATATATACATGAAATACAATGTATGCCTGGTATGCTCCCAAGTTTGTATTTGTTTATGATTCATGATGCCTTTTACAATTATTTGCAGAAATTCTGCTTCAGGCATGGAATGGTGTCCGCTCCGGTCAAGGTGAGGAAGCACACCAAGATCAGAAGACTGGAATACTTTCTGCTTTTTCTCTGGAGATCCTGCTTTAAAAGAACATTCCATTTAAACAGATATCTATCCTAGATATAAGTGTGTATTATAACTCACCAGCTTGGCTTTTCAGTGGAGAAAAGAAGGGAGCTTTGTAAGGTTTCAGCTCTGTGAGTGTTAGGAGTGACCTCTAAAAAGAGAGCTCAGTATAACTTGGTCTTTCCCTTTCAGGTTGATGGCTTTTCTACAGTGAGAGAAATCTACAGTCGTTAGCAAGACTGTCATCACTGCTTGCAAAGATCAGTTACTCTGTTTTTTAATTCACTGAGGTTATTGTCATTATTAAGAAGAAATTGGTAACTAATGAGTTATCTGTAGCATTTCTCTTTTTAAGTGCTGAGAGGTTGTGATATGTGTTTTAAATCAGGTTCCCTGAGCTGTAAAGTATTTTCTGTCTCTCTGAAAGCCCTACCTTCAACGCAGTCAAAACCTAAGCAGAAGGTGTCAAAGAACATGATTATGATTTATTTCTAGCATACCAAGACTTGACAAGTACTAACAACTTACTAAAATAAGATGACTGTGGTGAGAACCACCTAACACCACATGATGCATTTACAAGTAGAATCTTAAAAACAGAGGAAAAAAGGAGAAAATTGCAAATTAAATATTGGACAGATGGATGTATATGGAAATTTCATTTCAGACATTCTTAGTCATAACAAAACCATGAAATGCAGTGCTTGAGTAGAAAAGGGTTGTCAGAGCAAGTCTCTTTCCATTTAGAGCAGCAAAATTATTTTGGAGGAGAGAAGCAATTTATAGCACTAACAGCACTATAAAATAAAATAAGACTCTTAAACATATTTTCATAGTCAAGGAGATAATTTCAGAAGTATACTCAACAAGTAGAAGACCATGACAATTTCTGACAAGTGAATTTTCTTCCTCTGCCCAGCTAGTAATGATATCTGTCTTTGTCATCTTCAATTCACTCCTCCAGCTTGGTCACAGATTAAAAAACATGCAATCTCACACTTCCTATCCTTAGTGAAACACTCTACCTTCTGACTGATTTTGTTTTGTTGTTGTTTACGGCACATATCCACATTTTTTATTTAGCAATTATCACTCTACATGTAGAATACCAGAGCTTCTCCTCTTAAAAAGTCCTGGACCACCTCTTCTTTTTCAAGAACCTTTGCTATTTTTTTCTACTTACTGTGTCCTGGGTTGGCCATATGACCTGTTTGTATCCCCAATCGTCCTCTTGCTTATGCTGGACATTAAGTTCTGCAGCTTTAAGTTGGTCCAAGGAAGACAGTGAGAGTGAAGGTGGAGGAAATTCTTCCCGGACCGGCAGGGGGAGGGGCGATTGGAATCGGCTCTTCCTAGAGGAGACCCCCCAGAGGTTTCCTCCTAAATATTTGCCCTAAACCAGGACATACTGCCTCAATATCTGTGGTGTTTTCTCACTGCAGAGCTCATGACCTCTCCAGCTGCCTTCCCCTCTGCTCAAGCTGACCCGGCACATGCTCTGGCACCTCCTACAGCTCCTGGCCAAACTTCACAGCAGATTATCTTTCCCTCGCCCTCTTTCTGACTCTCAGTGCCCTGAAGACCTCTGACATGTCAGCTTCTCTGTCCACTCCTTGCTGCACTTTTATTGCATATTCCAAAGAGTTCTTTTCCATCAACCAAAAGGAATTTCTGTTACAATCAGGCACTGGGCTTTGCATGCTCTTTTAAACAACAAGTTTTTAATTGGTTAATCTACATTGGAAACACCAGTCACAGTAAAAGGACTAATTTTGAAATAAAAAACACATTTTGCTTCAGCCACCAATTTTATCTCTTGTAATTTTCCTTCTGCCTCAGAAAAATGCTCAGCCAATAGCTTTCATCCCATTTTCATTGTTTGCTCTTTAATATTCTCTGCATCATGAGTAGCATCTCCCAGGTTATTCATTTCTCTAGCTGCATCCTGGCCATAATCAGAAGCTGTGTGCTTATCTGAACTTGATGCAGATAAGAACAGAAAGTCATTCCTCTTCTTAGGAACTCTTTTTGTTTTCTGTTCTCCAGGATATAGATGGGAGCAGCAGCATGTACAGACATCCCCACCCATAAAGTTGGAGATTACTGACAAGGAGATCCTGCTGTTGATGTTATTTGCAGGGTCACATACCTTTCTGTCTACAAGCTGATGATCCTTGGAATGTACCAGTTTCTATAAAGTAGGTGTGTCTGTCTAGTGTCCCCCAGAAAGGGATAGAGGACTGTATGGTCCAGATGGCAGACACCAGGTTGGATCCTGGATGCAGGCTAGTTCTGTCTGTAGCAACTGTATGGAAGGGATGGCAGGTCTTCTGCACCAGGACCCTTGTACCAAAAAGTTAATTTTTGGTCTGAAGCCTTATGGACAGTCCTTTATAAAAATGTTGTTGCTCCAGCTGAAGCAGGACATTAAAGGAGTAGCTTTCTGGAGCTATGAACAATGATACAGAAAAGCTTTACATTGCTTCTTGAAGCCAGGATCAGATTTAAATTGGTCCAGATCCTGGTAAGGATTAAAGTATTCTCCAGGATGGTCCAGGTTATTTAGCACTTGTTCTTCATCCTGACACTTCCACGGGGAATAGGATGGGGAGAGATTTTTTTTTTTTATTTTTTTTTTCCCCTAGAGACAGAAGGGGTTATCTTAACTGCAACAGGGAATTTTCAGCTTCAGTTCGAGGCATGTGGTGCACTTTGTGCCACAACCAGTTATTGTCCCAGGGATGTCTTCAGCCACTGACACAAAGCTCTTGCCATGGCAGATAGGAGGAGGTTCAGAGGGGCTGTGCAGTGCAGTCACACTGACTCCTATCAAGATGAATGTGGCCCTGCAGATGTGCTGGGACTAGCAATACAGAATGAGGCAATACCAGCACAAAAAGGAGAAATAGGTGAAATAATAGTTTAAACTTTATTCAGTTTTCTTCTGAATTTTTTGTGGGTTTTTATGGTGTGCTTGCTGTTAAGTGATTTTATGAGCAGTCCTAGAAAATTTGTAAAACTCTTTTTTTTCCCAGTGTGGGTGGATCTATTTCCACATTGTTTTGAATGCTACTTTTTAGTCACATGCTGTTCAGCTGTGCATGGACTTTAAGCTCTGTGCAAATCCTTCAGATATACCAGAACAATTTGTTTGTTTAAAGTGAAATCCCTGAGAATGCTGCAAGGCGGAAATCTCTCTGGAATGAGATATTTGTTTTGGATTCCTTGTAGTGCTGGGGAAAACACCCCCCAGCTTGTATTAGCATACAGAAAATATGGAATGAACAGCCTGGGACTTTTATCTTTCAAACCCTAGCATCTCATGCTGATTGTAAAGACACCTTGGACTCCAGATGAAGGGCAGAGTTGAGAAACAAAAAACAGAAGACAGAAGAGAAAAAGGAACACTACAAATTCCTTGTCATTCAATGTCAGCTTTGTATTTCTACCAAGAAGATAGTACCCTAGGGGTACACAGAGGCTCTTTCCAGCACCTTGCACCTGGGCTGGTCCCAGACTAGCCTTGTTCTTGTGGTCCAGTTTGAGAGAAGATTCAGGTAATGCAACAGGGAAATTGCAGCTTCAGAATCCTGGAGACACTGAGCACACAAACCACATATATAAAATCTTCAATCGCTTGTATTTGGCTCCTTGAAATAAAAAGAGAAGATGCAGAGATAAAATTTAATGCAGAAGAACCTTTGTTGTTGCCTTTAGTACAGACAAGATTCAATTTAATCTGGAACAGTCATCTGTGCATTAGAGGAGCAGGACCAAAAAACACAGAAACTAAGCTTGCTGTTTGCTGTTAGGATGCTGACATAGACCTTAAAGTATAGAAGGGGTAGATGGATACAAATCCATCTATTACAAAAATACCCCCTGTAGTTTCTCTTCTCTATCAATACATCCCTAGTCATGTCACACTTATTTGCTTGCACACCATGGAAATCCTAGGTGGATAGTGCTGACTACAAAGGGTTTACAAGAGGCTGGAACAGGGTGAGGGAGGAGTGATGCAAGGTACATCATACCAGAGCAACAGTGATGATGACTGCCAGGTTGTCCATCAAAAACCAGTTCCCCCTTTCTCTTGGGAGGCATGCTGATGTATCCAGGACCCTCCTTGACACACATCTCCCAAGTTTGTCATGGTCAGCCTGTAATTATTTGGCTTTTTCTTTCCAGTGTTTCCAAAGGTAAGAATGCATGTATAGCCAAAAAAAAACCAAACCAAACAAAAAAAGTATTTTTTCAGCTTTATTACCCTTCCCATAATAATATTGTGAATAACTTTATCTTCCCTCACGTTTTTTGTCTCTTGAGCTGCTTTTTAGCTCTTCTAATGTCAGAGATTAAAAATTCTGTAGAGTATGTTTAATCAATATAATGTCTTTGAATCTTACTGTTTTTCTCTGTGTGAATATCCATGTGTCTTTCATGTGTTTTTTAGAAGAATGAATTATATTCTTTTTCCAAGTAGTCAGAAGTATTGAAGCCTAAAGTCTTTTGATTCTAAAGTCACAGAAGTAGAGCAGCTGATCTATAAAGCAATGCTTGCCTTTTTCCCTCTTGGCTCTTGCTGTTTGCTGTTAGTGGCAGGTTTTCCAAATCAATTTTGAAAAGAAGATAAGACAGGACCTATTAAAAGATAATATTAAATATCCCTCACTTGAGATTTCATAGTCTTTCAGGGAGAAGAAAAAAGGATAACTAGATTGCCTTGCTTGCAGCTAGACATGTTTTCCTTTTCCTGGGATTTCTGAAAGAAGAGACAATAAAGCCTTAATTTCATACCTCTCTCAACAGACTTGAAGTTTTACAGTGGCATTGATTGTAAGTAGAAAAAGTGAGAAAGCAAACTGGTATACTTCAGCAGCTGTCTCATTTCTGGGTCTTCTCCCTGAGGAACTTAGTCTGTGTTGGAAAGAGGTTATGAGATCTTAATATTGGTACCTTGAAGATTACATGAGCTATAAGAGAGAGGTTAAATTAGACAGGACCAAATTAGCTAGGATCATATCAATAGACCAGAGTAGATAAAATTTTATAAACAAGGAGACATTGCATTAGGAGTACTGGATTAGGTGGACTACAGAGCTCTGAGAGAGCTACTTCTGAGTAATTTGAGGGATATTCAAGAGTTCTTAAAAAGTTAACAAAAATAAATCCTTCCCTCTGAGTTGCTAAGGTGATTCAACCATGACAAAGACTAATGAAATTCTGGAATATGCAAGGGGAGGTGTTTTCAGTAAGGAGAGGCTGTTACTGAAGCTGCAGAAAGCTCCAATGAAACATCCTTGAAATATGGATATTCGTAGCTTTAAAAAATTGTTCTGGAAAAACTGCAGAGAAAAATAAGTATGCAGAGGAGGGAAATTCTAAGTCTTGTTTATTATTGGTCATCATATTGGGGGGAATAAATAAAAACCTGCAGAATAATGCATCAGAATCTTTTAAGAAAAATATATATATGACAACACAGAGATTGTCTTAGGTCACCTGGGAGACACCTGGTGCCTAAGACTCTCAATATATTTGATTAAAAAAACCCCACAACTTATTTTTCCATAGTATTATAGTTTTAAATCACCATATACTGAAATATAATGAAAAGTTGCTGGTGGAGGGAATGAGAATTTGGCCCAGGTTAAACCAAAGATAATCAACACCTTGCGTAGTTAGACATATTGTCATGATCTAGAACAGGTCATAGCTAGGTTATTTTCTTACATTTTGTCTGAATTTCATAGGTTTACTTGGCAGACATTTTCATCAGTCATACATTTAAATAAAATAATGTCATTTTTTAAAATCAATGTACTATATGTGAACCTTTCCCTGTACTTAGTTTCCTTGCTTCAGCGATTTTAATGAATTTTTCTAATGAAGAAAAATTACAGAACAAAGCTGGCAAATATAAGGTCAATAAATACATTATATCAGTCATGAGTGCCTGCATTTTTGTATCGTCCTTGTTATGAACAAGGGTTAACACACTAAGCTCAGTTAGCATGTGTTCACTGAAATCTAAATGAATCCTTCCTTCCTTCCTTCCTTCCTTCCTTCCTTCCCTCCTTCCCTCCCTCCCTCCTTCCCTCCTTCCCTATAAGCTCAGTTACTTCACAGTGTAAAACTGTGGACCAGAGGAAAATTGTTGGCTGGGAAATAGGAGGCGTATGGACCACTGCATAGAAAATTAGAACATCAATATTTAATCCACTGTTAATACAGAGGCCAAAATTAAATATATGTATACATGGAGGACTGAGAGACCATGCATCCAATATTTAGAGTCTCCGGGGTCATACTGAAATGGCTGAATTCTCAGCATCTGAATAGTGGATCTCAGCAAAGTGCCTAAGCTTTAATTTTTTTCCTAAAATAATTTTGGCACCTAAAGAAAAGTTAGGAGTACAGTTAGGATGCTGTATTGAATCTGGGCCACAGTGTACTTCTTTCCTTTATCCTCAGTATTGCTGAGGGTGACAAGGTACAGGGTTCTCACTGAGATCTTTTCCAGTCCCATCAAATAATGGAATGAAGAAACATTGAAAACTATTGTAGAAACATTTCATATTAGTCTCTGTTTGAGGATAGAACTAGGGAAGGACAGACAGGGAAGGATGAAAGAGAAAAATAACAATCACAGGGCTGGTGCCTTTGCAAGCTGAATGTGAGGGATGTATGAAAGGGCGCTTGTAATGTCTGTAATCAAACTAAATACAAAATGTCAGAGGAAAAGCTATTTGCTCTTCTAAAGATAAAAAGAGTTTCTTCTTTTATTCAGGTGTGTGTAATGGCAGTAATAATAATAATTTGACACCCATTATGGCAAGGACAGTTTCCATACCATGTCCCCATTATTTTCACATCGTATCTGCTGCCGACAAGGAATTTAGCATCCTTATCCTGTACTTTCAGCTCTATTGAAACTAGACAGAAGACAGGAGATCTGTGCTTGCCTTGCTTCCCCTTTCTGGCTGGGGTCCTTCTTGCTGTGAGCACCCCCTTGACAACCATTCTGATGGACTGAGAGAGGAACTGCACTTCTGGAATCCAGGACCAAGATTCATTTATTGTCTCTTTGGCAGGCACTGGGTAGCCACAATTTCTCCATGCAGCTGCCATTTTTTTTTTTTATTTTAAAGAATATTCAGCCCTTTCAGGGACCTAGCCCTGAGTTTTTAACTTTTGCTTTAAGGATCTCACAGTTTGCAGGGATTATAACTTCTGTTCTGTTACCCATATGGATATTTGTCACATTGACATGGCAGACAAGTGTGTGTTCTTTCTGCCCCAGCCAGGTAAAGTTTTATCTAAGATTTATGAGAGAGCCACAGAGTAAAGATACATCCTAAATCTATTCCCCAGCTTTATCTTGGCCCAGCATATGGCAGCATACTTTTGGATTGGTTAATCAGAATTCCTCAGGCATTTTAACCTGTCTAATACCAAAATCATTAATCTCGTGTCTGTAAGATACTCTGCAGATCTATTATCACCAGGCACACTTTAGCTACATGACTGCCTGCACTTAGTAAGCAATAACTGTGCATGAATTTTGATTCCAAATTTTTTTCCAGGCATATATTCATCTCATCTGATCCATGCTTCTTGCTGAGATTTCCCAGAGCTAGGTATTTCATTGAAAATAATTGTAATATATCTACATTTTTGTTAGGAAAATTCTAAATATTAATATTAAAATGTTAAATTATGCTAAAGACTGGGATCAAAGTTATACTGTGAAAAACAAAATAAAATTTTATCTTTCTGTCAAGAAAACACGTGTTTCTATAGCACACTTAATTGGAAATAAGTTACTAGGCCCTTAAGTTAAGGATTAATTTGCATATGCCTTCCCTGTGACAAATGGGTATATGCACAGCTACCTACATCTTCATATATCTATAAAAAGCATACATGGACATGAGGGTGCAGGTGTGTAGGGCTCTGGACAAATTTTCTAACATTTTAAGCTGAACAGAAGCAGCACCTGTACCTTAAAAATTTCCTAAAATTTGTATTCTCTAAGCATCACATCCATCTATCAACCGGTCTGCAAATATTTCCCTTTCCCACAGATCCCTTGAACACCCTCTGAGAGTGCCAGGTTTGAAGCTGGCATTTGTGTCTCACTGCTAAACTGTGAAGTGTGCACTTTTCCAGCCACAGGACATCCTGACCACAGAGGCTGCTTGTTGGGAAGGAGGAGGGCAGCAGCACATACGTGCTCATAGTTGTTCGTATTAAGTCACTGCTCCCCTCTATTGATTTTAGGCTGACTTCTAAGCCAAGGAGCTGAAAGAAGTCATTTTGTAACACTGCCTCAGCTAAAGTCCAGCCAGACACAGGATAAAAAAAATCAAGAATTTCTGGGATCAGCCTAATGTGCTGAGCTGTGTCATTTATCTTCCTGGTGGTAGAAAGTCTATTACAATGCTGATGGGCAGGGCCAGGTCATCAGTGTTATCATCCCTCACACATCAGGTAGAGATGAGGCTGAGGAATTGTGTTTCCTGTGCAGAGGGCTGGCAGGACACTTGAATGAATGCAATTACCAGGTAAAAGACTAAGGTGGCCTTTACACCATTCCTGACCCAAGACATTCTGTAAGTGCACATCTCCACACATTTTGCAAAATGTTGTGGCCCTTTATCACAAATAGCTTATAAATACACTTCTAGTGAATCTCAGTTTTCATGAATTTCAATAGGCTAGAAGTCAATAGGCTCTGTGGTATTCAGTTGCCCTGGAAGTCTTCAGCTTTCAATGGTATTTTGTAGAAAGGTAAGGTTGGAAACAAATATAATTGTGTTATAATTGTGCACACAAAACCACATTTACCAAGTATATTCCTTTATATATTCAAACATTCTCTATGCATTTCCTTTAAGACTGCATTTTGTTTTGCAGCCAGCTTGCTAAATTAAACCCAGGTTACAAAGAGAAAGGTAATTATCTCTATCAAATGGAATTAAATTTAAAAAGGACTGAATCAGACACTCTTAAATTAATGTGGAAATGCAGTAAGTGTTTATAATCTTTGCTCAAAAAAGGACAAAACAAAAGGAGCAGTGTTGCTATCCGTCCTTCAAAACATTTCAATGTGAACATTGAAAAACAAAGCTTTTAGACTGCTGTGATCTAAAACAGTTTGTGTCACATAGTTGCCATCTATCAATTGCCAAGCACGTTTGCAATTTAACCATCCTGTATTGATCCCAATGAAATAGCTACCTGGTAAAAAGGATGTCCTTTCAAGAAACTGCAACGAACTTCTGTGAAATGATTATACAGTGCTTTGCTGACATGAATCTTGCAAAAACCAATTAAGCATACTTTTTTTTTTTAGATGCTAAGTAGCCAATTACAATAGTTCTGTTTCAAAAAGATCTCTTTTGCTAAATTCAATTTCATGATTAAATTAAAAAATCAGGAGGAAAATCATAATGGTAAATCAACTATGCATATAAAATACAGTATGTATGTCAATGCATGATTAATTGTTATATGCCTACATAATATAACAAATGCATGGTTAATTGCATTACTTGCAATTATAATGCAATCCTTACATTCCTACAATAAATTTAAGATTCTAATTATTTTATTAAATCATTTTCAGAAACCCTGACAGAAGAGGCAAATTCTTATTTTTATTATATTGTAACCAACCTAATGATACTTCCTTTACACATCATTAAGCAATAATTTATGGTGCAGTGCAAACTAACCAGATTAATCCTAAGAATATCCAAACCACTTACCTATTTTGAATATAATGCATATTCCTGTGGCCTGAAGGCAGGGAAGTGAATTTCTAGCTGATGTCTTAAACCTAATTTTTAATTTGATTTTGGTTTTTACCTCACTATACGTTCCCCATGCACCTTCTGTTCAATCCAGAAAGGCAGAATGCTTGGAATTGGAAGGGACCTTCTGAGATCATCTGGTCCCACTTCCCTTTTTTCTATGCCCTTTAATAGTCACCATACAGTTTTAATCATATTTGTAGCACACTTCTACTACCTATCAAAAATTTAGCTATTTCTTATAAACTATTTAGAGATCAGGTCCTAGTACAAAGTGTAACCAAAAATACAGGTTTTTCCTGCCTGAACACACAGCTCTGAGAACATGGGTCCAGAGGAAGGTACAGGGCAGCTGGGCTCAAGCCAAGCACAGGTGAAAGACCTTTCCACTATCCCAACATGCAGAAACACTCAACATCTGGATCTCAGAAGGATGAGAGCCTGGCAGTGGAGCAATCACTGGATGATCTAAGTAGCCTGCAGTGCAGCATTAATATTTTACTGGGGAATTTAACTGAATATTATGCTTAATTGACTTTATGGAAACATTCTAGAGTGGTGCTTCATGTGCACAGTTGAAATAAAGGCACTTCCTAGATTCCTACGTTGCCCAGGTTCTGCATCTGATACATTAGTTTGGTTAAAATTTTGGCTGATTTTTCCAGAATGAGCTGCAGAAATACTAGAAATGTATTAACTAATTTTATTTCATTTTACATCACTAAAGAGTCCATCTGATACACAAGCTAATTTTAAATCTCCTGCACCTGGTAAGAGAGCAGAGCTATTTGATTGTGGATGTCTCTGGGTTTCACATTTCATGCTTTCTCTGTCCCATGGCATCCCCCAGGGACCGTGCAATGAAACACTACTTCCCTAAAGGAAGCTCTGAAGCTGGGTATTTGTACCTTATTCTGATGGAATAATAGTTTCTATTTGCTCAAAATATAATGTTTTGTTTGTTCTGATTATTATGGAAATGTACTTCAGTGGTTCACTCACCCTTTAATAGGCAAGAATTTAATTTTTTAGCAAGAAAGGAAGTCTGGCATTTGTTCAAATTTGAGCATACATTTGTACATGCGATGAAATAAGACTCCACCACCCTCAACTTCTGTTCCTGTTTAATCATTCTTTCACAGAGGGTATGCTGGAGTAGGATTAACTTCCAAAAATTATCAGCCAGAGCCTCAGAGCATAAACTCAGCATGTTAGACACATCCAATGTGAATATTACTGGGCAAAGTGGTGGAGAAATCTAAGGGTTGGAACAAACCTAATGTATTTCTTCAATATACCAAAAAAATGTAAAACCTCCCTTTCATTCAAGAAGGTAACTGCTTTTAGCACACGAACTCTTCAGAAAGAGCAGAAGAATTTGAGAAACATGGAATAACTGTGTCACTTTTTTCTTAAGTGCATGTCAGTGTTGAGGCTGATGTTTAGTTGAGGAAGTCTTGCATATAACACAGTAACAGAAGAGGCAATTTAAGCCATAGTATTGAAAGAAACAGCTCCTATTTGCAATTATATATTTTTGCTTTTTTTCATGTTTTAAGTGTTAATAATCTGTCCATTGCAGGCACACAAAAGGGATTTTTTAGACTAATGTAGCAATCAGTTGTTAATTCCCATTGCCCCTTCAGTTCCTCTTTAATTTCACTCAACACTGCTTAGGGGGAAGAATTGGTTTCTTAATAAACTAACTCTGTGAATCTTCTCTACGTCTACTAAGAAAACACTACTGAAGCTGCACAAAATATTTGAATATTCCCAAAATAAGACTTTAGACCCAAGCCTTTATGGTCAATATGCTAGCCATTGGACCAAAGTGACGTTCTGATGCTCTTCTGACAAACAAAGATTTATAAACTTTAAGGAACTTTGGCAAAGGAAAGGGAAGCCCACCTTTGAACATCCATAGTTCAATGGTTAGGCACTGTCCTGAGAGGCAAGAAACTGCACCTAGTCCTTGCTCCAGATGCAGAGATCTCTGGGCCCTGGAAACCAGCAATTGGCTCAGCAAGCTTCAAGCCCATGGCCCAAGCTTTCCAAGGTCAAAATTTTGGATGCCACTGATTAAGTGAACAAGGTGTTTAATTTTTTATTTAAAACCATAGCTTTAGTGTCATCTCTTAGAAATGTAAGCCTTTTTCTATCTTTTAATGTGTGATGTATTTTTCAATGTATTTACTGTTTAAAACAGAGGTCACTTGCTGTTTGGTTTTGCAGTCTGTTACTGGTCTGATTTTTGAGCTTGAGTTACTTATTCACTTTTTTCAGCCAGCAGAATAGATATGATGCAATTTTTCACTTTCATCCATTTCTGAAAGCAAAGGTACACTCAGACCCTAAAGATATTCATAAATTACAAACCTGTAGGGCTTTCGTGAACCCTGAAGCTTCTGAAAGATGTTTTGAGTAAATTGAAGCACTGTATCAGCTTCAATAAACACAGAATTTCTACCCAAAAAATCTTCAGAGAGAAAATGTTTTACATCCATTCTTTAATCTGCATGATTTTAACCACAAAAAAATAGAGTACACCAAGCACCATGCCAAACTAATTTGTCTTGAACAAAATAGAAACACATTGCTTTGGGGGAAATGTTCACTTAAATTGTTTCCATTGTACCTGCTTCCTCAGGTGCCTCCTACATAATCCAGCTTGGTATTTTTGCAATTAAAGTCAAGTTCTTTAACACAGTAGCCTTCTTTCTTCTCTCCTCCTGTCAGTCAAACCATATTAACAAACCTTCTACCCTAAGCCAGGTAGCTTGCTGTAAAGTGCTCACTTTTCTCTTGAAAAATAGACGTGATGTGCAACCCACTGCTAGGTACACTCTGTCATCAAGTCACCTGTGTGGCATAATCCCCACCCTGCTATGTGAGAAAGGCACGGTGTATTCAGCTGTCTATCACTTCTTTATGGTTGTTAAACCTTTGATGGAGTCACTGAGCCAAAATAGAATGTGAAAAATAGATGATCCTTTGAAAGCTTTATGAAAGGGTACCAAGACACGCAGTCATTTAAAGAAAAGTATAGTGTGTAAGTATGAAAGGAAGAACAGGTTTCACAGAAGGGACATGCTATTTTTACTTTCCACAAAAATATCAGCCTGCATTTTTGGTTATGTATTAATGAAGATAAGTTCTCTGCACCTTAATGGCAAATTTCTTGTAAACTTTATGCAAATAAGTAAACTTGAAATAACTAAACATTGTTATTCTAATTCATTTAAGCATTATAGACAGACAACTCTTCCTTTCTTATCAGGAGGAAAAGAGCAAAATTCCATCTTGGCTTTCTTCATTAAATTGTGCATATTGTCTATTGACACTATTGACACATTGCACTAATGTCTATTGATTACATATACAATTTTATACGTCTGTATAATTGCAGCCCTTAGATCTATGTCTACACTTATTGCATACATTAAAAAATACAAAAATACAAACCCAGTGTCATAATAAAGAATGTCTTTCATTATTGAAAAGGCTCAGCATAACCTTTTCATGAAAGTCATTATTAATGTGACTGAGAAAACTTTGATTTCCCAAGTGCCAAAGAAAAATCCCCAGAATATGTAATTTCTTAAACATTAAGTTAACTTTTGCCTTTATTAAGAAAGCAGATACTGTGTGCTTCTGCATTTGAATTTCCAGATGCATGTTTTGCATGGCTTCAGCCATTTTTCCCTGCAGCCTAGAGGACTAGAAAATTTCTTTCCTTGTAATGAAATCTGAGGCTCATTAATGTCATGCCTGCAGAATTTGTCATAAATGGAGATGGATTGCAAGGTTGCCAACAAAATCTTGAGGACAGGCCATAACAACACGGCCCAGCGTACTCAGAGTAGACTAATGGGCCAGCTCTGGGCTTCCTACATCTTCACAGGCAGATCCTGCAAAACCTTCCCTCCAGCTGATAACCTCACTTAGGTTCTACTTTGGTATCACCTATCCAGTCAACTCATTAATTGCTGTTTGCTAACTAGAGAGCGACTCCACAGTAGAAAGTGGGACATTGAGACACGCAGGAGCAAAAACTGTAAAAATGCTTGGCATGGATGTGTCAATCCATGGATACTTGAAATAAGAAGTGAGCAGGGCATGTTCTCATGATACATGCCAAAGGTCAGTATTTTCAGAAGTTGTAACTGTAAGACACCTGAAAATGGAGACATTACACTTCAACTATCTGCAATTATATTTAGGATTCAGATAAGGAGATATAATGAAAAGAAGAATCCTTTATCCTTCCTCCATGAAGAGCTAATTGAAAGGATATCCATGTTTTTGACTTAAATATCCTTTCACCATAAAACAAATTACACATTAGTTACTGTCCACCAAAATACTAATACTGCTTGTGAGACAAGTATAATATGCCAATTTTAAAGATGACAGCTACTTTCATCTTAATAGTAGAGTTGAAACTGCCATGGAGAATCCATGAACATGAGCATGGTTAAACCTAGGAATGGCCTTTGACTATGTGCCTTGAAAATAAAGACCAAATTTCTGCAATTCAAAGCACTAAATAAGGATGATTGGAAATTTGCTTCAAACATTTCTGATCTAACCCTAAGGTGCTGCAAGAACTCTCTTTCTCTCCTTTGAGTGAAGTGCTCAGCAGTTTTTACTCATAACAATCAAAGGAGGTGAGCACAGAGAAGAAAATCAGGAGGATGCATTTATTGCTGTCCCTACTGGCTACATTCAAGCAAGTAATAAGCAACAAGAGAAAAACATTTCTGAAGATGGATGACAGATTCTCTAATATATATTTCTGTGCAGTCAGCATCATTACAGCATATGTTTCATTTTCTCATTTTTTGGCATACAGGTTTTATTAGGAGATGTGAGCATTTTTCTTCCAAAAATGTGTGAAGACATGCATGGGCAAATTCATAATACAACTGGAGTGTCATTTCACACCACTATATTATATTTGTTTGGTCATGCATGTAATGACTTTGCTGGAAACTCTGTGCAGTTTGGTGGTTAAACTGACATATCCAAAGCAGGCAGAAAAAAAAGGAAATAAAGGTATTGAGCTAGAAGAGAAAGTCCCCAGTGTTATACCTTGGAGATGAGAGGAAGCAGACCATGTAATACAGGAAAATGAGAATGTGGAGGGTGTGGCTGTTAGGTGATTGTATGCGTGACATCTACTCTAGGTACAGCAGTCCCTGTCCACACAAGTAGTTTTGCTTGCCAATAAAAGTACATAACAGCAGTATTTTGTGTTACCTTTTTTTTTCCCCATTTCTCCAAACACAGTGCAGATACCATTTGGAAACACAGGCAGCTAAACTCTGTCTCAAAAACCTTCTCTGTTCAGTGGCAATTAGTTCATTCCTTTAATTGAAGCAATCATCCTTGATTTACCTGAAACTAAATTAAATATTCAACCATTAAGAACACTTCCTTCTTCTGGCAATGGCTTTCTTCTCATGGAGAGCTCTTTCTCATTGGGTTTCTCCCATAACAGTCATGGGTTGTTGCTCAGCAGAAATCCTACTCTATAGATCCTTTAGTAGCCAAAATATGTGATTATTTCATCTGTATTATATATATTAAGCTACAGAAAAAAAAACCCAAAACCAAAACAAAAATACTTCTTTTCATGCTGCTAATTATAAACATATATGCAGATAGGAATAGGCAATGCAGTATGAGGAACACATAGCAAATAAAAACAAAGGAATGGGTCTCATATTCCTATCCCTTTGTTATGAGTTTTGTATGAAAGCAAGAATTATACAGTCTGTTATGCTCTTTGTGACAGTCATTGCTATTGTACAATCCATAAAAATAGAATTATTGCTACTAGTTTTATCTCTGTGTTTCTACTATCTTGTACAATTAGAGATGGATACAGACTCATTAATCTAGAAGGTCCACCCCCTGTCTCAATAGTCTTAGGCCATTTGTTTCACATTAGTCTGCTGGGTACTTCTCATGGTGGGGATTTCTCCACCATTCCTAACTATATACTCCAGTTCTTTGCTATCCTTGCTAGCACAAAGGCTTCACGTGAAAGCCAAGTCTTCTCCATGGCAATTAAAGACCGACACATCTTGTCCTATCCTTAGCAAAGACAGGACTAAAACTTGTTAGTAAAACTTATTTACTGCAGCCCCTTATATATTGAAAGATTGTTTTCACATTCCTCTCTTTTCTTTTACATTCAGTCACTCCTGACAAAAAACACCCTCTAAACCACTGACCCTCATCCCTCAGAGACTGTGCCTCAGCTTTGTACAACTAATTCATGTGTTTCTCAAATTTGGATGTTCAGCAATGATTGCTCTTTTTCACTGAAAGCCCAGCATGTACTAAATAGAGTAGGATTCTTTCACATAGTTTATACCCTCAGCTATCCATTACCTTGTGGTGTTTGCCTTGCTTACTAAAACATGGCATTGGTGACACATAGTTGATGTGAGACTCAGAGTCAGTTTCAGATCTTTTCTCTAGAAAAAAGCCATTTAATTAGATCAGTGAATGAAACTGTCCTTTCACAGCAAAACTTAAAGTAATGATAAACCTAAAATGACCTCTTCTTAGAACTAAAAATTTGCACATGGAATTTCGTATGCAAAACCAGAAAAAAAACACAGTAGAAACACTTGCATGTTTTTATTGACTTTTGAATGGAAGTGTTTCTGAACAAACACTCGTGCTTGAAGTTTTGCTTTTACAGAACTAGAATCTATGTTAAGGCTTTTTTGAAAGCCCAAGTTTCAACACTGAAAATCTTGCATAGCAAGTACCAGGTCACAAACTATTGCATTTCAAAACTGATTCACAAGGAATGAAGCTGACACATGAGGAATGAAGGCAGAGAGAAAAAGGCAGGGAGTTAGAAATGAATTAAATGGGTTTCAGTTTGAATGAAGTTCTTACTGAAAGGAACCAAAAAATAAACATGCTGAAGGCTCAGAAAAGTATCGTGTGCAACTCTTCACCTCATGTCTCTTGTGTCAGCAGTTTTCTCTTTTGGAGAGGTCTGCTCATCCTGCTGCCAGAAGGTGCCTTGTAGATACTGCCAAGA
The DNA here is from genome assembly GCA_025920805.1 of Petroica traversi. Taxonomy (NCBI): domain Eukaryota; kingdom Metazoa; phylum Chordata; class Aves; order Passeriformes; family Petroicidae; genus Petroica; species Petroica traversi. The sequence continues at coordinate 6,209,371 of JAHLSL010000020.1, forward strand.
TGTGCAAATCACATCAAGCCACTTGAGCCAAAGCGTTCTGACAGCCCCACTGCTTCAGCAAGGCAATGAATGAGGGGCTCTGCTCTCAATTGCAAACACACTTTGCTTACAAGCTATGTGCTGTTTACTGATCTGGGGCCAAATAAATTCTCCCTTGGCTCTCTGATGGAAATTTTAACCAACATGCGAAATTCTCTGTTGATTTTCACTGCTTTGGCTTTATTGCTTTAGTGTAATCCTATGGTCATCTCAATAAAAATTGTGCAGGACAGTTCCTAGAATCTACACCTACATTTTCATTCTCTTCAGGTGCTTCTAGGAATAAAAGGCTGAAAACAAAGGCATTAAATAAGAAACTTAGTAGTAGTTTCGTGTTAGAGAAATTTTATATGATGAAGATTCATGAAGTTATATTTCTTCAAATGTTTAGTCATTAGAATTATAAGAGACAAGTACAGCACTCTGTTGCAGCGAAGGAAACTTCTGCACACTATACCTCATCTGTATAATTTTTTCCTCCCATTCTAAGTCAATACCAGGTAGAGCTGAGATATAATTATGAAAGAATATGAGATGACACTTCTCTGCATTTACAGCTAAATACATGGAAGAACTTCAGTGGCTGATAGAAAAAATTCCTGAGCAATAAATTAATTAATCATATTTCAGAAAAGGACTGTGATTTTTTTTATATGGTTGCAGAAATGATAAATAAGTAATCCAAAGACTAAAGTCAGAAAAAGACAGAGTTGTTTATCTAAGCAGTGACAGCAGCACTGGGAATAAAGTAAGTAATTCTAATAAGACCCCTGACTGCAGAACTGCTGTCACAGTGTTCCATAAATATACCATAGCTGAAAAAATACTGAATTTATACTCTATAAAAATTCCTTATGAATAGTCTCTTCTACTAAAACTTTTCCCCAGCATTAGCATCTCACTTTGGTGTGGGCCTTACCAAGAGGCATAAAGTCCTCTAATTCAGTTTGAGCATGATCAAAAATTTGGCACACTGAAGTTTGAAAAATATATTCAATTGTCACATTTTCAGGGCTGAGCTTTGCAGAGTCTGAGACAGTAAAATCCCTGATAGCTTTAGAAAGTACAGGAGAATAGAATTTGAATTTCCAGATGAGATCCAGCTCAGGGCAGGCTTTCTGGGCTGGCTGGGGCAGTCAGATTGCAGGAGCAAGCTGGCAGTCTGTCTTCTATAAGCCTTGGCTGCCAGGCATCCATCTGCCCCAGCTCTGCTCTGTGCCAGCTCTGCTCCCTATGTCTGCTTGTGCCAGTGGGTGGGTGTTGCAAGCTGCAGCCTACAGACAGGCCCAGACACCCAAAGACATATGGCCATGTGTGCAAAAACACATAGCTTGTGATTAAATCTGTCTGTAGTTGAAATAAAGGCAATGGCCAGGCCACCAAGGATAAGTGAGTTTGGGTCTCACCAAATTCACTGCAATTGGCCACAATGTGAAGATGTAAGGTCTCAATTGCTGAGACCTGATGATAAGGAGAAGATAAATTAGCATCTTAATGGATATGCCTTCTTCCCAGTTACATCCATAAGTGTCTTTTATGGTCTTTAATAACCAAGGCTTTCGCTCTAGGTAATCATAGAGGGTGCATTTGAAGAACAATGTCAAGCTAGCACTGCTCTGAAAATTGAGGACTGATGTTAAAACTTTACGGTGTCTTCATAACCCACTAAGGGAAGAAGAAAAACTCCGAAGTACTTTCTAGACAAGGGAGAAATATTAGATTATTAAAGGTCGGTGTTACAAGGTTTTACATATTGTTAGGTTGTGGCACCTCTGGGCATATGAGACCATATTGTGTACAGTATTGTCATTTAAACATATGTTTTCTTTCTTGTATCCATCTGGTTCTTCTTCTAGATCCATAGTAGTAACAAAGTAGTAACAATAGTAGTAACAAAGGTAATAATAATAGTAAATATAATTCTTCCATCATTATTAGAAAGAGGATGAGCAGCCTATTCATTTGGGATCAAGGCATGAGTAGTCAGGGGAGAGTTTATAAAACATTTCCTGGTGTTATTACACCCACTCAAGCTCCAAGGAAAATTATCATCAATATTTTGTACTGAAAATTTATCATTTGCCTTGAGGACTTTGCTGTTTAAATTTTTTAACTACAAAATTACAAATAATTGAAGATCAAAAGAATTATATTAGCATGTAAATTTTGTCTTTCTGATAAAATTAATAATAGCAAAGATAATTGACTTGCTTATGAAAGAAAGATAATTGACCTGCTTAATAAAGATAATTGCCTCTGAAGAAGAACAGCTAATGCTTTATTTATTAAATAGGGAGATGAAGCACATGGAAAGATTTGTAGTGCAATAAGCCATATAGGAACTGGTATTGTGAGCAAGTCATATAAACCTGCTGTTACTTTGTAAGATTTCATTTTTAAGATTCACAGATTTCTGTAATTGATGGAATTAGAATCCATATTTGCATAATAGTTTGAGCATGTTTTATTGGATCTTTCATATTTATATAATACTTTTAGTTATTAATAATAATCTTTAATAATTTGTTTTAAAATATGAGTCTGTCTTTGTCAAGGAAGTTCAATTATCTTCCACTTGATCATCTATTACCTTACTGAAAGGAAGGAAAACTGATTCTTTTGAAAAAATCTGTCTGACTTAATAGGTCAGGAAATTCATCCCATAGCCAAAAAACCCAGTAATGGAAAAAGCAACCTGTGGTGCACACCTTGAAAAGAAAGCCAATTACTCTAATGAAAAGGAAGGATAAATTAGCAAGTGTCCATTCTTCCAGAGCTCATTTCCAGCCTTGCCAAACTCAGCTCTCCCACTGTAACCCTCCGGCTGCCTGTGGCCGGAGATCTGCTGGGGAGAGCGGCCGTGTAAAAGGAGGATAAATGCCTGACATGCAGCCATTTCTGCAATGCTGGAAAGTGTTTGCTTCCAGCAACCATTTAAAAAGCCCAGGGCAGGAAATGGGCAGAAAGCAGGAACTTTTGAGAGGAGCTTTCTAAAGTGCTGCCTCACAGCTGAGAGCAAAGAGAGCACCTGCTGCCAGGCCCAACAGGGAGTTCATAGGCCAGCCACCATCCTGCTCACAGCATGACAGGACTAGGCAGCTAAAAAACACCAATTCTGAGGGATTGAGATGGAGTTGTGTCCATGGGGACCTTGGCACCTTGCCTGGCCTGTTAGTACCAGCGAGGGTGAGCTGTGTCTCAGTCCTTAGCTCCAGCACTCAGGCCTCCCCCAGCAGCACCCAGACCTCGACTGGCTCCTGCCAGCCTGACTTTAACCCTGTGCCCAAATATCTCCCTGTATTGCTTCAAATATAATCTCTTTCACCCTCACCAAACCTTTCCCATCTTGTTCCCACCCAACCTGGCATTCCTCACTTGGTGCAGGGCTGCTGGCTGCTACCTCTGAGCAGCCCCTGGCACAATCTCATCTCCAGCATCTCCTGGTACACTTCAATAAAAGCATTTTCACACCTTTCCCCATGCTGCTTCTCCCTTTTGGAAGACCACAGGCACAGCTGTGCTGTTCTTCCCCTTTAAGTCCCTGTTTGAAATTGTTCTTTGTCTAGAAGCTAACAAAGCAATTAGCCACAGCTCTGCTACAAAGATGCTGGTGGCTGTCAGGATGGCTGATCTGATAACATTTTTACTTATATAATTTTTCCCTTTTTTCCATCCTCTATCTCCCTCAAGCACATCATGCATTGTCAGCTGTTGTAGATTTCAAGCATAAGTTACTTTTTAAAGTCCTATTTTCATAAGATTTTGTTCTGTGCCTAGCACAGTCAGGCCTCTAGTGGTAGCGTGCTCTCCTTTACTACTAAAATACAAAATATTCAATTTGGAGAAACATTTAAAATATGCCTAATATTGAAATAATGCACTCCTTTGCAGTACCAAGGTAATTAGCAGATGTCCTTCTCCTTTCAGATCAGTTATATTATTTCTCAGGAGCCTGATAAGAGATGTTGATGAGCTACAAATGAGGGTAAACCCATCAATATTTAACCCACAGAACAACACTGTAAGGGAGACTTGTCAGAGTACCAAATATTTCTGTGTTGTGGGAATTTAATTATGTCTTTCCTGCTTCATGGGAACAGTAACCTAGATACAGAGCACGACTGATAAACATAACTCAATATTTGGCATGTTCTGAACAACTGTATTTCAGAGGAAATTATTCGAATTCATTTTTATAGATCATAAGCCTGAAACTAAATTACAGCCATGAATTTTGGCTCAGCAGAGTTCTCTGAACTGCAACAGCAAAGTCTGAGATAAGGTATAGGGTTTTTAGCCTTCCAGAAAATAGAATGAAACTTCCTTTTCTTCTTTTAGCATCAACCCAACCACATCACGTTTCACCCTATAGCAACATTTCAAATCATAAATGTTACTTTTCCAAAGTTGGACTAAGTGAAAAAGTGCTCCAGGTTTAAAGGAATTGCTACAGGTTGGGAACAAATGAGAAACAGCTTTATTCAGTTATTTTATTCGTGTAGAGGAAAAAGAAGAGATTCAGTCTGATTTAATGGGAATATGTACACTTCATAAAGATTAAATGTGACTGCTTCATACTTTGTTTCCAACCACTGGAGATTTTCTGATGAACATTAAACTCCAATTTTCATGAGCAAATACAACTGGTAACTCTAATTGTAGAAAATATATCTTCCTTTTTTTTCATCATCCTTGCAAGGAAAACATCTTCAAGTATCTCTGGTTGATAAATGAATAATGAATTAAGCTCACTGTGACTCAGCAAACGAAAACTCACGATGTGAAAATCTCAAAAGTAGTACTAAATTTTCAAATCAAACATAACCATGACAGTTAGCCATCCATAGATGCTGTAGATTATCACTTGAGTCACATACTTATTTTGAGTATTTACAACTTCACATGAAAAACAGTAAAAGAGCAACCTAGATTTGAAATTATTGTTTTATCAATTGTTCCTTATTCTCATGCAGAATTACAGCACCACAGGAAAAAGGGACTACACCACAGAGACACAAACTAGTGCAGGAAAACAGTGCTGCTTTGCTTAGACTTTTCAATACTATCACAAAGGATACTATGAGATACTATCAGTATACTATCATATACTGAATACTCTGTATTTCAGTCAGACGGAACCTTATTTTAATTTCTAAATGTTTGTGGATTTCTGCATACCACTGTACAAATAAAACACACTTTATTTCTAAATGATAATTAAATTATTTTAGAAGTTGACACACTTCCTGTATCAAATTCCTAAATTCAGCTGAGCTGCACTCAACACTGGGCTTGCATAGAAAGAGAAAAATATTTTTGTTGTCTTCCCCTTTGCTGTGTCTCTGACAGTTGCAAGAGAATCTTTCAGAGCCCATTCATTTCAAGGTGCTTCAGATTTCACCTATAACATCTTTGTTTATCTCCAGCAATTAGACACTTATCAGGCTGACTAAAAAAATTCAAATAAAAACTTTGTTCCAGGCTATTAATGAATTTTCAGCATATCTGATACAAGTTATGTAGTGATAAAAGCTATATAATCATGCAATTATTTTCTTCCATAAAGGATGCATAAAGTTTTGTTACCAAGAGAAAGTGATAGTAGTCTAGTGACTGAGACATTGAAACTATTACGCATTTAGGTGAGAAAATGCATACATAATTAGGATTATCACTTGAACTTACAAAATACAGGACATTCAAATAGTTGGCATCCACCATAACCCACCTGCAGTTTTTATTCTTGTCTGATCAAGCCCAAAGTAATTCTATTATTAAATTTTTATTTATAGCCTTTATTGTTTTTTATCCAAAAAGGTAGTACACCCTGTTTAGCTTTAGAATGAAATTGTACATTTTCACTTGTCATCTTTCTCCACATTTTTGCATTGTTTCACATGACAGGTCTGAAGGCTGCCAGACTTACACTTGGGAGAGGGTGGTGAGTGAAAACTCGAACTTCTTAGAGGTGGTTACCCCATGGCAACCAGACTGGAAAGACACAGCGGCTCTGGTTGCAAGGCAGAAAGCTGTGCATGCCAGTGAGGCTGCAAAGTTGTAATGTAGGCTAGAAATCAAATGCTTGTGCTGATATCAACTTGCAAAAATTCACCCTCTTTTCAAGAATCCTCGATTTTACTACTTTCACACCACATTTCATAAGTTCTTATAGATTCTTGTCCCAGTGCCTCGCCTAAGGAAGCTAAAACAAAACAGGTGGAAAGAAAAATAGTTTTCCAGAGTCCTTCCATGACCACAAAAGTACACTTTTGTTTTCTACTTCACAAGACACTGCATTGCTTTTGCATGCAGCAGAATCTCATTCTTCTGTATTTCATTATTCATATATTGGGTAAGCCACACAACCCATGCAAAAGTTAAGTTCTTCCAGTAAAAAAACTCAGGAGCAGATGCTGAAGGGATGCTTTAATTTCAGAAAATCATTGGTTTTGCAGAAAGAAAAGTCATGGCTTTCACTTGTCTGCTAATAATTAAAATTAAAACTGAATTACCACCATTAATTAAAGCTAAGTCACAGATTCCACTATATTTCAGGATAACTGTACTGTTATTCCCCAAGAAGGCACTTTCTTTTCAGATAAAAAAGAGTTACAATGCTGCCAAATAAATGTCTTCACCTTCTATGGAGAAATATGTAAACAGTGAAATGGAAAATGTTATATAAAAAGAAATTAAACAGCCAGAAAGATTTTTTTTTTAATTCATCGGTATGAAATTATACTAATTTGGAATCTAATCAAGTCTGTGGTGCAAGCAGAATTAAGGGTCAATATGGTATCTTCTTCAAGATGAATACATTTTGATTGTTTTCAGTTTAAATAATTCATTGCATTCACGGCATCCAAGGTCACAATAAAACAACTTTTCTGAGTAATAACTAATCATATATTGAGAAACAAATCATATATTGCAGAAACAACATTTAATCAAAAATATAAACATTTATCCAGATACTTAACTCAGGTTATGAAGAACTGTTTTGTATTTGCTTTCATTAATTCATTTGAAACTCAGAGCAGCCTTAGCCTAGACTAAAAATGCCAAATTGAAAATTAAACTAACATTACAGAAAGTAACAGATGGGAAAGGAGAGGTTTCAACACAAAGCTAAATGCCACTGCTGGAAATCAAGCACCACCAGAAAGAACAGAAAGCAATTTATTCAAAGGACTAAGTCCAGCAACTGAATGGCAAGAAACTCATAAATCCTTCAGTACAACATTAAAAATTGAAACATCTGGTTTACTATAATTATTACAAATATCCAGGTTTAGAGCCAGTCATTCTTTTTATGTATAAGGCCGTCTTTCTAATCAACACAGAAGCAGCTCTGCAGATGTGATATTCACTCCAAAGGGTTTGTGCAGTTTGAAATCTTGCAGAATTTTCACATATTGAGTTTCACTGTTAATGAATATTCTGGCTGTTGCTTTTCATCCAACTTCTCTCTGTGACCGTGCTTTCATATAGGAAGTTTAATGTCAAACTAAGGTCAAATTTTCAGTCTTACAACAAAACCAAAGACAGAGGTGGGAAGAAGTTACCTTATTTAGATTTATTTTTTTTAAGGGAATGGATGAGCTGTCATCACTCAGGACTAAACCAGGTCTTCCTGGAGAGAGGAACTCCCTGCTGCAGGGTGTGCACCATCCCACTTACCATGGGAAAGGGAGCAGAAGGCTTTACCTCAGTGATCTGTTCCCATGGTCTCTTGCCTGTCCTAGCAAACAGCAGAAACCAACACCTAACACAGCTGGAAGCTCGAAGCGCTGTTCTCTCCTCCAGGGTTGAGCTGCCCTCTGTCTCTGCAAGAATCAAGTTTAGGAAAGTGCAGCAGTATTAGAGGACTGACACAAAAGCAATTATTCCTGCATGGTTTTTGTGTGTTTTACCCTTTTCTTTCCTTATTTTGATACATAGCAGATGAGCATTTTGACTTATACTAATCAATTACAACATCATAAATTAAAATTAAAAATATAGCAGAAAACATAAATTGTAATCTTGCCTGCAACTGGTTAAATAGGGGAACATGAACTGGAAAAGTTGCATGGAGGAATAAAAGGAAAACAGGTGATTCAGAGTGAGCCTAATTTATCACAGTCATTTATGCAATTGCCTGCAGTTCTAGCACTAAATTAGGACCCTTGTCCTCAGGAAAATTAATTGAAAATACTCTTAAGCCAATCCTTCAGTAGACAAGAAAATAAATGTACAAATATCTTCAAATTTTTTAAAATTAAAATTTTATGTATAGCTTAATAGGGCAAATAAGGCAATTTATATCAAATTTTAGTTATACATAATAATTCTTAAAAAATAATTATGGTATTAACATTGTCAAACAAATTTGTTATGTATTTATATTGCCAGCTTCCTATTGTATTGAAATTTCTTTGAACATATCAAAATTGAAATATGTAACACAACTGGGATGATAAACTTTCAAAGGCTTTCCTTAGACTGGAATATATCAGGAAAGTATCAGGGAATTCCTCAACACCAAAAGTCAGTCAATACCTTTTGCTCCAACCAAAGGAGGATGAGACTATTCTGAAAAAAAGTAGCATTTGGGGTTTTTTATTTCAAAGAAGGATTTATCTGAAATTGTTTAAACCTATCTGTTTAAACCTATTTGCCTAAATCAAACTGAATACCTTCTTGGCTGTCTTAAAAATCTCAAGCCCCTCTTCAAATCTTTTCACTGTCATTCTTTCATCCCCTGCATTAGATTTTATCTCCGTAGATGAAATCCTGTTCCATATACACACACATCCAAGTGCTCTCTCCAAAATCAAGAATCCACCTTTAACTCAGTCTGGGTGGTTTAATCCTTTCCACAGAACATTAACTACCACACATAAATCCTGCTTATATCCTTCTCTTACCCTACTTGTGCTGACCATATTCATCCCTCTCTTTTCAGTTTAGTATTTCTCTAAAAAAATTTTCCTTCACTTCTCTCCAAAGAAATGCTAATCTAATAAAACAATGAAGGTTTATAACAATCACTTTTATTGGAGTCAGCATTCTTTATATGGTTACACCTACTCTTTGTAGCTCTTTAGTCCACAAAACCCCTAGGAGCCATGACTCAGACAGAAGCAATTGGTTGCATTTCTCATGCTATGAGATAGCGTTCGGTACTGCTGATCCAGTCACCCATCAAAGGTCCCAATTCCTGTTGGCATCAGCCTAAACTTCCTGACCTTGCACAGTGGATTTACATCAAAGGATCATCTCTAAATTGATGCTTCCTGCTTACTATGGCAGAAACTTGCTGAACTTTTTGACATGGAAAACAGATGCTGGACCTCACTGAAACAGTCATTGCATTTTAGGAGCAATGCATTCATACATTCCCACACTTTAAACAATTGGTAAGTCTGTCAAAGTCTTCAGACATCAGTCTGTCAGGCACATGCTACTTTGCCAATGTACATGAATTTTCCTTACTACTATGCTCCAATTTATTCATGTGGTATGCAAGATGCATCAACACTGGCTGCTTTCTACTTATCAGAACATCAACAAGGCTCTTTCCAGACTTTGATCCAAAGAGTGAAGGCTGAGCAGATTCCATTTATGCAATGAGCCAATTTCTGTCCTCGGGTCTGCCACCACTGTTCCAGATACAGCCAGTTGCATGAGGGCAAATGTGTTCAACATCGTGTCATGCCTGATGCCAGTACTGGTTCCTGGAGGCAAAGAACTGTATCAATAATTCTGTTTATTTCAGCAGATGGATAGTGTGCTAGTCTCTCTTAGTATTCAAAGCAATTCCACTTTGCCTGCTTCAAAGTTAACTCAGAAAATGTGTGCTGGTGGGTGATTTATTCTTGCATGTAATTGAATAACCTACTCCTTCATTTGAAAGAAATTTTAGGCTGTTAATAGGGAATATATGTCCTATATAATCACATATAACACCTTTTTTCTGTTTTATACTTAGGCTTCAGCTTACGATGCATTGTGTTTCTTGATTGCATCTTTTGTATGTTGGTCTTTGTGAGACTTCATAGATGAAACTTCTCTTGCTGTGAGGTGAGTTTCGGTTCAATTACCAAAGAACACTTTTGTTAAATAATATAAGCATTTCTTTTTGCATAGCATTTTTTATTCAAAAGTTAAAGTCTACATCAAAACAATCCTCTGTGTTATATTTGTTCTTCTCAAATTCAGTGCACATTAGTAACCCTTTCAGTGAAAAATATTTTCCACAGCCACAGACTCCTTGCTCACACTGGCTGAGACTCTGCTGTCTTTCCTTGTGAAAGGCAGTGTAGCTGCATGTAGTGTGTTGCAGCATGCTCAGCTTTCTACATGACCTTCATTCTTTCAAGGGTTTGCAGGTTTTCCTCCAAGGCTATATCTCATATCCAATATGCCTTGGGAAGCTGCTGCAGGGACTCCCCAAAGTTTTTCCCTTGGTGGAGTCCTTGCTGTCCACTTCGTTTCACATTGTGATTTCTAAAAGGTATTCATTGCACTGTCCATGACATCGAATGGGGGTCAGTTTAAAACAAATTTAAACAAACCAAAACCCCCAAATAACCAAAACCTAAACAACAAACATGTAAGAAGATGTGTAGGTACAAGGTGCATCTATGCCAGGGGTGGGTGGCAGGTGAAGATGGCGGGAAAATGAAAAGTGGTAGATGGCTTGGATGAGGAAGTCCATTTTCATTTATTGAACAAAAGTCCTTGCAGCTAAACAAGGTGTGTCCTTGAAAGTATTTTTGTGTCCAGTAAAATACAAGGAAAATGTATCTGTCTGTGCTATTCTGGTCTACATATTGACCTTCTAAAATGAGATTTTCAAAATATCACACTTCTAAATGAGAACAAGATGCAGCAGCATAAAAAGGCTTCCTCTGTGACACAGGGAGAAATGTAATGAACAAGAATTTATGAGCGTAAATTGGCAGATTAAAATAAAATACAGCATATGTATTTGAATTTCTAGCGCAGGAAAGGTTAAAACCCAAAATACGACCGACTTTTTCTAACAAATAGTTTTTATTTGCTACTCAGAGTGCCTTTTAGGAATTCTTCAGAACTGCCAGAGATAAACAGTTATCTCCATTGGCAAGTACCTTACAAACATATATTCACTACAAACTGTGAAAATAGCTAATCCAAGTGACATCTACTTCCCATTTTTGTCAAGTACCCAGATTGGAAAATTACATAAAGATCAAGGAGGCAGACAATGTGTGAGCACATATTTTCCTTTTTGGTCCCAACAGATTTCCTGCAAATCTCAATCTTAAACCATTTCTGTTAGTGAACCATAGGGTGAAACTCCCCTTCTGATCTCACAGCTATCAAGCAACAAACCCAGTCTGGCACAGTGAATCATAATACTTAGCATCTGAAGAGGTAACTCTAAAAAGAGAGATGTAAAAGTCAGAATCACATTTATAGACATTTCCCCCTCCTGCTACTCCAACTACACCAAGTGTGAAATGATTTAAGGTCAAATCCTCACTCGGCAAAGCAGTGTATGCTCAGTGCAGCATGAAACCACCATCTTTATTATCACAGAACCCACTTACAGTGAAAAAATGAAAAATTTCAGTAAGCACAGCTTTACCAGAAAAAGAACAACTAATTCTAAGAACACTCACGGCTGAGTGGTGCTGCTATAAAGATGATAACAATGCCTCAGCAGAAGCAATGCCTCCTTGGATCAGTTCATTGTCTCCCTTATCTGTTACTTCAAATATCTTATTTACTGTTAAATATTACCATTTCTTTTCAGCCAACTAAAAGTTAACTGAAGAGTAGTTCTTGTAACTAGTAAATATGCTTACAAATGAAAAGTTTAGCAATAAGACTCTCAAAAATGTGAAAGTCATCATTGTTCTGAGGGTTTACAATGAACCACTTTTGCTAATTCATTTTTACTGTACTCTTACCTATAATAGATTCTGTGGGATTTTTTCCTTCTGTGAACTCTTTGCTCTCAATTCTTCTGTGCTTCATGGGATCTGTGTGGATGTGGAGACCATGCACAGCCCCTGGCTGAGTGCTTACATTCACTAGTAGTGTGCATTAAGAGAGCAATGAACTGTGCCCACCAACTTCCCTGTTGGGGAACTTCCCTGCAACTTTCTTCTGTTGCAGAAGTCATAATTTTGTTAATGTCAGCAGAAAATGGTGTTTTGGGCAGAGTAATAAATTCTTCAGCTTTGTGACTTAGGACTGAAACAAACTTTATGAAGAGCTTGGTCCATGTCCGAGATTTATACTCCATTTTTTTCCACTCCAAATTTTCTGAAACTTTGGTGTTTGAGAAAAAAATTCAGCTCCCCTCCTGATCTGATTAATTATTCACAATTGGTTGGAGTGCTTTACAGGGAGCCTGGGTCTTGTTGCACCTCTGCCTATGCCAAGAGCTGAGGAGAAGGGCTCTGGCTCTGACATTTCCTGGCAGATGACAAACATCTGCCAGCTCCACCACCAGTTTGAAATGTGCTGCAGCATTTTGTCTGTATCCTTCCCCAAACTGCTGGCTTCCCACTTCACACGCATGAATATTGGGATACTCAGCTGCTGTGCCAGCTTGGGCACAGAGGACTGACACACACCCCCAAGCTTAGGACTTCCACTTACACTTTGCAAGAACCATGCACTGTTCTGAGACCTGTGGTTTAGCATCTCTGATTTGTACAAGGAAATAAAGGAATGTTGAAGCCTAGACACTGGAAACCCAATATACACAATGAGGATGCCAGGATGTTTCAAAGGATTTGCTTCTTCAAATCCTTTCCAATCCTACTAAGATCCACATCCTATAATAAGAATGAGCAGCAGTAACATACTCCTTTCAATCCCTGCTCACTTAGGGGGATGGCCTAGTTAAAATTTTTTTTTGCAACAATATTTAAGATAATTGGAATAAAAAAGCAGTGTAATTGAAACAAAAAAAATTAGTGTGATGTTTGTATGATTAAATAAGGCCATATGATTTGGAGTTAATCCATTCTCCCTGGAATACCTTTTCAAAGCTAATAGATGAATTTACATGTCCAGAAGTTTATTTTTCCTTATATGATTTGTGGATTCTGGTGGTTTTATTTGATTGTTAGCTTTATGAGTGAGAATTCAGGGTATTTAAATAAAATGTGCCATTTTATCTAGGAGGAGAATGATTTTACTTTAAAGATTAACCTGAAACACTTTTCTGCTCTTTCTTTTTTGTGGAGGGGTCAGAGAGTCAGGCTCATTTATAAAATGGTGCTGGACAAAAGAGGAATCCCAGAGGTTTAATTCAGTGTTTCCTTGACTTCACTGGTAGTTGGACCAACCCCTGTCCTAGATGAGCCATGGAAGCAAACCCTCCAACAAAAGCCTTAATACAAAAGAATCAGCATCAGAGTATCTCAGCATTAACTTGAGCACAGAGAAAGCCTGGATGCAGCTGGACATAGGTATAAGCACAAAAAGTACAATGTAAATTAATTCAGACTGCTGTGCAAAGCAACTACAGGGACTTGTCTTTCCATAAATGCTCTTTACATGGTTCATGCAGTTATATTCATTAAATGTTCTGAAGGCTATGAAAGGGCTAAAATTTTTCCTGTTGTTTTATCTTGCTTTCACACAATTAATTAGTGCCTACCTGTTAGAGTGTTGGAGTGGCAGCTGCTCCTGAGGGAAGCCAGCCTTGACTGGTTGAATAAGCACTTTCCACTGTAGCTAAGTGGAAGCAAATTGTCTCGACAGCAAGAGTGCCTTCTGACATACCAGCCACCTTCAGACTGTAGAACTTTGCCTGCTTGCTCCTCCTGTGAAGTGCCAGGCTGCCCCTTCAGAAAATGTGGGTAGTAATTAGGGCAAAACCTAAGCAGAAATGATCCTGTGCTGAATCAATACCACTCCATTCAGGAAACCTGCAACTCACCGCAAAGGCTTCTCACAAGGCTGGCACGAGAGACTGCCCAGACTCTGATTTCTCCTCACGGGCTCAGCTCCTTGATCTCACATGGAAGAGGAATGCAGCAAGGACAGTTAAATTGCTTATGCTGACATGGCAGTATTGCTAATAATATCTGAACAGGTGTGTTCACATGGTTTTCAAGACAAAAAGAGAGCCTTTGGAGGCCAGAAATACTTTACAGGTACTGCTAATTTCCTTCAGAATTACACAGTAATCACAGTACCTTTTTTATTGCTTTGAAGATATTTATCTTAATACTACTAATTCTTACATAATGATTTTTTAATTGAAATTGTGTTTGTCTAAGAAAGAATCAACACCATGTATTAGTAAACACTAAGACTACTCAACTTTTAATTACAATACTGCATTGATTAAATTAACTCATTGATTTTTTTTTCCCCCAGTGTTTGTATCGAGCATCTTGGCCCTCTTTTTTGTTTTATTCTTAAACAATTACTAAACCACATATGTATGCATGTATTTTTACATGTAACAATTAATTGATTAGAGTTGTTGCCATTAACAGTCTACAGTGATGGCTCACACAAAGGAAACAAACATCAGTTCCACATCATAAAAGCAGTCACTTAAAATAACACAGTAAACAAAGGACAGGTCAGCTGCTGACCAAATTAAGCACCTTAGAATGACCAATGCAGATAAACCAGTGACATAAGCTATCCCTAATGCAGTCTTGGAAGAAGTCAGACAAGCCAGAACAAAAGCCACTCCTTTGAATCATTTCATAAGTATCAGCACTCCACTCCCTAAGAAAAAGAAACAAACAAGACAACAACTGGCTGAACACTGTGTTTTCTAGAAGCAGCCTAATTATATCAACTTTGGATTTATGTCAGGAATAAACACACTGACAGTATCAATCATTGCTAGAGCTTCTTTTGTGCATTTTACATCAAGAATAATCCTCTGACATTAGCCACAGTGAGAGCTTGCTGCTGAAATCCATTTTCCCAGTTAAAAAAACGTCACGTGTAAGAAGAGGAAAATGAAATGCTTACAATACCCTCGTGTTTCTCCTGGTGGAGAAATTCATTACAGACCCCAGTGGCAGGCAATTTCTGCCTGGGGATTTTTACTGACAGCCAGTGCATTTATTGATTACCACCACATGAAGCTCAACAAAAGATCTAATAACAGACTACTCAACTCATAGCCTGGGGATATATCTGGATGCTTACAAACGTAGTACAGGAGTTTGGAAAGGATTTGCCAGGGCTCTTGGCTGCTTCTGGTGCCATGGGACCAAATTCTGCCATGGTGGTAATGCCTGGCCCTGTCTGCCCCTTGCTTGACCATATTTCTGCCCTCACCATCCAACTTACCTTTCCCTGGGGAGGAGCACAACTTTTGCTGCTCCCCTACAGAGTGGTGTAGGAGATGATTTTAAAACATCTCTTTTAAATGTCAAAGCTGAACATGTTACATGGTAATGGGTTATTTCTTGGTCCTTGGTTCAAGGCCAGAAAGTACATTTTATGCTCAGTGTGGGAAAAGGAGCGAGAATTTTTTTTCCTGCCTTTTTTTCCATTCTGTGTTGCTCTGTAAGCAGAGCAATTACGGTCATGCACCAAAAAAGACTTTCCAGCTGTGGAAAGTCCCACAGGAGAAATTTTGAGGAAAAAATTGCCTCTAGAGTATTTTGCTAGAGGGTTGATCTCTACGTAGTGCACTGCCAGTGCAGATAACCGACCCTCTGGGAAAAGCACTACAGCACTGAACTCCAGATGTGACAGCTGGAAGGGTACAACAACATTTGTGAGATTCGAATGCCATCAAACTGACCCTCTGGAATCTCACCTGCCCCTGTATCTCCACTGAAAACATGATACCAGGCCTGGCTACTCCTCAAGGTATCTCAAGGAGGTTCAAATACAAAAGGGAAAAACACATGGTACAAAATGGAAAAAATCCATCTTAAAAATATTTTCAAGAAATCCATTAAATGCTCAAGATGTGTTAGGCTTATGACAGCAGCTAGCCACACCCAGATGAAAGAGAACTGCAGCTGCTAGAATATCAGGACTGTGTGATTTACAAAATGATTTCTTGGATGTCCTAGCCTTGTGCTCAATATTGATTCACTTTCTACATCCTGGCTAAAGACCAGTGCTCAGAGCACAAGTGATGTGCTTTTCTGAAGGCTTCTTATCATGGGACCAGGCCAACTCTTAATTAGGATGTTTCAGTAGGATTTAACCAAAGTCTCTGACAAAATATGTCAGCCCTGCCCTCTATAAAGCTTAGAGATATGGAGAGGTTTTTCATGCATACATAGATATATGAACAAATACGCATACATCATCCAAATATCTGGGGTTTTTGTCTTTGATCTAGTTTGCAACACCTTGTGATAGTATTAGTATTAGAAGTAATTTGCTACTTAACAGCTCACCTTACACTTGCACCCATGTCCCTAATCCATGGGACCAGCCATGGACAGCACTAAGAATTCCAAACCAATCAACAAATTCTAGCAGCTCTTATCCCTTCCAAAAACACAGTTTGGCAAATCCTGTTTTCTTCTTTTGCTCCAGATTTGCAATTCACACACACTCCTGGACTTGCCTTCCCTCAAAACCTCCTGATATGAAGGCTGGATTTGGTCCAGAAGCAACAGGGAAAGGAAGAGTTAATGACCAAAGTGCAATTTTATTCCAAGTTTTCTACATCCCTTAAGTCCACACTGAAACTCTATATCCTCTTTTCCAGAAAAGGACAGTGCTGGGGCAGTGGGATACCAGCAAGAGGAGAGGAAAGTCAGGGGTGGGCAATGGCACAACCAGGACTGATGCAATGAAGCATCCTAGCTCCCACCTTTGCTTTCTGGCTCCAGACACAGCTTCAAAACATCTGAGGCAGCAGGAAAAATTCAATCCAGCAGTAATTTGCAAAGAAAACACAATTAATGCATTAAGATTATTTCACTAAATGATTACTTTTGCTCCATCACAATAGTGCCTTCCCTGACTGCTGCTAAAAAGGACTGGAAACTCCACAGGGGACAAGCTGATAAACACCACTAAGAGTTACTTGATGGCTGGTTTTTTGCACAGAAGCTCTGCTGGAGTCCCGTGTCTTTGAGTAAAGTATGTGCACCACTACCACACACTTAACCTTTCAGAAAGGCTGAGGAGAAAGAAGGGCTGCCACTAGGATGTTGGATTTGCAAACACTTTTCTGCATCCCAGGGATACGGAGGACATTATTTGTTGGTTTTTTCTCCTTTTTGTTTTTTCCCAAACCAAACTGCAGGTTATTTTAAAATCCTTTTCTTTTGAGCTGACAGAATGAGCACTTTTTAGTTTATCTAACTCTGACATCTAGTGCCTAGGTCCACATCACTTATTAGCAGCAACAAAAGCCTAAGGCAACCCTAGAGACTAAGATATTTAACAAAGAGAATATTACATCAAATCTGTGTTATCTTAGGGTAAGTTTGTTCCTGAGTTCACTCCACAGTTACACCACTGGCTTCCTAGAAGCAGAATTAAAATATGTCTAGAGGAAAGAAAGTTTCAAACTTTGTATAGGAGTTCTAAACATTTTAAGGAAATGTTTCAAGAAATTACTATGCTTTTAAAAGAATGTAATTCCACTCTGGTGAGACCCCATCTGCAGTGCTGCATTCAGCAATAGGGTCCCTAGCACAAGAAGGAGAGGGACCTGTTGGAGTCAGTCCACGGGTGGCCACCAAGTTAATTAGAGGGATAGAGGACCTCTCCTTTGAGGAAAGGTGAAGAGGTCCATTCCAACCCAAACCATTCTATGATTCTATGATAATGGCTTTCTTTGTACTACAGGTACCAAAAACATTATTATTTTTGTGTTGATAATTCTTTTTCACAGAAATGTTGGAAGAATCATGGAAGAAACTGTTTGAAGAAGTTCATTTGCAGATACTGTCATTATAAATATCAGTTCAACTGTCCTTTATAGGATGCTACATACTACCTTTTCCTGGGACTGGCATCTGAATCTGAGTTTTCTTTAGCAGCACTAAAAATTGAAAGTAAGATCTAATAAATCAGCTACTCAGACTTATTATAGCTACCTACTACCTCTTCTTCTGATGAACCACTGAAACAAATGCACTTTAGAGGAGAAAAAAGGAAGTCCAGCAGAAAGAACATGAAAGCAGAAGTCAAGCTGTCCTCAGATTCAGCCATCTGTGATTGGCATAAATCCTTAGTATTTAGTTTATTTAATACAGTTGTATTTTTACTTCAAGTATTTATCTATATTTGTATTTACTTACACATCAGTAATTTAAAACCATATCTTTATTTAATCCTTATTTAGTATAAGACACAAAATCTTAGTATTTCTGAGCTGCAATGAAAACTATGCCACCTTGTTGCATCCATCCATCCATCCATTCATCCATCCATCCATTCATCCATCCATCCATCCATCCATCCCAGGTCCCTGCAAAAGTGAGTTAATTCTTTCACTGGTCTCGTGTCACAAATCCACTGACTGGAAGAGCTCAGATGAACTAAATGACAGGGTGTGATACAACCTGGAGGACAAAGAATGTGAGCTCCCCACAAAACTGTTTTTGACCAGCAAAAGTGACTGTAGGAATTCATCAATTTTTACCCTACAGAAGACTGAGATTCAGGAGACACAGAGGAAAAGAGAGCGAGGAGCAGGTTGCATGCCTTGCACACTCTACTGGGTCAAGAGCATACTGAAGCAGTTACCAGAAAACCATGAGAGTACTGTAGATCCACATTTTATCTTGGTTTATGATTAGTGCTCAAATAAGATCTGTTGCTAAAACAAAGAAAATTATTTGCAGTTAGCAGGAGGCATACAAAAGGGCTGGGCTTTGCCTATACCTTGGACTAAGACTCTAAAGCCCTTTTCTTACTTACAGAATATCATATCAAAAGGCTTTCTGTAAGACAAGAAATTTGTAAGAGTGAACTTCTGTGGAATTAAAAAATGCTAGAAATAAAATCCTTTTACCAAAGACGGAATCCACTTTTCAAGGCAACTGTTGATTAATGACCAGTTTCAATCAAATATTTAAGCCATTCTTGTCTAAACTACATAAAGATAGAAAAAGACTTATTAAAAGAGCTCTCTTTGTTTCTTGGCAACAGATTGTTTGGTTTGTCAGAGGGAAATGTATTTTTATAGGGCCTCTGATGGAGCTTAGCAGGAAGGTAATACACACAAAAGTAATTTGACTTGGCAGTCTGAACTAAATGGTTACGGAGTGATGAATGATAACACTACATTTTCATATTTATATAGTATTTATATTATTTGTATAATACCTTTTAAAAATAGTAGCACTTCTAGATTTTCTTCAACAGAACCCTGAGAAGGTACAGTACCCCTGGAAAGGCAATCCTATGCTGTACCAAAATGGTGCAGGGACCTAGACCTGAAAGGGGCCAACCTTCCCAAAGGCTGCAAGATTCTCTTTGCTTTGTAATTACACGAATATCTGGGAGAATACAGGAAACAAATATGTACTTCCTTTGTATTTCCTTCTCCCAGTTCTTGAATGAATAAATTTTGAACAAACTTCCAAATGCTACAAACACAATAGTTCAGTGCCCTTCCCACACCAATGATACCGTAATTGCACAGTGTAGTATGGCAAAGAACACAGCATGGGATCATGGCTATAAACTGTGTAAGCACAGACATAACTCTACATGCCTCAGCAGCAGGTCTTTGAAAATGAATCATTAATTATATAATACATACTCCAAATAAGTCACTTTCATTTGAAAGTTATATATTTGAATATAAATATTCATGGCATTACAAGGCCTTATGATCTTCCACATTTATCAGTAGATCATTCCAAGAACAGAGGACATTGAAAGAAATCAAACCTTTCATTACAGAGAGGAACTCAGCCTTAGGTGGTCCTTAGATCTCCCCAGCAATGTACCTTAACAAACAGACATCACACATTAAGCAGACAGACAACAGACAAAATTGTATGTCATAGCAATCTTTCAGACTTTCTAAGCTGTGGCTGGAGATGTTCACCAGATGCAACCTCCGTTGAAGGTTTTGTCTCATCTGACTTTAGAACCTTGCATTTTTAGCTCAGCTAGGCAGTTCTAGCAATAAAAAGCCAAAACCTATATGCAGCTTCTCTGGTCACTGAAATTTTGGAGTCAGGACTGCTGTTCAGGTGAATTTGCCCCAACTGTCACTCAAGGGACGAATTGCCTCTGCACACCAGCAAGTCTCTTCCGCTTAAAAACAACTGAGCTGCCAAAGCTTTTTGTAACCTTAAACCCATCAGCAGGTTTTTCAGAGGAGATGTCAGACCCTCTGGATTCCAGCAAACCCTCCTGTGTAATTTCATCTGTGTGCACAAAGTACAAGAGTGCAGCCCAGAGGAGGGGTGGCAGCAGGGACTACAGTGTGATGCACAATGCTGCAATTCCTCAGCATTGCTCTGGTTTGGGGGATTGATTCTGGGCTCCTGGGGCAAACTGAAAGCAGACAAAAATGCATTTGGGGTCAATCCCATTGTTTCCCTCACCAATATTTTGATGGGTTTTTCACCTTCTTAAACACCTTATCTCAGAGGTGTGACCACCACCACTGATGGGCTTGGCCTTGGCCAGCAGTGTGTGTCTCTCCACTAGGGTGGAGATAAGGTAGCTTCTAGCACCTTCTCACAGAAGTCATCTCTTTAGCCCCTCCCAGCTAACAAAACTTTGTCACACAAACACAGCACAGATAAAGAAACTTTACATCTGAAATATTTCCACCAAACTTGTGAAAACTAGTCTAACTTGTGCACTAATGCTGATTTTCTATAAACACATTTAAAATTTAAATTTTTGAAGTTTAGGGTTTTTCCACTCTGTCAGAGAAGATGTTGATGTTTTCTCCCCTCGAGAAAACAAAATGCAGTTTGTGTATTATTTAAATTAATAACAAATTACATAACTAGCAGAAGTAGTTTTATGTTACAGTTTGGGAAAGAAGCAGGAAATACTGATACCTCTGAGGAAATGCAAATAACAAAATGTAATTAGTCATATTCACTTCTGGCCAAAATATTAGATTTTGTATCTACACACTTATTAATAAGTTTTACTAAGTGGCAACAACTAGCAAAGACTTTCTAATTGTAACCAAGAGACAGCAATAATGAAGTTGGGCTGTTGCACATCTTATATCAGGCAGTGCATTTTTTGAAGTGCTAAGGAGACTTTGTGACGGGTTTCAAGTCAGGTCTCAGGAGATGAAGCACCTTTTGCAAACCCAGGATCCATTCTTGAGCCACTCTGTTATCCAGCATTAGTCTGACTGGTTTGTGATATCTGATGTGGATGTGTGATCAACTCACAGCAAGAACAGAAGCTCTGTCCCCAAAAAAGAAAAAGGGAGTATTGTTCAAAACTGGCTTTTTCTTCAGGGAAGATGTACAGCACTCTACAACTGACTTCTGTTTATATCTAGTGCCAATCATGGCTTCTCCAAGAATTTAATTTCATCTGAATGTAACTAACCATTGCAGAAGTAAGCCTTGCTGGCCACCACAGATTGTTTCAGATATCTCCTGCTAGTGATGGTACCAAAGTGCAGCTTGGCTCTGCCTCAGAGCTGATCTCCTGAAGCAGAGTTTCACACCTCCTGCACACCATTCTGCATCTCTGCAGACTCTAGCAACAAACACATGCTCATGCTCTGGCTGCATGGGGCACCTGGAACTTTCTTCTCATGCAGGAAGATCTTTCAGACACAGTACAGATCTACCAAAAGCTCTGCAGCCACCAGCAGAGGTGTGACACTCCTGGACATATCTTGGAGATGTTTCTCAGTCTGTGGGGAAAGCTAGGAGTGTTTTTGGCAGAGCTGGCAAACAGCTTACACTCACAGAACATTTCCATGTCTTTTCAGGTAGATTAAGACATAGTCTTAAGCAACTGTTTTCCTCTGTAACAAATATTGTGAAGATAAACTCCCTGTATCAACACTGAAAGGTATGATCTGCACAGCAAAAGTTCTTTAGGTTTTCCTTATTCAAAGACTACATGTCCATTTCCCTACTGAGTCTTCATCAGACATAGATGGTACCATTTTACAGACTTTTCTTTTTTCTTGGAAACACATGGTGATACATCTTACCAGCTTCGTTTTTCTTCCTGTACTTCTTTCACAGAATTTTTTTTTAATTTAAGCAAATGCGCTGAATACAAAGGCAACCTGTGTAATTGTAATTACTATTCTTAATTGCACTATGAAGAAATATACACTTTCAGTGTTGTTATCAATATTAAAACCATACATATGAGTCTCTATTGGAGAGAAATCAAATATTAATATATTGATTGTGTACTTCAGGGCTAATCATCAAAATGTGTAAGACTAGTTCAGGCATTCAGAAACTGATGCATTGTTTCATCTTTATTTTTCAGAAATACAATTTAAAAACTCAGCCTTAATAAATGCAAAATAATGAGTGCCCCTCCAGAATTTCTTGAGAAGTTCTTGTCCAGAAAAATCAAATGGAATTTATCTGTTTGAAGAAAGTAAAATTCCCCCCCCCCCCATGTGAGCAAAAGCTTAGGGGGGATTTTAGTCAGTATTACAGAATTTCCAGACAAACTACGAAGAACAGTTACCCTTACTAAAAAACTCTCCAGTTTTTCCATGAACTTGGACCAAAATTCACAGTTAATAGTCACTCTTTCCCCAATCCATACCTCTGGGCAGCAGTGCTAAAATGTACTAATTTGAGCTAACTCTGCTACAGGATTTCAAGAAGAAAGGTTATTTTTTCCTTCCTTTGGTAGGTTATTTTAAGGTGCCAATTCAAATTTTTGGCACTGCATCAAATCTTTCTGAAGAAAAGCTGTTTCTATTCTCCACAGAGCTCTTAAATCTAGAGGTAATATACTTCGCTCTCCACAAAATGTAATTTTTCCATTATCCTATTACTATAATTTTCCACAATGGTCTTGACAGCCTTCTTGGCTCTGTCTTACCAGAAGAAAGGGGTTTATTCATTTGTTTTGTCTTGATAACTTTTTTACCACGAAGGAGGTGGCAGCCTTTTGTACATACAGCTTATTTTGCAGCAGAAAAGAGAGTTGAGGCTGCACTGTGGACACATATATAGTTCACAGCTCTATATTTCATGGGAAGAATAAATCTAATAACTGCAGCAATTACAATAACGGCAATGATATGTGCAGTGACATTTTACAATGCAGGAAGGTTTTCAGATCAATCTCAACTCCAAGCATCCTGTGTGACAAAAAATGCCCCTGAATAGTCCCTGTGAAGATTAATAAGGACCCATATTTATTTTTTTTTTTCACAAAGGCTGCCATCTGACTGCAACAAATGCCTCTATCAGCATGTCTCTCTGGACAACAAGATGCTGCTAAATGGCAGTCACACTTCATAAACTCAGAAAACTGAGAGTTTTTAGTAAGGCATCCATTCAAAGCAATTCACTAGGAAAATGCAAAATGCAACAAATCTGTTCTCCCAATTTCAGATGCTTCATTTCTCCTTAGTGCCTTACCCCAAGGTCTGAACTGTAGTGGTACTTCAGGTAATCCCAGCTGCAACATTCAGGGAAAGCGAAGATTTCTGACCTGAGCTGCACAGGATTCAGGCTGTGTCCAGCAGTATTTCCTCTGCAGTTATTCTTATTGTGTCAGCTCAGGACATTGGGAAAGCAAAACATTTGGAAATGGGATATCATTTCCCACTTACCATCATAACTGTTTGGGAGGAGAGAGACAACTGCTGTGCTGTTTCTGCTCAGCCAGGAATGAAGCTACCATTTCAGATTTAAAACCAATTAATCATGGCTCAAATCAGTTTTGATCAGTAAGCAAATGTTTCATTCTGTTCCATCCCTTGTATAACTTTATTAAAAACAGGAGTCCAATTTTTAAGATTTAGTGGTAGGATGTTTGGTTTTGAGAGCTATTGCTTTCCAGAAACAGCGTTTTAGAGGTCAATGTGTGCTGGCAAAGGTGAACACTGCAAAGCTCCCATGCAGTGAATTGCAACATCTGCCCTGGGGAGGGGACTGCTCTCCTCATGGAGCACAAGATCATCCTACCATTGTTTCCTTCAGCTTTCCAGTCTTAGAGAAAGCTTCAAACAGCTGTCCTAAAAGAGGGGATCCCTCGCCAGAAGGCACAGAGAGAGAGTACAGGAGAGACTGTGGACTCAGCAAGGCAGCTTGAAGTCTGTTTGCTGGACTTCCTGCAATCAGGAGCTCATAGCTAGCCTTGTGCAAGGAGAAGGTTTTAATGTTTTCTTGCCCCTGCACATGCACAGGATTCAGAGCAGCTGGTAGGATTAAACACTTACCATCCCTTTCCTGCTGCACCAACAGTTTTTGCCATCTGTATGTTAACAGCCTTAGCTTTATAACACTCAGTGTTATAATTGTCTCTGGGAGCTGAAAGATGGCTGAAATACAAGCTTTTATAAAATGAGCATTTTCCAAATCACTGTGCCATGAAACAGTCACTTAAGCTAACTGGAAAAAAAAAAAAAGTTCAGAAGTTCAGGTGAACTTGAAAACAAAAGAGAAAAGATCATACAATTCAGTCAGTATTCCAGTGGGACAAATGGCTCAAAACTGTGCTAGAAAGCATCAGAAGAAGCTCAAATCCATTCCAGACTCAGCTTATACCCATGCTAAGCCTGACAAGAGCTTGCCTGAGCAATTAGTGCAGGTCCTTATTAAGCAGGTGGCTGCCTTGCAGGTCCTGCAACAGTGCAAGCCTGTTAGCTCACCTGGAACTACAGGTGTCGGTGGAAATAGCTGCATGGAGAGGCTCCACACAAACAGACTTGCAGGGTGAATGGAAATACTCAATTTCACTTGCATTTGCAGCACAGAACTGCTGAATTTAAGTCAGTCCCCAACTCTTAGGGCCTTGAAATAACCGTGCAAAATTGTAGGGTAGTTATTAACACCACTGGGGAAAGTAATGCTGTCAGAACCTCTCAACAGGTTCATCTGTTCTTTTCTTGATCTTCTTCCTGCTTTAAAGAGGCTGATGACAAACAGAGGATGATACTTTTTTGCCTACTGAGAGATCCTGTGTATTGAAGCTGCAACTCAATCATCTGTGAAGCTTTTCAGAAATCTTCAGCACTGCAGCAAAATTTAGCATGGATTAGCTTCCAGCTGGGAAAATAATCTGTAGAAGTTTTGTGCCTTTATTCATGAGAGAACAAGTACATGGATATTTCTACACAAAATGGTAGCAATTGACGATAACTTGATGTAATTACTTGATCAAGTAATAATGGTGGTAATGATTTTGAAATTCAGCCCTGTACCTGCAATATTGTATGCCTAAATCTTTTTGCCTTATACATATATTTAACTTCATCCTTCAACACTGAAAAGCAAAGAAATTATTACACTGAGCATTTTTATCTGAGATTTTTTTTCTAGGTTGCTTCAGCATTTGTAGCACCTAAAGTTAGAAAGAGAAACAAAAGCTTGGGGTTTGAATTCTGTAGCCTCTTACAGTCTGTTTAAATTACTGCAGATCAAAAGCCTACGTAGCCACTGTGAATTTCACTGGAAATGAGCAAAACCTGTGATTGCCTTGCCCAGAAATTTAAAGTGATGCCTGTAACAGTTTCACAGTGTTTTGTCTCAGGCTAAGCATGCTTAAAACAGAATTATGCTCCTTCTGCTCCTTCAGCTCAGGCCCAGCAGCCCCACTGCACAAAGCCTTTTTGGAAACTTCGTGATAATCTCAGGAGTGTGCTTCTTCTTTTTCCAGAGAAAAAGAGCACTATGCCAGGTCTTCAGCACCAAAAAAAATAAAAAAATAAAAAAATAAATTAGTTCCCTGAGGGTCCTACAGGAAAAGCTGCCCACTGATGTCAGCTGGAGATTGGGCAGCTCAGGACCTTGGCAGGGATCTGACAGGACTAAGAGTTTATAGCTGAGTGAGGGAGCAGGCAGGGCCCTGCGCTGAGCTGATGTGTTTATCAAGAAAAAGAAGCCACAGAAGAGCATTTTCTTATTGCACTTGGGGATTTATGATGGATATGCACTTTTGAAAACTCTGTCAGGTAAGGGAATACCATTTTTACTGACTTTTTTCTGAGGTAGCTTTGATATTCCTTGTAGTATGCTAGGATACATTAAGCATCCCTGGTCTTGTGATGACTGGTTTTACTGGTGCTCTAGATCATACCTGCGTTGTGTACCAGCAGTTCAGTTCTCCCAGCCATTGTCAGTGAAGGGCATTTTAAACAATGTTCTTGTCCATGAGATGGTTAAACTGGGGGTTAAATTCTGGCTACAGAAATCCCATTGGAGAAGGTGAAGAAATCAACTTATTTGTAGCTGAATGGTTCCAGCACAAAGTACTGATTGTTCACTTGCTATGTAAACTGAGAAATATGAATGCATAAGCTCCACTTTTTTTTCTATGGTTGTACTTTTTTAGCTGTTTTCCCAAGCTATTATGCTTGCACCTGGCAGGTTGTACTCCAGTGTGGGAGGAATAAGTCTGAAATGTCGTCCCAGAATATCCCCTCTCTGTCAACAGCTACATTTTTTTCAGTAGGTGCAGAAAACTTCACTGTTGGGAAGGAGAGAAAATGGTCCACCCTAATTTCTTTTCTAAATGAGGGAAAAGAAAGTGCCTGTGCAAAGGGTGTATGGGGGTAGGGGGAAAGTAGGGAGTGATGCAATTCATATATTTACATTCTGGGATGAGTAAATGAATGATATTCCCCAACACTCGAGTTGATAGTACCACAGTGGTAGCTGATTAGAAGAGGAAGCATTTATGTTAATGATTTTATTTTGTGATTCAATTTCTTTCAACTTCTACCATCTGTTTTAAAATTCATGTTTCTGTTAGGACGTTAATAAGTACACGTAGTTTAATGCTGCATGCTAGTCACCAGTAGCTCTTGCTGATTTAAATGAAAATTGTATTTTGCCTCAATCTGCTCTGCTAGATCTAGTCCCTGTGTGAATTACAGTTTCTGGGAAGTGCTGGAGAGAGAAAGATTTATAGCAAAATATATTTGTATGTCTCTTCTGCTTTATTTGGACATGGTCTGTCAAAAATGAGGCTGAACTTTGTGATGTTTGGAATGGGGACTCATTTGTGTGTTTTGGGCCAGGGGACTCATTTATGGTAGGCCAGTGTCTGCCTTTTTTCATTATCTGCTGCATGGCAGTTTTCTTGATTAAAAGTGGCACTGTTTGGGTATTTCTTTCAGTTTATAAGTGAAAATTTATCTGGCTATAACTGAACACAAGTCTTCCAAAATGGGAAGTTAATTTGCTGGTGAATGTGAAGTTTCTTCCTAGGCAAGGAAGAAAATCAGTGGTTTTGAACAATTTTGTGAAACTCTTATCGATAGAGAATGCTTTGCATTCAGGCTTTGTAAAAAAACTTTTAACACCTAAAACTTTCAATGGCTATGACACAAAACTAGTCTGATGGTGGATTTTTCAGCAATCCACGTCCCTCAAACCTGAGAGTTTAAGTTTTTGTTTAAGACTGTTCTGCAACAGAAGAGCTCGTGTGAATGTGTGTGTGAAGCATTTATTTATGCAGCTGTTCAAACTGATGGCACGGAATAGACAGGGAATAGGAAGGAGCAAATGTGGGGTCCACAGCTCAGTCACACAACAGAAACAGAAACTTTTTTTTTGCTAGCCATGTGAATCGACATTGCTTTCTTCTAGAGGCTGCAAGAAGCAAAAATACAGTCAAATGCTGAATTTTGCTGGTTCCTGCAGATCTCTATGATTCACCTCTGCTAAAATTAGATAATCTTCATTTGTAACTTGTTTCTCAGTAAAAACAGTTATAAAACCCAAGAAGACCATTCAAAATAAAGGGAAGGTGGTGGGGTTTTCCTTCTTGAAGGTAAACTTGAAGATTAATGCCATTTACTGGTATCTCTGATAATGTCATGAGATGGACAGTGGATGAGCAAACTGCAGTATTTTGCTCTCTCCCCTGTGTCACCTCAGACTCGCTGCTGCTGGGTAATTTGTGAGAACATATAAACCCTAAATGGATTTTTGCTGCACGTTTGAATCCCAGTAGAAATTTCCTTTGTTCTATAGCAGATGCTGGCCGGTGTAAAAATGTAAAAGTTAACATTAACCTTACCATTTAAACTCTTAGTGACAGACATAATCATTATTAGTTTAACCAAAATGAACAAACTTCAATAAATAGATTTTTTTAAGTTAAGAACATTCTTTTAGGTGTTTTCTTGTGAAGTCTTTATCTCTTTTGATTGTTGAGATAAGAGCTCTTGTATCTGAAATAGCTGCATTAGCTAGGAAAGGTATAATAATTTTTGTGCTACAGAAAAATAGACACATCTTCCCAAAACTGTGGATCATTTTTTCTGAAAAGATGACCCTTAACTCATTTTTAACTCAGTTCAATTCATAGTTGGACATTAATATGAAGCAGCTGAAGAAGATCCCTGGATTTGCATTTTTATGTCTTTTTTAGTACCAAAAAAAATCATCATGAGTAAGTTCATTTTGAATGTAGTAATAGAACTTAATCAGAAATAACTGTCTCTAATTCTGAACGTTAGAAATCATATACAAGTCTTACATCTTTAAAAAACCTCATTTGCAAAGAGGATTAGATGGGATCTTTCTAATTCTGATTCTCATTCCATTTCATCTGCTTTACTAATAAACTATAAATACTCATTTGAATTATGTCACGCTCACCATGCACCTGATCCCAAGAGATGCTGAGTCCCAGATGGGCCCATGTAGACCACCCCTGAAGTGCTGCTCCAGCACCACTCCTGCTTTCTGAGCCACCTGCTTCAGCCAGAGCTCTTCTGCCCTCTCTTGTCCTGGCTCTGCTTACATGCAGTTAGTGTTTCTTCAAAGCTGGCCTCCAGCACATTGCAGTTCTCTTGGTGTTCCTGCTGGAAAAGGATGGCGAAGCTGCAGATTTCACAGGACACCAAGCCTGTGGGGGCATGCTTGTACTTAGGTTTCTACTCTGTGTATTCACTTGGGCCTTACTTGTGTGCAACTAATTCTGTGTTTCAGGAGGCATTGCATAACATGAAGTGAGATAAAAATTGCAGGTATTAGTGTCCTGCTGTGGTTTATGATAGTGGTCACAGGTGGGGAGGAGAGAACACTCACATGCACAGAAAAATCTAGGATTTCAACATCAGTACCGAGGGAGTCATGCAGTGTAATGACAGCAAAAATTTGTCCACTCGAGGTGTCACCAGCCCCCACCATTTGAAAATACAGAATGTTGGTGGAATTGGTGAGAACTCTGTGTTGGCATGTGTCATAGTCAGGGGTTTTCAAATTATTACTAAAAATGCCACTATAAGGTGAGACTTGAAATGGGTGTGGGTGGGGAAACAGAGGAAGGGGACAATATATTAGGGGCACCCAGTGCAAATGGGACAGTGATGGCATGAAATTGCCACTGTTGCCTCTGTGATACTTTCATGCAGTGAACAGGAGTACAGAAACAAGATGAAAAGCATATTTCAGGTAACTCCATCCAAGCAGTTTTCCTTTTAGTGGTTTTTACAGCTCTACAGTGCAGTTCTGTGCTGGTAAATGAGATTGATAGCAGCTCTCCTGGAACAAAGTGCCTCAGCAATTATCCAGGATAGCTTGCCAGTTTTCCTGGGCCTGCCAGAAATAGGCTCTGAGCCACATGTGGCACCTTTGGAGCAGCAGGATACCCTGGGGGCTTCTGACTGTACAAACACAGGGGCACATCCAGTCATAGAGAAGGGAAACTGAGGAAGTCATGAAGAAAACAACTGGAAGCTGTTTGCACTGAAGAACAGCTCACCTGATACACCATTGCCCCCAGTCTCCCCTCAAGATTTTCTCTAAGAAAGTGGGAGGTATTGCTTGAGATGAGGTGGACAGCACTGCTGGACAAGGTCTGGTGGTGGCAAACTGGTCTTTCTTGAGAGCGGACTGAAGGGAGACATAGGCTTGGTAAGTTGGAAGCAGTGCCCTTGCTGACTGGGGCATGTTGAGCCTGGGAACTTCCCTGTGTTTGTGTGCCTCTGCTGCTACATTTGACAGATGGCTCTGCTCAGACAACTTGTAAAGACAAATAGAAACAGCCTTGGAAAGGTGGGAGGAAAATTAAATGGATGAAAAATACCCAGCAAGCCCTGTGTTCATCAAACCGTGCACATACTGCAATATTACAAACTTCTGAGGCACCTCAAATGGCACTAAAATAATATACAGCATGCTTGATAAAATTGTATTTCTCTTCTGGTTTTTGAGATGCCAGAGTTCCCCTGAGGCATATTTACAAGTTTCCTTTGTAGCTAGTTCAGTAGGAAAACATTACTTAATTGGTTAGAGAGGATTGTGGGGTTTTTTAGCTCCAGCAGCCAAAGCTCAAAGTAAATTCCATGGCAAAAAGTTTCAACATACTGATAAAAGCTAAGGGTGTTGGGGTTTGAATCAATTATGTATGTATTAGGGAAAACAAAAAATAAAGAAAAAAGGTTAGCCCTTTCTTTTAGTAAAGGAGAGGGAGGGGCAAGAATACTGCCTGTGAACTTCAGTGAACATACAGCTATGTGACTGTCTCAGGAAGAGTATAACTGGCCATCATTAAACCTTGGATGGAAAATGTGAGAAAATCCCAGCTCAGAAGAGCTAAGCTCTGGGACAAACCCTTGTCATAGTAACTGAGCAGTGGTGGTCAGCAAGAGGAATGGGACTTGGCTCATGAAGGGAACAGAACTGGGTGCTCTGCCTCTTTCATTAGCATCTTTAGAGGTTTCCTGGCCTTTCTAAAAAGAGAAACCTCTACTGTGGCAGCTCCCTGGTAGTGCTTGTTTGAAAAGAGCAAAGAGCTGCTAAATCAAGTCCAAAATACTTCAACTGTCTCATTTTCTCACCAAAGTAAGAGACTGAAAGTTTCTTTGAGATGCAAACCAATAATGATCTATACAGTACTTAACTCTGTATCTAACAAAAGACTTAATTATGTTTGTTAGATTGAGTCTTTTGTTGGCACATCCCAGATCATGCTGATCAGGCATGATTTCAGGAGATGTAAAAATGACAGAAGAAAAACAATTTCAACTTGTTTAATTCTACCTTGTGGCTCTGCTGTTGTGTTTCATTAAACACAATCATTAAACGCTTCACACACTTTTTTTTTCCTGGTCATAACGAAAAAATATTCTTTGATATAATTTGTGAAAGAAGAAACTGGGTTTCAGCTGTGCCCTCTAAATGAAGATTTGTACAATCACTTGCTACAAATTATAGTGTAGTAAATGCAATTGATATTGTGATGTGACCTAAAAGTGACCTTTCCCAATCTCCAGCACATAGGCTTGCTCTCACAAATGCACTGCTCTGAAAAGCTAATGTGTGTGCTGGATATACAAAAATGAAAAATATAAGCTGATTTCTCCTCACCTCAAGCTGTCACCAAGCTATAACAAATTATTACAAAAAATGGTGCAGTTCCTTGAGCCTTCAGGGTTGAGGTGTACTGCTTGCTGGCATGCCAGCCTACTGCAGGGACACCCTTGCAGCTCTTTACATTACGTCCTCCACCGGAAAATTCCACACAAACACCAGCACTATGGTGTCGCCAGCTCCACAACCCCCAGAGCACTTTGTCAGGAATGCGATTTGTACCTCTTCGGATACATTAGGAGGAGTACACAAATGCGATTTTACATGGTGTCCTGATTTTAAACATTGTGAGACTCGTTTCACTTCAAGCCAGATTAAGGTTAAAGCAAACAAATATTTTACTTATGAAACTCACACAGTTTACAGAGGTTTTTGAAGAAATAGGACATAAAGGAAAGGAAACTGCATGCAGTCAAGATGTCACATGAGACAAGCTTTAAAGGTTTCTCTTCCCACAGCCCAGTGAAAAGCAGATTTACTCCACATGTATTGCCAGGGACTCCTGCTGTGCTGAACATCCTTTGTCCTTGAGAAGCAACCTTGGGAGGTATCTTAAATGGGGGGCAAAGGGGTGCCTGATAGTTTCCCCTCCCTTTAATTCATGGCTTGAACTGAAGGATTGATTGAAGGATATCCTTCAATCCCACACCTTCCTGCTTTTGCAAATATTTTCTTTCCAAACTTCATTACCTTCTGGAAATGCTGGGGATGCTGATCATGGCCAGCCACTACCATCTTCTGTCTGGGTAACCAGTGGATTTTATTTGGCTTTTCTTCTGTGTTTGGTTTTTCTTCTGTGTGTCTTCATTCAAGTTAGATGGCACCTCTGAAGATCTGTAGTCCGACCCTTGCTCCAATATGACCAACATCTAAGTCAAATCAGGCACTTGGGATCTTGTCCAGGGGAGTTTTGAGTATCTGCAAGGATAGATTTTACATGCTCTCCAGGCATCCTTTTGCAGTGCTTAACCGGCTTCCCTGGAGGGGAGGGGAAAGAAAGGTTAGTTGGAATTTCCCTTGTCCTACCCATGACCATTGCTTCTTGAGTTTTCACTGTGCATCTCTGAGACAGAACTCCCTATCCTCCATCCAGCCTTTCCCATCCCAGTGCTGGTGGCAGCCAGCCCTCTGGGCCTGCCTCAGGCTGAGCGTGCCCAGCTCCCTCTGTAGCACTCAACCATCACAGCAGCTCTGCTGAGCTCCCTCTCTCCTCTGTGCATGTACAGAGAGGTGCTGCAGCTACCCAGCAGGACAGCTGGTCTCCCAGTTTTTGTGAAATCCTTTCCCCCACATGCTGAATGCCTTTCTGCACAATCCACATTTTCCTCAGTCACGCCCTACGTTGCTGTGTAGGCAAGATCAGTGCCTACACCTTGCTGAGGGTGACCCCTGATTGTAGAGAAGCACTTCTGTGTGATACTGGGGTCATTTGGGATGAGCGAGTTCCTCCATCTTCTTGTTGGCATTCTATGGATGCCCTGGTTTGATTATGTTCCCTCAATAGATCAAAAGGCTTTGACTTAATATCTTTCCAAATGCAATCAACATTTGACAAGTTATTGCTGAATATGCATAATATTTATGGTTTTACTTATTTTTTTACTATTTAGTTGTGAACTCAGGGTGACTAGACAAAAATAACACTGTATTTTTAAATATTCTCCAGTAGTCTTCTCCTATTTTTTTTTTTAATGAGAAGTTTAAAAGAGTTGCTTCCCTTTTCAGTAGATGGACAAAAAAAAAAAAAAACGAACAAAAAACACCACAAACCCAAAGAGCGTATTTCAAACCCAAAGAGCATATTTCTAATCCAATACCTCTTTAAAAGAAAATTAATAATAAAATTCCAACTTTGAAATATCAGCTCACTGAAGTCAATGGCAGCAATTTTCCTGCTGAGCTTTTTTTACACTCCTTTTCAACTAAAGGAAATATGAGTATATTGCCTCTGGGGAATTCAGCTTAATTCAGTGAAATCCTTCCCTGAGACAGAATAATGTCTTCCCTCCTCTTTTGAACCCATTTTTTCAGCCTATTTCAATTGCATATATGACATTATGCAAAAATGGTCTCAGAGAAACACCTCCACAGTGGCAATATTACTTAGACTGCAGGATGCTTCCACTAGTAAGCATGGCTGTCAATACTGGGAAGGTTCCATCAGGCTGGCAGGATCTTTTCCAATTCCCTTAACAAGTTAGAGGGGAGTAACTGGGGGTAGAGAAATACTGCAGGATGGATCCTGCCACAGCAAGCAATCTTACTCCTCTTTCCTTGCCACTGGCATCTCATGAGTGAACTCCTCCATGCTGTAGCAGTGGCTGTCCTCTTCCACAACCAGATGGACTTCAAGCTTGAGGAGAGTGGATTGAGAACTGGGAAAAGGAAAAGGGGCAGGGGTAGGCTTTGCTCCTCAGAGTACAACAGCTTAGATAAGTCCTTGGTAATCTATTTACTGCAGACTACACATGGAGAAAGGGAGGTAAATTATTAAGGGCATAGAGCTACGACTCGCTGAGATTCCTTACATCTAAAGGCCGAATATGCAGTGTCTGTGCTAAAACCCATGGATTGAATCCTTTTGCTTTGGGTAAATATGCATGATGAAATCTGAGGGGCAAGAGACACAGGAGATGGTGCTGATGCTGTAGGGCTATCCTTTGGGAGTTGCTTCCTACCCCTGACTAGCACAAGCTGGCACTCTGAGCACAGTGGTGCCCTGCTCACCACCCAGGTGTGCCTCATTTTTCATATCCTGCAAAATTATCGTTCATCTGTCTGGGCCAATTAAGTCTGATATTTAGAAAGGCTTTTTTTTGTTTTGTTGGCCAGATGAATCTCTTAGCCAAATAGTTAGAATTATTATTTTTACATTAATCTTTTAAAAGCTCCATTTCTGTCCCTGTGTGTTGAGACCACAGTTAAAATCAACAGCAGTGTAACAGGTTGTTCCTGCTGAAGTGAAGCCAGGGGAGTTAGTCAAAATGTAATGTGAACTGATAGAATCTGGCTGCCTTAGCCCCATGAAAGGCATTCTTAACTTCTTTTAAAACTGGAAATTAACCGAATCTCTACCTTTTGAGCAGTCATTGTACAGTTGTGAGGTTTTGCACATTTATGGTCTTTACTGTCCCACTAAGCTTTCCCACTAATTATTTCCATGGAGCTGGCTTTGGCTCTTTTGAAGAGCTGGCGATGGCAGAATCCCCAGACCCTGCTCAGGAGGGCAGCACCCTTCTCTGTGTCCTGAGTTTCACCTGTATAGGTCAGGATATTGCTGGCACTATTCTTTCCCTCGGCTTTCTCTACTAAACTTATTTTCAACAGAAAAAAAAAAAAAAAGAATAATAAAAAAATCTTCAAGCCAAACCTTGCTTCTTTGCCCTTTGCCTGGATATTTCAGGGTATGGAAATGTAAGCGTAAGTCTGAGGTTTATTAGGTGTGCACATTTTTCAAAACCAGATGTTATTTTAAATTTTTAACACTGAGTTTTAGCTCTGGAGGTGTTCTACTGCATGCAGGCTCTGGTGCATCACAGATGAACAAAGCCACGGCAGACTTGAGCCTATTTTGTAATCCTTTAGGGCTGGTGAATGATAGTTCACTGATGAATTAGTTGCAGATCAG
This sequence comes from Petroica traversi, assembly GCA_025920805.1. NCBI lineage: Eukaryota > Metazoa > Chordata > Aves > Passeriformes > Petroicidae > Petroica > Petroica traversi. The sequence continues at coordinate 6,244,462 of JAHLSL010000020.1, forward strand.
AGGCTTTGTCCAGTAAAAATCTATTCTGAAATGTTATCACAGTGAGTGTCTTTCATTACGATAGTATGAATAAGTACTTTGTGGAAAAAAAAACCAATATAAAATAAGCTCATATTCAATGAGAGTCTGTTTCTTGAAAGCCTCTAAAATTCTTCACTTAGCATAAGGTATTGCAAAGTTGGAGATATAAGTAGCCAACATTTAAAAAAAATAGATTATCTTTCATTTAATAAAGCTGTATGTTAATTGAATAATCAGAGCTTTCATTGTCTCCCTAATTTAAAATACCATTTATCATCCTGTCATCATTGGCTGCTCTGAGTAATGGCTGTTACACATTGCTCTCAGTCTGGTACCTGGCACGTACAGGAATTCATTATGATACCATATTTCATCTCTCACATAACTGATGCTCTTAGTCCTATCACTGAGCTCAGCTACCTTCAAAGCCTAGCTTGAGCTACTGACTTTTTTCTCATGATTTCCATCACGATTTAGTTTGATAGTGAAGGGATGGTGAAGTAATATCAGAAATTCAGTTTAATGGTAACAAGGTTTTGAAAGCTTACTGATTGAAAAAACTAGAAGGTGGGCTTTTCCCCTCTCAGGCTCGCACTCACGTTCTTCCCAGCTGAGGTCTAATGTACTTTTTCAGCACAAGTCAGCACGTGATGTGAAAATTCTAGTTCCGAAAAAAAACAAACAGTAGAAATTTCTGGAAGAACCTAACACAGAAGTCACAAGCAAGACTGTTTACTTGGGGCTTTTTCCCCATTTTATAGGATAATTGCTCAAGACTTTAGGATCTGATTCAGAGAAGACATGATTAAGAACTGGCTTTAATGTTTTGATGGGATTTTTTAGAAACCAGCATCTTCCTTTTGCTCTCCAAAATTTTTATGTGTATCTTCTGGGAAAAAAAGTTGCAGAATTATCTCTTTATCGCTTAGAAAATTAGTGCTTAGGCAAATATTCATTTTAGCTTTCATAATCTTCTCTCAAGCAGTTGTCCCTCTAGAATTACCACTCCTTTGACACTTTTCTCCAAGCTATATGTGAATGTCTTTGTTTTGGATTATATTTCCTCAGAGGTAACATTTTCATATTTTCAGACCAGGCATCATGTTACTGTATGGCATTCTTAAATTTTTCTCATTGATGACCGGAACATTTCCAGGTTGAGGACACTTTGCAGACATAATAATGCATTTATTTTCTCATTTAGGTTTGGATTTTAGGCGTGCATTACAAATAAATGTACCAAATATTGATATCTGCTTTTGGCTGGTGTTTGCTTTAAATCTTGCTTGCTTACAATCCTTTTGGCTTGCCTCTGCTAACTTAACAGCTACAGAGGCTGATCTACCTTGAGGGCTGGCAAGGGCTTTGCAGGCCCTCTGTTATCTCTTTGAGCAGGGGATCTGGAATTATCCCAACTCCTTGATGCCCTGCCTTTCCTGCAGTCAGGTATTTGAAACCTCTCTCCCCCTTTCTCTGAACTCCATGGTGCATCAAGGACTGTGCTTAACCAGGTCTGAGCAGTCTAATGCCTCTGGGCATCAGGAAGCCTCAGGCATGTTCAAGAAGACTGGAAACTAAAAATGAATGAAAATGCAAAGGCAAAAAGAAGCATGTTTTAATGTGTATTGAATTCTCAGTTTATACGTTAAAAATAAAATCAACTCTGACTAATTGGATGTAATGCAGGAATGGATATGAAATGGCATGGAGACAGAGAGTGTTGCTGCTCTTGCCTGGGCTACGTGAGAGACAGGCAGAGGCATTTACACTGTGGTGGGGACAGCTCAGGCAGGTGAAGCTCTGCAGGATGGAAGAGAAGCCTGCAGTGAAGGAAGGAAAATCACTACTACGCTTCCCCTCTTCCATAACCAGGAAAGATCTTGCCCTACTGTCCTAGCCCTGCATTTAATTTTGAAAAACTTCAATTGATTACCACTTAGAGGCAGATTATACAGGAACAAAGTTCAGAATATAAAAATAAATGGCCACTTCTTTCTGTTAAAAATTCTTTAAAGTTTGGCAGTCCTGCATCAAGTTGGTACTCCAGAAAAGGGATTTCTGTTGTGCAAGAGCTTTTTAATAAAGCAGCTAATCTGAACACCGTAGAAAAGTGGATGTATAGAGGGTTATGGAATGCAACCTGGGACTGTTAGCAGTGAACTGGACTTGCACAGACTGTGTCTTTCTGCTTGAAATCTCATTTCAGAAAGCTGTTCTTCATTTGGAGATTTTTACCCAATATACCTCTGCCATCTGGACACCAGTTAACATTGAACTTTCATATACTTCCTCTATACTTTGATTCTAACTCCTTGCAATTGTAGAGACTTTGGCCGCCTTTGACCTGAGTTTGTTTTAGACATTCCTCCATTCGCTCCTTGTATCTTCCAGAACTGGCCAGATGCTGAACACTGAAAGTTCATCAGGTGCTTAATCAATTGTGTTTGCACACTTAAAATGACTCTACAGACACTGTATTACCCCAGTGCCTGTTTATAATATACACTAATACAAAATATATGCAAAGATCATGTCGGACCATTTTTTCACTTGCCAAAGACTTAGAGAAGTGGTAGATGCATTAAACTCTCCATTTGTAAAACAACATTTGTAAAAGATTACTCACCACAAAAAGAACTAGATTACATCTGATATTTTTCAGGAATTTATAATGGCACTCTGTTGCAGGCTCTCAAGGATATGAGAAAACATAACAAGTGACAGGCACAGCAGAACTGGCAGGAGCCCATGTACTAGTGATGCTGAATTCCTATACAAAGTGATATTCTGGTACCTTATCTCAAAAGCACTCTTAAAGATGGACATAGTCTATTTGAATTAGTCTGGAAACACATGAGAGACTATTTTAATATGAAACAAGTTGGCACTGCTTTAAGTAAAAGAATTAGAATAAATATGCTTGAGAACTGTACTGGGTTTCAGTTTCTTTTTAAAGGAAAAAAACAATGTCAGTTGACAAGGAGAAACTACGAAAGTTTTCACTTAAATACAAAAGTAGACTGAAGCCTATTGTGAAAGTATAATTAATGATCAAGGTCAGGCTGGATGGGGTGCTGAACAACCTGCTATAATTGAAGATGTTCATGCTCATTGCAGGGTAGGGTGGACTAGATGACCTTTGAAAGACCCTTTCTGATCCAAAATATTTAATGAATCTGTGACATTGAAGAATATTTGAGGAGGGAAGAAATGCCAAAAAGGCCCCCAAAATTGTGAAGTAGCAATGAGAAGGGGAGAATTTAAGAAAGCTGATGAGAAAGACAGTTTGAGATTCAGCCTGGTGAACTGTCCTGGAAATCAGGCCAAAAAGAGAAAATGTGCAATGTAATGAAAAAGCTGATCATAGCTCAGTTTCAGAAGCTGTAATATATCCGTCTTATCTACAATGACTTAGATTATTTGAGTAGGATATTCTCATTTATAGTCAAACATCTGCTTATCCTAGCATTATGAATCCTAATAATCCAACAGGTTTTCAAATGTTATTCAATAGTTATCCATGTAATGCAATTAAAAATGCCTACTGGTACTCTAGATCTTTATCCCTACTCATCTCATATTCTCTGCAGCTCCCTCCCATGCAACAGGAATTAAACTGCTTTTTTATTTTTTAAATGAACTGTTGAACTACCAAGAGTATGAGTAAATTTTATTTAAATTGGAATTTTAAAAAATATTACCCAATAATCATTCATAAAGTTTTTAACACGACATTGACATGAAATTTCCTTGAGTTCCATTGGTTTTCCTCTTCAGGCTGCTAGTACATATATTATTCCTTGATTAGATACCTCTCCTATCTCTTCTGACTCCTGTTTGATGAATAGTGCACTGGGATTTGAACACATAAAATAGAAATCTTTTCACTCTGGCTGGCAAAAATAAAAAGGGGGGGGGGGTAGTGTGAGTTTAAATTACTGCTAGTTAGCTTGTAATAATGAAATAATGAGGCTGTTAAAACCTTGGGGGCTGTCTGATTAGGTTGTCCTCTGCCCTGAAGGCTTTCACTATCCAGAATTGTGCGACATCTCCCTATCTCTGTGGACTGCTGAAAACTTAAAGAAGAATAGCTTAGAAAAAAAATGAAGCCATACCTATACAGGAGAGTAACTTCTTTTCATTACAGAATACTGGTATATCGTACAATTGAAATGGATTTAACAAGCACAAATTCAGTACGAAGTGGAATAACTCACTTTTCTGGCAAGGGTAGGACAGCAAAATTCAGCAGACTCTCTACTGCAGTAGGAATCTTCTACTAGCCTTACACCAGTCCTAAAAGCAGCCATGCCTGCTTGATTTTATCAGGGTTTGTAATATGGGTGAAGAAAACCGGAAGCTGAGCTTCCCAAAGGTTGAAGCATTAACCCATTAGCCAGCTGCATACAGAAGCATTTTAGAGTACACTAAATGCCTGCCCTAACTGGTACAGCATGCAATACAGTTCCCTTAGCCCCTAGCATTAGAAGAGACTAAAGAATTGTCTACACAAATGACAACATCTGAGCTCTTAAAGAATTCCTCTTCTGCATTAGGATGAAAATATTTCATATACATGGATTTTTTTAATACATGTATTTGTCCTTTGACTTTCTCAGGCAGTCAGACATAGTATCCTGTGAATGCCTGTATCCACACATCCTGAACTCTCCAAAGAGAGCACCTGGCTTCATTCCTCTCAGAAACCTGAGACCAGAGGTTCCACCAGCAGCTCAGCCTCTGAGGTCCTGTAAATTGGAGGCCACATCACTCCTTCAGGTGAGAGAAATCAAAGTCGGGGGAGCAAGCTCTGGTAATACCCAGCTCTCACCAGTTCAGCTGTGAAACAGGACCAGCTTATGAACTCTTGCTGTGCAGGTTCCCCAGAGCTAGAGTTGAACTCCACCTGCTTCTTAGCTTCCTGGAGCCCCCACAGTGTTGTTCACAGCTCTTCACTAGTTACTTTTCTAATATTTAAGTGCTAGCTGGGGTGGTGAAAAGAAAAGCAGGAAAATTCAGCTGAGAGCTAACGGTACTAAGAGGTGGCTTGAAAGTTTCTTAGGCTCCAAGCAAGAGTGGGTATCAAGACCTTAGGAAATACCCTCTGAATGCTGGAATCAAGTATTTTTGCAGTAAAGTATTGTGGCTGTTTAAAGTTAGGACATGCTGATCCAATTTTTACAGCAAGATTCAACTCCTTGTGGACTTTGATGCCTTTCTGGAAGATGTGCTTTCATCAGCTGTTATGGGCTTGCTCCAGGGGTATTGGTGAAATGGGATGATGTGTTTGGAGTGATGGACAAACTGGGAGATGTGACTGTTTCCTTTGGCCTTAATCTACTGCTTCCACAGCTTAAATTCTTGACTAGGATGAATGGATAAAGTAAATATGTTTTCATGGTAGCTAAAATCTGTATGGGTCTTTTAAGGAAAAATATGTAGTGAAAGTCACATCAAAATATATGCCTTAGTGTTAAAGAATGTTCAGGTAGTTTTCGCTCATGAATGTTGCTTTAAATAGCAGAGGTGAGCTTTCAGAGGATGGTTGGGTTGGGTTGCCTTTTTTACATTTTTGTCTAGTTTAAAGAAAAAACCAAACCCTTTCATCAGTGTACCCATGATCATAGTTTTCACCCTAAGACTTTTAAAGCTGCTCACCACCCCTCTTTTCCAAAGCTAGTGCTACATACCAGCTGTTAACCATTTCTTGACCTACCTCTACCCATGGCATAAAAACAGCATATTAAAAACCATTTTGGATTCCATGAACAATTTGACCTTCAGTTTTCTACAAGAGATAACTGGGATTTGGCACTTCAACCTTTTTGTATGGTCATCTTGTAAGGATCCAGAGTTGTTTTGCTGTCTTTTGCTTGCACCCAAGCTCTCCTTCGCTATCGAAGTCTCTGAAACATCTCCTTCTCAGTCAGAACTACTCAGTTCCTGGAAGAGTGATCGTGACAGCTTCCAGCCTTCAGCCCAGACACATCTTCCCAAGAGATGCTGCTCTCCTTGATTATGCTGAAGTTGCCAGTGTCAAATGAGGTACCTACAAACAACACAGCGATCCTGATCACTTGAAAAGGGAGAGTAGAGAACAGCCAAAGGTCTCTTCCTTCATGCGTTCTAATCCAACCTCCTACTCTTGTCTTCCCTAGGATTGGGTTGCAAATCCTAAATTCTGCCTGTGAAAAGGTAATGGGAAATGGGAAGAATTGTTCTTCCCCTCCCTTGCTGTCAAATCCATAGAGCAGAGCAAGTGAGATATCATGATTTGGGACAGAAAGGCCCAGCTGCTGCAGGGACCAGTATTTTCATCAATTTTGTTTTCATATACTAGTGAATACTTCCCTCTGCAGGAAACTTTAAGCTGATCGCAGCCACAGTCTCTGGCAGTGTAGAAAAAAATGTTCAAAGCCTGAAGTGGGATCTTATGGGAGGTATTTGTGTTGCTACAATTCTTGAAATTTCACCCACGTTCAAGAAGTATGTCAGATTTTCTTTCCATTCCCATCAGCAGCTATTTGCATTCTAGAATTCTAAAAATTCCACCCTGTTTCACAGTGGTTGCATTGTTAAATACTTCTCCATGGTAGTTGTGCAGCATCTGTATTTTTGGAAAAGACCTGTCCCATCTGGGTCCCACATGCCTGCTGCCACTCCTAATACCAGCTGCCATCCTGGTGGCTTGAGCACTGCTTTCATGGCAGCATGGGCCTGCTCCTGAGGAGGTTAAGGGTTACTGATGGAGTCTATGTTAGGCCATTTTTCTTTCTGTCCCTTAAAGCTCATCCATAGAGAACTTGGAACCATTTCTAGCCATGGGGGCTCCTTATTAGCACAGTGAGCAACTGGGTGGTAGAGAAATGACTGCTTTAAGCCTTCCCTTTTCCTGGCTGTTTGGGGTCTGTCCAGGCTCCAGCTGCAGGAAAGCTGTATTTAAGACTGCTAAACCATTATCCATTTTCTTTCCTCTGGTTATCCACTAAGTTGGATACTAAATAGTGTGAAGAGATGGTAAACTGATCATTCTTTTTTATACACAGCTACAGCTGTCAAGAAATCTGCTACAAGAGAGGACTTGGAACAACTGACTTCTTGAGGACTGCTTTTACCTCAAGAGTGTGCATTAACCCAGTATCTTCCAGGTGACTTGCTCTTTAATATTGTTTAATATTTAATAGAAATTTCCATTAATTTACTAACGCTTGCTTGTTGTTACATAGGATGCTAATTTTGGGTGACAAATAGTCTTGGTTCTCCCATCCCAATTTACTGTTTCTTTCCCATGAAAAAACCATCAGTAATTAATATTAGAGGGGGGAAGGGGAAAAAAGGCAAATAGATGAAAAAGGTAAGAATAAGGAGCTCCTTATTTAGGGCAACCTTTTGATGCAGTGGGTCTAGCTCAAAGTAATAGAATTTTACTCTGACAAAGTCAGTGACCTCCACTTTCAGAGGGACTTTTAGTTTCTGCACCAGTTACAGAACAGGGTCATACACCGATTTACTTTTTACATTATACAAAAGTAATGTAAAAAAAAAAAAGCAACACTGTGTTCTGTGACAACCTTTTTAGAAGAAATACATGGTGGTTTATTTTCCAAAGGTTAATAAGCTCCAGTGAGATTTTTATAAGCATGAAAAATATGCTTGCAATTTTGCACACTGATTAAAGATTTCTAATGATGTGTTTTAAATAAACTTCAAAAAGCCTGAATTACAGCAATTGAATGCTATTGCTGCTTCAGCTGCTTATTCCTTACACCACTGCTCTTAGCTGCACAACAAATTCTGCCTCAAATGCTCGATAATGGTTTAGTACTGTCACACATGTTGGGAATATTGAAAATAATTGCCAATATATATGCTTATATTACTAATAATGGGATTGCTAGTTTGAGGGGGGTTTTTTGCCTCAAAGATGGGCGTGCAGTTAGAAATCTGATCAAGAAGGACGTCGAACACATGAAAAATGCAATCCCCTGGCTTTCTACCGTACTGGGCAGTACCTCCTTGTGTACGTCCTGAGAAAGTATTTTGTTTGCAGCTCTATTTCTGGTATTCACTGTAATATCATGCAAGCTTCGTGCACCTTGGCCCACAGCTCCCTTAAACAGCTACGAACACTAGTTTGCCTAGGTTCACTTGGTTCAGATTTCCATCAGAAATGCAAAAACCTGAGTCTTCATCAGAACGCTTGAAAAATAAAATGAAGCTTATTTCAGCAGTCTGTAGACTAGAATTCTCAGGCTGCCAGGAAAATACTTTTAAAATACCAACCCTATATCTTACCAGCATTCTACTGCCTCATTCTATCTCACTCATTTTTGTCTTGGCCTTGGGAACCACATGGTTTAAACACGGATTTAAACAAGTTCCCTGTTCCCTTTCCCCATTATTTTTTTTAGGAAATCCTAACATTTTAACAACTTTTAGAGATAAAAGCTAATCAACCAACTTGCTTTTCAATAATTACTTTTCTTTTTTCAAGGCTTTACTCAGCCACTTCATCACCTTTATTTTAGTTCTGCAAAGCACTGGAGCCTCTGGCCAAAGCTTGTTATCAGAGAAAGCAAAGTGAATCTTGCAAAGTAAGTTTGTGAAGGTACCATGTCTAAAATAATAATTTATTTACCTTTTACACACACCAAATATGAACAGCATAAATTTAATATAAATGTTAATTCGTGTACAGAAGTCAAACACATTATTTCAACATTAGAAATTGCAACATGTAAAAGAATTATTATGTAGCTAATACCAAATGCAAATAAAATGAAACTGCTATAACTGCACCTAAATTAACAGCAAAAAGGGCAATTTAGTATGGTGATGAAATACACTGAACCAAAATATGTAGTGGACCACAACAGTTGATTGCTTTTAAGAAAAATTATTCAACTTTAAATCTTTCCGTTGCATTGTTTTCTGTCTACATAATATTCCTTTCTGACAAACAATTTTCAGGTACAACAGCTTACAAACAATACTTGCATAGGTGAGGCCCTTAGACGTTTTAACCACTTGGCCCACTCCTTGTCAACGAACTGAAACCAAGTATAAAATTCCAAAAATAAGAATGGCCTACTGTATTCGTTTCAGATATTTTAAAAAGGTAAAAAAAGGTTGTTATTCTTTTGTCACTCAATAAATAAAGCACTTGACTGAGAAATGCCAAATAGTCACAATAAAAATAAAGATGGCTCACTCAAAATGAATTAGGTACATCTGATTTTAAAAATCAAAAGCTATTTTCAGTTTAACGTTAAATAATGTTTTTTAAGAAGAACATGGCCTGATTAGAAAGTGAGCAAGGTGCTGTTCCACAGGCAAGCACAGGTGCTGTTTTCAAGGGAGAGCCTGGATAAAAGTAAGGCCTCTATGAATATGAAAGCACATGTGTGTCCCAACGAAGAGGTGCTAACAACAGGAAATAAACCCTAATGAGTTGTACATAACAGTACATGCAATTTGTATCTATCAAGATTTTTTTGCCTGTTTTTGTCTTTAAGAATTAATTAAGGTGTTGAACCTCGATGTTATGACTACAGCAATGTAGCCTGATGATATATTGATACAGTCCTTCAAAATACCAGTCTTCCATAGATGTAATGTTGTATCAGAAGCAAAGATTTTATTGGACATGTTCTTCCTATAAAATTTTGCATAAACTTAATGGAAGCAAACTTAAGGATGGTATTTAAGTTTCATATGTTTAAGTGTGAAAAGGCCGGATTGCCAGAATAGTGTTCACTGTTTTGCTGGTGGGATTTTTAAACATTTGTTTAAGATTTATTACGTACAATAGAAGCTGTAAAAATTCAGTGTGAAAAGTACAAGAATAGGAATTGTGGCAAATTGTTTCAACACTAAATATAAATGACTGCTGTATAGACTATTACAGGTAATAAAAATCTTTTTAACAAATTATCTTTTAAAACCCAAATTTAATCAAACTAACCAAAACAATTTAACATTCAATTTCACTAATCTTTAAATTGAAATGCTTAATACACATGCTTTTAAGAATTATTCATCAATAAACATGGAATGTGAATTTCCAGTAATTATGTATCAGTGGAGTGTTCTTTTTTCTTTCATGACAAGATCCAAGGCAATAAATTCCAAACTTCTCTTCTTCAGGGAATTCAAACCAAGTAGGGTGTGCAGTTGGCTGTGGAAAGAGAGGGGGAGGGGGATGAAAAAGACTTTGACTTTGAGCAAACATACTGCATTATCCATTTCAAGACTGACTTAACTATTAAGGAGCTTAAGATAACGGTGTAATGAAAGCATTCACAGTCTTGTGCCAATGCTGCATTCTTCCCTTTCCTCTGTAGCACTAACTCAAAATAATTAAGAAACTGCTTAGTCAACTGCTCAAGGGGTTTTTTTCTCCTAAGAGCCTTACAGTTAAGAGACCCCATTCTTCGCTACTGAAAGCATTTTGTCATCCTATATATATACACACACACATATGCACTTTTAACTGAACTTTATAATAATAACCCTTTGTTTCACCTTCACTGAATGCAAAATTATTACTGCATACAACTCTCAAGTGCATATTGGATCACTGTTCCGAGCTGTATTAGCTACATGTATCACACACCTCACAGCAGCACTCACTCATATGGCATATTTAATACTTCAGATCAGAGCCTACACTCAACTAAGCACCAAGTTTTGCCTGATGTACACTGCATAAACAAAACCCAACTTCACTGTGATCAACAGGGGATTAGAAAAAAAACCATGTTAATTATATCCTGTTTTGAAGTGATCAACTATACTGAAGGCAGGCAAGTTATTTCACAGATAAATAGTCGAACATTGTTGTATCTGACTTACTTCTCCAAGTTCTCCTAGATAGGCCAAGACTTACAATTTTGTGTTCCCTGACCATTAGCAGCAGCTGAAAAATAATTGAATCTTTGGGAAATATTCTGTGTGCCTGAGACTAGAAGCTTCCAGCAGTAAAGTTAACACAGAGCATAGATTTAATACCACTTTAAAACTGCCTTACAAGTTTTTAAAAAACCATTCTCAGGCCATTAAAAAAAACCAACAGGCAGGCCTCAGAAGTGCCAGATACACACACCTGAACTCATCCACAATAGCAAATTCAAAAAAAAAGCCAGAGGACAGTAGTCTCTTTTACGAAAAACTGACTAGCCAAAAAATAGTCCAAGTATTCAGAACAGTAAGGGCTCCCACTTCTCAACATTAAATTTAAACCCAAGCTCTAAAGACAAATAATTAAGAAATGACTGAAAAATTACTCAGAGTCATTTTAGAAGTAAAAACCATGAAGTTCCTTTGTGCTGCACAATCGAGAAAAACATTAGACTGCATGATCCACCAGCAGGTACAGGGCAGCAACGGTACGGTCTCCTTTGCAAAGAGCAACAGAAAACCTCTACAGGCCTTTTTAGAGCTGTGTCTGCGGGGAAAGTATAACTTTTCTAACAGTGCAAACAGTGCAGCTAAAACAATGGCTTTCAGAGGGCAAAAAGCTGCAATGAACAATCTTGAGAGGCCTGCTCACCTTTATTATCCCACCATGCTGCATTCAGGGACAGCAATGTTATATAGGCTTGCTCGGGGGCTGTAAGAAAAACCATTATGTGTAAGTCATCTGATAAATATTTCAGCCTTCTAAATTCATACTGTTAAAAAACTTCTTATACTACATTCTCAGCCTTTCTAAAGATCACTAAAAACCCCCAAACCACGAAACATCACTTATCACCTGTATTTGCTAAGCAAAGACAGCAACTTCTTATTTTTATCAAACAATATATGATTTGTGGCAGTTGATTGTTCAAAGAGCAATATAATTAATTTTGCTAAAGCAAACAACACAACATAAAAACCATCTCACTTGACCTTTAGGTTTAATGTCCAAAATCTAGAACAGCAGTCTGCAGATATATTTGTTTTGAGACTCAGATGCTAAATACAGACTCTTGAACTAGCTTATAAAAGTTTTACCTGTGACTTGTAAATTGCTAGTGCATGCAGTATTTAAGATGTTTAAACAAGTGAATTCATAGGAGCAAGATACAATGACTGCTCCACCTATATCAGTACCATTTACTATAAAAATTGTAAGTGGGGAATTGGAAGGAAACTATTACTTATGTGCTATAGTTAGTTATTAAAAGGCTTTCTCTTAGAGATTTACCAGTATATTTTTCTTATAAATACTTTAAAATATTCTCGCCTAAGAAATTATTTACATAACTTGTGTCTCAGTGAGATTCAAATTAAAACAGCATGTGTGAAAGTGCAAAGAACAAGTGGAATACCCATTTAAAACCTGGCAGATCCCTGAAACAGGAAACTTTACTGAAACTTCTCTCATTCTTCCCCATCACCCTTAAGTCAAACTCAGTAGGGAGAGAATTTCCCAGGACTCAGCCTTTGCCATGTAGAGTGTTATCTTAAGGACTTGAAATAGGTTCTGACATATTCTGGTATTTCCTTAAACCAGTGGAATTCCACCAGCAGCAAGTGAAAACAAACCAACCAAACAAAAAATAGTTTTCAAAACAGGGCTCTGCTTTTCCAGGCTTAAGATATTTACTCTTACTAAAGAAAGGGAGGTGGCAGTTCTCTGACAATTCAGAGCATATCTATGCAATTTCGAGTTTTCTTCTGCTTGTACTTTGAAGACACGTGGATGAGCCAGTTTGATTCCATGTTACAAACCTACACTACTGATGCAAAGGACCTGAATAGTAGCACCACTTCCTATTTCAGGACAGACTCTGCACTGAGACTGCTTCTAGACCACAGGTGGAATATCAAGTGTGTGCTAATTACACAAGTATACAGACTCTGAAGTGCAGCTGCCTCACATTTAGTCAGCTTCCAGCATAGGCAAGAGTAGGAAGTCTTACATGTTTTTCTAACTGGATGTAAGGTTTAACAGCCAAGCACCGTTTTGCAATTGACATTAAGGTGTTGTCTAACTTTTGAAAGCACAGAAGTTATCTGTGTAGAAATGTGATTCAAATTAATGGTAGAGGTATTAATTATTCTTCAGGACATTCAGGTGTTTCTCTCTTCTATTCCCTACTCCCTGCACTCCTCCCCCTGACAACATTCACCTTCTAAAATTTAAATGTAGTTCTGGCTCCCCTTCTCACAAATGGACACCCTGACATGATTTTCACACATTTAGCCAAGCCTGAGTGCTTTCACTCCCTTGATCTGTTAGTGATGCTTTCCCTGACAGCATAGTTTTTCTGTTTTCTAAGAACCATCTTTTCAAAATATTCAGGTGACACCAAGTGGTGAGCTGTTGTACTGCTGTCGCCTCAGGACTGCTGTGCACCAGTACTATATAAACTTGTGTAAAAACCAAGTATTCTGTAATACCACCAAAAAAAAAAAAAAAAAAAGAAGCCAGAATGCCTTGAGATTGTTTAATCAAAGCAGCCTTTTCTCATTTACTTACCTTATGTTATATGCTTTAAAAAGAAAAAAAAAAAAACCAACAAAACTCAACCTGTACACACTATCAAAAATTAAGTGACCAAAAAATTAGGTTCCTGTAAGATAAGTTACTTACCAGAAAGAATCAGTCCCTATGTCATCTTTGTACACTCATGTTCACAGTAAGCTGCTTCCAAGAAACACTCAGGCTTTTCTCAAAAAATTGCTAGTTATACAAAAAAACCCTGAACAGACATAAACCCCAAACCTGAAGAAAAAAATCACAACCCATACATCCATCAGCAGCATTCAACACATCCAACCACGCAACACTTCCTTGAGAAGGAAGGATTCTGTCACATTTAACAACTCATCTTTACCTGCAGGTATTTCTTTCAACACAGGATATATATTAAACTGGAACAGAAACAACTTCTATAGATTAGATAGGGAAAAGAAATTGTACTTTTAGACTCCTCAGGGCTATGATTTCAGTATCACAACAATGCCAACATCAAAAAGCGGATTTTTAATCAATATAAAAGTTGTTGTATCTTTCAAAAGTCCACTTTGTACATTTGCTTCAAATCAGGGCTCTGTATGCTCTTTGCCAAATCCTCACAAACCAAAATGCACAGAGGCCACCAAAAGAAAAAAGGTTACTACTCAGAGATAACAAGACAGCATTACTAGCACTGGGCCATTAGGTAAATAGATGTCAAAAAACAAACCTGGTATTTGGGAATTCTGCTAAATACCAATTCCCATTAACTGTGATTGTATGGCACAATCAAGTGCTAAAAAGCTTTAGAATACTATTAATTTAAATCCATTTTAAAACCTTTCCCCTATAGCACTTGTAATTATAACTGAAGAGATAAAAATCTCAACACATACTTTCTTCATTTTTTCAAACTAATTTGCAGTCAGGATTTGCCCACAGCTGTGAATAATCACTCTTAATCTAACTCTAATTGTTCCCTTGCTTCTTTCCCAGAGAAGTATAGGAGAGAAAATAACTTTAGGGAACAAAAGAAACAAACTGGGCAGGTACATATGGTCAAGCACAAAACCTGCAACTTTCTTTACTCTTCTTTTAAGGAGAGCCTTTGAGTTTAGTACCCTTTTTATCTTTTGTGTTCAGCATTACATGGCTTATAAAGGTGTGGCCCTAATTTTCCTAGCTAGAAAAATGTGGCAACAAACACTCAACCAGTCAAATGCTGCCCACCAAATGCTGTATGTACAAAACCGGACATAGATACTCAGCCATTAATTATTAAAAATCACTTTGGCCGCCTGAAAGCATCACCTTCTGGAGGTGGCCCACCAATATAAACCAAGCACATCATGGCTAAAGTAGAGACAATGTATAATGCTTTGTGCTTCTGAGGTTCTTCTTCCTCCAAGTTTGTGGCCATACCAATCCAAACCCAAGAAGAAGAAAGAACATAAGCAAGAAGAAAAAGTTTGTTTACGTTTTAGTCATGCATTGCAAAAAAAAGGCATCACAGGCAAGCCTGAAACAAGTCTGCTATGAACTCATCCAAAGGAGAAATCTCACCACAGCCTACATATATCTCAAGAGACTTCCAGAACAAGTGCTAAGTAGCAGTGTGAGGAAAAGAATGGCAACACTATTTTAACAGTGTACTGCAATAGCTTTTCCAATCCACCAAAATTAGAACAGGTAAGAGAAAAAAAACCCAAACAAACAAAAAAACTCCAAACCTTCCCCTGCCAAGTATTATAATATAAAAACTTCCCTCTCTAGTAGTCGCATTTTAATTTTAAAAAAATGGAACATACATAAATGAAGGTACTAGAATGCAGACAGACTTTCAAATAAATTTTCAGCATTATAATAATCTCACAGATGACCTTAAACCTAAGTTACTGCCATGTCATCTAATTCTTCCTTTTGCATCATTCCAATAGATAAATGTAAACAAAAATGACCCTGGCACTGGATAGTTAAGATACTTACAACATTTTCTCAGGGCTCTTATTTGATGGTCCAGAGTTAACTGACACAAAAACCAAGTCTTCTGTGGACTAGCTTATGCTTTATATAAAATACACATGTGCACCAAGATATGTATTCCAAGAACAATTTAAAAGTAACTTTTCTAGCTTCAGTTCTTCATAAATAATAAAAAATGTTTATGCTTACCTAGATGTAAAAGGGTAAACTGCGCTGCCAATTCCTTTGCATCTTCTACTGTTGTACAGAGTTTTTCTGGCATGAAATAACTCTGGGAATCATCTGCAATACTAGAAATAAGCACCTTGTACACCAAGAGTATTTTCCCATCCTGACTTGTGGTTGAATACAAGCAGTATTCTGGTGGTGCCCAGCTATTTTTATGGCAAAAATAATCCAGGTGCATTACTGCAGAACTGAAGTGATTCAGCTTTAAAGAATACATGCTAATTGGAGTAAGCTTTATTCCTGGAAAAATGGGGTATGTACTTCTTTCAACTTCAGGGGGGCCCGGACTGTGCTGACCATTAAGACGAACTGAAAGACTTGCTGGTTTCCCCAATGATTTCTGAGTACCATCTTCTTTGTTAGGAAACCCTAAGAGATTTTCAGAACTGGGACTTATCTGACCATTAAAATGTTGCTTCCAAGAACTTTCTTTGCTAACTGGCTTTGCCAGTGTTACCTCAATGCTGGCTCCATCAATGCACTTTCCATTCATTACAGACATAGCAGCAACTGCATCTTCGCGGTGAAAAAAATGAACAAAAGCATAGTCCCTCAACTTCTTTACACGTTCAACTACTCCTGGCTTGAACTTGTTGAATTCAGCTTTGATTTTGTCCTCTGTAGTAGAAATCATTAAATTTCTCACATACAATACTTTAACTCTCTGCATGGTTTCTTCATCAACTACTTTCTCAGGATCTGCCCAATCTACTTGAATAGTATGACCCCAGGGCTGGAACGTTCCTACAGCAAAGAAGCATTATATAAATAAGAAACATGCAAAATAAACCAGAATCATTCTTACCACCTACTTCTACAAAAAGAAAACATGATGCACACCACACAAAACTGGGTTTTGCTGCCTGCATCTACTTAAGTTACTTGAAATTTTTAAAGTACATGAGACTCTGCAAAAATGACAAGTGCTCTGCTACCTTTGGGTTCACTAAGCACCAAAAGCTGCTATAACACAGACTTAATGACATGCATATACACACACACAAAGAGACGAAAAGTAATGTATTTAATTAGCTACTAAACACACCCTCTTCAATAATATTACCACTTTAAAAAGCACGGGCAGGACCTGAAAATAGTAATCTAACTGTGTATCTCTAGCACAACCATTACTCCGTGTTGCAGCAGGTGCCAGAACCCAAACTAAAAAAGACAACTAAACCAAATATGCTTTGTTACACATGTCGATCCATCATTTTGCACACCAAACTGGTTTATTTTCCATTCAGTGATCTGGAGGTATTCCCCCCCCTCCCCCATTTTGCATGTATATATATATATATAATATACCAATTATGTGTTGAATATATTACATACTATTACAAGTATTATATTATCATATATTTGATTTTTGCATATTATATATAGTATTATATAGTATTTATATAATATATATAATGTATTATATATATTTAAAAATATAAAATATATATGTATATACATACAACATAACCCTTAGGTACTACTTCTTCTAACACTCTGTCAATCACCACAAGACTTGCCTACATGTTACCGTTAACAGTTTTGGCCTTCATTTCAGCAAAGCTAATGCTGTATTATCTGCTTCAATGACTTTGCTTCTTTAACTATATTGTTTCATTTCCCCTGTATTTCATTTGTCTTTCTTTCTCTTCTAGAATTTCCTTTTAAACCTTTATCCATTCCCTTCTTTTTGAATACGTTTAATCCCTTCTATTTTCCCCCCTTCAGAGCACATAGAATAAGGTGCCATGAAAAAAATAATCTTCTACCTGTTAAACTCTTAATTAAAAGAACTACTTTTTGATATTTAAAATATGAAACATTCCCATATTTCATAGTGATGAAAATACATCACTCATGACACCCAGAAAATAAAGGGCACATCAAGATATTATCCTTTCTAAACTCACTTGTAAGAGAATTTGTGTCCAGAGCCCTGTGCATGTAAATGAAAACTCAATGTGTGCCCACGCAAATACACATTGGTATAAATAGCTAAATTACATAAAACTGATCTCTATTTTGTAATTGTCAGAACTACTTAAATTACAGCTTCTTAAAAAAGTTTAAAAAAACCACAACAAAACACAAAAAATAATCCTTAGCCAAAAGGCAACACTGCAGTTTTGTAACACTCCAAGCACCTTAAAGAATGAAAAACAGGGATGATCCATGATGTCATTCCCCCCACAATGGAAATAAATACTCTCCATAAAAACTCAGTTTAATTACAAACAGTTTTACCTGGGATTAGTCGTCTTCTAGCCATGGCAGCTGCTCTGTGAGATTCATATTCTACAAAGGCAAAGCCACGATTTTTAGTTTTGTCAGTGGCATTTGGATAAACAATGACATCCACCACTCCTTCTGTAACTTTTTTCATTTCATTCAGTATTTCTTCTTTCTTCTTATCTTTAGGAATTGCTCCAATAAACAGTCTGCAGTTGTCCAAGCTTACGCAGACACCAATAAACTTCCCTGGACGAATTTCATAATTATTAAGAATCTTGATGGCCAGCTGGGCTTCCTCTTTGGTGGTGTACATGACAAAAGCATAGCCTCGGTTCTCTCCACTGAACTCCATCATCAGTCTGAGCTCATAGATCTTCCCAGCTCTCTCAAAAACAGGAACTAGTTCATCTTCATACATATCACGAGGAATCTTACCCACAAAAACTTCACAACCACGAGGTGGTGGAGGACCTTCCCAACCTTAAAATAAATTGTCCAACAGCAATCTTAGTACAAATGCCAGATGGGTACATTTCCTCCACTCCCAGTTCAAATGTGGGAGTTACTAACTTTTGGACTCAATTGATAATTATTACATTCTCTTCTATTATGTCTTATTTCTTTTATATTTAATTTTTTTTTAAATGCCAGAAACCCACAGT
This sequence comes from Petroica traversi, assembly GCA_025920805.1. Taxonomy (NCBI): domain Eukaryota; kingdom Metazoa; phylum Chordata; class Aves; order Passeriformes; family Petroicidae; genus Petroica; species Petroica traversi. The sequence goes on from JAHLSL010000020.1 coordinate 6,263,035, forward strand.
TTGTATTTCTTTCAATTCCATCTTGTGGTGTTTTTTCTGATGGAATCTGTATGACAACACACTGAACCTGTTCATTAAAAGCACTGACAGGTTTACCAAGAGTCTCTATTTCAATCATTTTTTGCTTTATTTCCATTATTAATAACACTGTTTCTCTAAGAAAGAACTTCAGTGTTATTTTCTACTACAACAATTTAGAGTTACAAAATGTTTCTATGCATTTCTTGTACATATTTTTATAAATTTTGGTAAGGGTCCCCAGTGCAGCACTTTTCTTTCTTCCTTGATATCATTCAAAAAGTCCAAACATTTTGCTTCCACCTTCATTCATCCAATAAAATAGGACTCCCTAAGGAAGGTAAGATGCAGAGCCAAACTTTCTCCAACAGCCAAAAAGACTGAACACTTTTATTATAAGAACAGAACACAGTTTTCACAGGCAGCAGTGGATGGTAGAAAAAAAAGAAGTAAATTTAAAAATCCACAGAACAAGTCAGTCTCTGGCTGACAACTGAAAGCTGCAAGAACATCTATGCTACTCTCCTTAAGCCAAGGACATTCAAACATTCTTTTTTATCTCTGCCATATACACTGAAAGATATGTTCAACAGATAATGTAAAAATGCATTAATGCATTTAATATTATGGAGTTAAGGTTTTCAAATATGGCACGCCATTTTCCCAAAATAATAAAAAAAGTTTTTTTAAAGCTTGTTTGGTTTCGTTTCTTTTTATAAATTAGACAAACAAATCAGGTAGAAGGTTCAAAGGCAGACAGTCAAATCATAACTAAAAGCTTTTTCTAAAGTGGTTGACAAGAAAGGTCTTCTTCAGTAGAAAAAACAAGGAGTACAAAGATGGTATAAAAAACTAACACAAAACTCAGTAAGTACTAGAATGAAATGACAAAGCATAATGAGGCAAGGTGAAAAATAATTATTCTTGACAAGTTAAGACAAAAAGATAATTAAATAAAGTACTTTGGTTTGAAGTCCAGAATTAATTATATTCAGATGATTTTGTAATTAACACTTTTTCCTTCATGTATGTAACATCAAAGAGCCTATAATTTACTTGGGAAAAAAATTAACAGAACTGAGACATTTTTTCCTTCTCAGAGAATAATTTTTTGTCCATAAACTGTACATTAACTGTATAGAAAAAACTACATGGCACACAGAGAACCTATCAAAACATCAGAATTGACAAGCATTTGGAGTCACACTGCCATGACTTATCTAGGAAAAAGCTTGGCTCTGCTCCCCACAGCACTCCACATTTTTATAATTTTCACCTTTATAAACACCTCTGCCAACTTCAGCTGAAGTCTGAGTGGACATGGCAGCTAACGCCATTTGCAGGCTACTACTGCCATCACTCACATCGTGCCAGTGCCTTCCTACATAAAAACAATAAATCAACTGTACACCACTTAGGAGCTCCAAAGGCAAAAGCAACTGCACACCTCAGTCGAGAAAAAAATTGTGTAGGAGTCATTAAATTAAGTAACAATCCTTGTTTATTTATTAACTAGACAAACTTTTACCATCCTCCTCAGCCCAGTAACTGACTGAACGGTGATTCTCAGTAAGTAAAAGCTATTTACCATATAAAAAGCCCACCTTCTAATTTTAAAGCTGCATGCTAACTTAGCAGTATAGCACATTACTGCCTACTGGAATTGGCCTCTGACTCCAGACTTAAAGAAAACTCATCTATGTGACATTTGCCAATGAGGGACATGTACTTAGCAAACACAGAAAGTCAGCCAAAAGCATTCCAGATGCAGCTGACCAGAGAGTTTCCTTGTCTGAGGATTTGATTCACTGGTGGACGATAGAAAATGGGACTGTCATTTTTGTAGCAGTTCAACCAAGATTAGTCACAATCCTCCCCCGGTAGTGTCCATGCCATCTTAAACTTCCATGTAATACTAATGACTCACTGACATCATTGGCTCTACTGCTTAGAAGGCAGCAGACAAAAAACTATGAAAATTCACTTACATCTTCTTTTTTCTTATAAACACTATACACACACATTTTTCAGGAGTGGCATGCACTAAACAAGAACTGTGTCAAGTAAAAACCTGTAACTTTTAGCCACATCTGCTGAGAACAGAGCTGACAGCGAGACTATCCTCTGAGAGCAACACAAGCTTAGAGAAATCACAGCTTAAACAAGCAAAATTCATAGTGAAACCGTTCATTTATAAAGATATTTTAATTTCTTACAAGACATCTCAAACATCTAAGTCTCATCTGGCCTAAAGCCATTTATAGTAACTTAGGGTAATTTCCAACCTAAAAAAAATGTATTTTAATGTCCTATGAATATATATGAAGATTTGAAGGGAAGATATATACCTAATGTCAATGAACAGATGGATGGAAGAGATACCTTGTCAAACCCATCTAGTTTCAGAAAATATTAATAAAAGTAGCTTTGTTAAACAAGCACACTTAATACTGTCTAATAGCCTAATTAAAAGACATTATTATGTAAAATATGTATAATAAGAACAGGCTGAAGCCAGTGATGCCCTGCAGTTCTTTTTCCAGTGCCATTTTCAAAATAGTCACAGGCCTTCCTTTTGCCATTTTATATAGGCTTAGTAAAAGTGCAGACAAAATTCTAGACAGAAAAACTTCCAGAGAAATAATTTTGAAGCATCTCTAACTTAAACTACACATACCACTGAGCAAATACAGTTCCTGCTTATGAGCCTAACTTATAAAGACATAGGATCACAGGCCACAAGTGAGAACTGAAGAAGCAGCAGCACGAAGAGTTTTCCTTCTTTCTGCTGGTCTAAGCGCATAATCTAACTCAGAAAGAAGAGTTACTGTATTCCATGTTATACAACCAGGCTTAGTAGCAAAATTCTTGAACACTGTTGATGTCAACACTGGAAAAAATTATTCAAAAAAAAGAAAATTTTATCACCAACTCTGAAAACAAAATGATTTAATCTTCACTGGTGCTCTCTCAGAGAACAAATGTTCATTAAAAAAAATGCCTTGGCCAATGCAAGTGGTAAGGGGTAAGAGAAGACACTAAGTAGGCTATGCCTTGTTTTTACCTTCTATGCCACCAAATGTTTTGAAGCGTTTTCTCAGTCATATGGAACACACTTGGCATTTTGAGCTCCACATTTGTTCTGCTACCTGCCAGTTATACCTGGTTTTAAAGCTGTGACTTTTTAAATCCACTAAAAGCAAATGTTCAACATAGTCTAGCTCAAGAGATCTTAAATTGCTAGAAACTGTAAAACACATCAGGACCTTCCCCATACATGTTGTGTTTCTCACACTGTTTCCTTAAGCTTTTACAACTGGTCACTGTCAAGATACACAACATGAGGCTACACCAATTCTCAGTCTCAACAGAAATCTCTAAAGAACCCTTACCTGGAGGAGGACCACCAAATTTTCTCTGTCCATTTTGCTGAACCATGCTGTACCCAGTCTTCTCCATTAGGGCAAGTAAAGCAGCTCCATTTTGAGCACCACTTCGGATTTTGCCGCATCCATTTGCTGCAGCTTTATTCTCCTCGTGCATATCTGCAACAGCTTCAACACAATATCGCAAATATTCTAATTCAGCAAATTCTAAGTCGTTATGTACAGAAACTACCAAAATACAGAAAAACCATTCAGGCTACATTTATCTATTTACTGCGACTTTGTTTAGTATAAAGCTGCAATCCCTCATTCAACCACTGTCTCCTATGTATTTGCTTTCAGAACACTGTTCTGTAGCTGGGATCATCTGGAACTTTACCCAGCAACTACACAATCTGTATTCAAACTCTCAGAAGTGCTATCACAGTGTAAGTAGCACAGCTATTTTTAAGAATGCTGCCCTATTCTTTCATAAACCATGTCATCACAGTTGTGTAGGGGACCAATAAGCTACTCAAGGTGAAAAATTCCATGTTCTTATTACTACATTTTGTAAGAACGCCAATTATTTTAAAATTGTATTTTAGTACTAAAATACCAGAGTACACCTTAAGTCCATGCACAGCTAATATAAAGAATTCAAAGAACTCATGAACATAAATAATTTAATTAATACCAATATATAATAAAATTTGGCAGAAGTGTCCAGTAAAACTAAGGGTTTGAAACAATCCCACCTTTGGGATCCCTATCTTCATGGCTTTATCCACTTTCATAATTTCAAAAACTAAGCCTTACCAATATGGCTGCTGCTGCCCTATCTCCTATTTCTCTGGCATGCCAAGATCTCACCCAATAGTTTTAGGTTTCCGTCACCCAAGTAATGGAAAACAATCACACCACTTGCCAATTATCAATTTTACTAGTCAAGCCCCTAAAAAAGTCTCAAGTTAGATGTTTCTTTCATTGCCTCTTTTCCCCTGTCCAATTTATTTATTTTTTTCCCAAAATTTTCTGCCCTAAGGTCTGCTTAGATAAGCAATCTTTTTCATCACTTCAATCCTTTGTCCAAATGCCATTTCCAAGTGCTATGCTACTTCTTCTTGAGAAATGCTGCCCAAAAAACCATCACCAGAAAAATAAGGTGCCACGGCTTGTTCTTCAGTGCCCCTTGTATTTTCAGCTTTCTTTGTCTTCACAATCAGGCCCCAAAAGACAATGTCCTGAGACACCAGCAGTTTACTTTTTATAAGAAAAGCATTTAAAAACAGCTTAAAGTTCACACAAAGGTTTCTTGACAATCCACTGTTATCTGCTGAAGTTTTAAAACAGATTATAGACTAAATTTATGGAGTGATGAAGTGCCTGTTTCCCTACTACATTTATGTATGTTATGCAATGGGATTTCTATGCCGAGGTGGGACTGCAGCTTCTTCCCCCATTCCTGCCCCAGCTTTGTCTTTTCAAATGTGCGTTGAATTAACGTCATCACTATTCCTAAGTGCACTTTTTTCCACAAAGTCTTCACATGACATTCTAACAGATTCCGCAAATCCTTTAATTAGAGTAGTATTAACAGCGATTTTTCCCACCCTAAGGAAAAAAAAAGAAGACTTTTGGTGGGGATTTTTTGTCTTTTCCTCAAGCCAGTATTAATTTTGGGGCAGGAATCCATGCAAGCAACCACTCTCGAGAAGTTTAAATTATATCCATCATCGGGCCCTAAAAAAACCGATTTTGAACAAAAACTCTAGCCTTCATCACAGTGAGATTCCAGAAAAGCAGCAGGGAAGAGCACAAAAAATCCCTGAAATGCATCAGCAGAAAACAGCGTGGCTCCTACCTGCTACAAATGGTGTTCCATCTCTCTCAGCAAGTAAATCACATTGTTTCACAGCCTGAAAGCTACAGAGATTCCGTAATTCGGAAATCTTCTGGAAGCTTCAGGCCTAACAAGGTATGGAGATGACAACCAAGTTGGAGCGAGGAGAGCCAACCTGATTCCGCCTTTGCCTTGGCGAGTTCAAACGCCGGGGCCAGCCCGTCGTTATCTGCCAGGGCAGCAAGCGGCCACCAGACGGGCACCGCGGGAGCTCCAAGGGGGAAGGGGCCCAACAATTAAGGAGCTACAAGAGGCCCATGCAGGAACAGGCCAACCTCGGGCACGAACGCCACGGATGCGAGGAGGCAGGGCGGCACGTGGGCCAGTGAGGGGAGAGAAGAACCCAACAGCCCCGCCGCCTCGCACGTCAAGGCCCCTTCTCCACACCGCCTCGTCCCTCATCACGCTGCCTCCGCCCTTCCCCACGGCACGCCGAGGACCCGAACCCACCGCTGTCCCCAGGCAGGCGAGGCCACGGCATGACTCCCGGCGGTCCGTCCGGAGCCGAACGCCACAG
>JAHLSL010000020.1:6269237-6284114 GCA_025920805.1 Petroica traversi
CCCCGCCGCCTTCCAACCCCGCCGCCTTCCAACCCCGCTCCGTTCCCGTTCCATTCTCGCTCCATTCCCGTTCCATGCCCGCTCCGTTCCGTCTGAGTGCCGGCTCTTGAGCTCGCCCTCACCGTTTTTAGAACCTGGGTGGTGTATTTTTTTTGGCCGTCCTGAGGCTGTTACCTGCTCCGAAATGGCGCATTCGGGCCTCTAGGATGTGCTCTGGCGGGCACTCGTGCCTTAGGGAATGTTTAGTCTTGTGCAGGAATAGCGAAGTGAAATATCACTGAGTCAATTAGGTTGGAAGAGACCTCTGAAAAAGTCCAACCTAGGACCCAACACCATCGAATCAACTGGACCGTGGCACCAAGTGCTGTGTCCTGTCTTACACAGGGATGGTGACTCCACCACCTCCTTGGGCAGTGCACTCCAATATTTAATCACCCTTCTGTGAAGGAGCCCTTCCTGATGTCTAAACCTGCCCTGGGTGCAGCTCAAGGCTGTGTCCTCTTATTCTGTCGCTGGTTGCCTGGGAGAGTCTGGATTCAGTGCCTGTTGGCTCAGTTAATATTTGTCTCTTAGAAATGAACCCCATGAGCTTCACAACAACTACAGCCGCTTGCCAAGCCATGGGTTGGAGGCCCTGGCACTGCTCCTCAACTCCCACCGCAGCTCCTTAGGACTCACCTAATAATGCACAAAGCAAATGTACCAGGGTTAATATGGGATGTTCTTCACATTGTTATCAAAATGTGGCCCATTTCCCCCATCTAGCAAATTAAAGTCTTTCCATGTACTTTCACCAAAACCTTCTCCCCCTCCCTTTTCCTAAGGTTTAAATGCTCGACTGCACTTACTAATATGGCAGAGAATCCACAAATTTTATCTTCAGAACGTGCAAATTCATCTTTATTATGAGCATGTTCCAGAGCTTTTAGCAATCTCACTTTAAATCTGTACTGCTACAGACTTGCCACATCATCGTATTTGACATTTAGTTATTTGAGATTGCTTATTTTTCAAAGAGAATGCATGTTTACTTTTATCAATAATGGCAAGATACACTCATCATATTTACAGGTAGTATGTCTCCACTTAAAACTTCAGAATGGCCAACATACCGAACCTTTTGCCTTCAAGATTAAATTTCACCACCTTTTCATTTCAGGTGCCTGTATGATTTTTGTTTGGTTATTCCCCCTCCCCCATCTAAACCAGCCATAAAGCCTCTCATAGGAATCAGTTTGGGGTATATTAAATAAAATAAAGTTTGTGACATTTTAACTGCAGCTGTGTGTCCTTGTTACCGTAGAGACTGCTCACTCCCTGGCTGTGTCTCAGTTGGAAAATACTGAAGGAATGCAGGCAATCTCTTTTAGATGAAAAAAAAACCCCACCCAAACCCACAATTCTTCAGCGTTTTCTTTGTACTTTATGTAAGTGCTACCTTACTGGACAGGTTGCCATGTACAGCCATTTCTGGAGTACTGCAGAAGGTTTCAAGGAAAACATTCAAATTCGCAATCAGGTTTTTCATTTTATGTTGTGAATAAAAGAGAACATAAAAATAACCAAAAGTATTCAATGTTTATTATCTCTTATTAAACATCAAAGGTGAACATAGGAGCTAAAGACCCTTGCCTTTCTAAAAGAAATTAATGATCCTTTCCTTCCTTTGTTCCCCATGTGCTAATTGGGTACCAGAGTTCTTAGTACACCCTTACAGGTGTGAGCTGCTTTTCTTTGACCATCTGACTGTTCACTTTACTAAGAACAGCTGTTTATAACCTGTATTTTTCTTGGATTTTGCTGTGACTCAAAATAAAGTCTGAGCTGAATATTTGAATTTTTTTTTCTGGTAAGACATGTTTTACAGAAGAATGCAATATTTTTTATTAAATTAAGAACTGTATCAGATAACTTCAGGACTTCAGAAGAGATTTTACACACCTGGAAGTTATATTCACTTGTTTTTAATGAACTTTTATGAAAGGATGGGAAAAAAAGAACCAGGCCAAAAAGATGTTTTGGTATTTATCACAGCATTTACTTTTTTTATTGCTCTATTGAATGAGTACCTTAGGACATAGCTGTGTAACTTTCAAACCTGATGAACAGAAACTTATTTTAGGATTATTTTACAAGAATTACAGCATAATTTACCAAAAAGCACTTGGCACCAGTTCTGGCTAGAAAATTACCTCAAATTGCAAATAATATACTGTTCGCCCCAAAGCTTTATGCAGTTCCTATTAACACTGACTTAGTTTCCTCACTAATGTCTAGCTGAAACTCTCACAAAGCTGATGGATGAGGAATGAGGGCAGAGCCTTGCCAAGATTATGACATAGACTCCTTTGGCTACATTTGAAAATGTGAAAGAGGTCTTTTTCTTACACATTTTATTTTATAGCACTGCACCAGACAGTGCCTTTCCTTCAAAGTTATTTTAGGTAGCTGTAACACAGAAGTCCTTGCTATTTAACTTCTGTTTTATTGGAATGCTAGCAAGTCCCAGCATATATATATATTTCTAGAGTGGGCTATTACTGCAGTTATAATACACTTTAATAGAAGCATTAGCTTATTTTTTGTCAGTGTAAATTTTACTATGGCCTGGAGCAGGAAAAGAGGGTATGTAGTATTTCTCTGCTCTCTGTCAGGTTTGATATGCAGGTAGTAGAAATACTTTAAAAGGAAGCAGACATCCTTTGAAGTTTAGACAAAGGTCTCTGTAGGAAAGCTAGACATAATATGATTGTAAATCTAATTGTAGCAAGCTGTCTGGAAAGACTTCATTTCAGTCAATCAGTCCATTTTATTTTGGGTTTCATTTTATCAAGCACTGCAATGCATGTTCATTAGGATCCTCCTAACAAGGCATCCTAGTGCCTAAAGGATGTTGAAAAGCATGGTTTGTTCTTGTTCAGCTTTCTGCCTTAAAAAGTCGGAATCTTTTTTAACTATAAAATTACAAGATCTAATATTGCTGAAATGAGCATTTGGGCGAACAGAATATTAATTGTAGAAAAAACGTAATACAGAGTTCTTTTTTTGGTAAACCACTCTGAGACACACCACACGATTTTAACATGCAATGTTAAAAGATACACAGTGAAGATGAAAAAATGGATCCTGGAGCAAGTTCTGTCTTCAGCGAGTACAAATGTCAACAATTGCACAGATGTAAATTGAATTAAATTAATTTAAAGCCAATATTGCCAAGTGTGGAGTGATGTAAAATGCGCATCAACAAAGTGTATAAAATCTCCTTTCTTATTTTTCCCCTCATTACCACCAGAACTTTTGCTTTCTGCTCTCTCTAAAACCTGGGCCTTTCACGACAAAGCCAACCCTTTTAGCACTGAGCAAAATGTCAGTTTTCTGGCAATTCAGCTAAGCCTGAGAGGGAAGCAACAGATGGGAACTGCTGGAAAAAGTAACACCACAGAGGGTTGGTGGAAGAAGTGGTGAATGTCGGGAAAGAGAAGTGAGGAAAGGACAGGAAGGAGGGAAGGGCCAAGGGAGACGGAGAATCCTGTCCTACAGCTCTGCAGTCTTTTGATGTTCCACCATCACAGACTGCTCTCCAGTCTGCTTTTTAGGCAGGTCTTTCAAGAGCATTCTGACACAGAGCTATATCCTCCTCACCTCTATGGAGCAGGAATTGAAGAGAATCAGTGAGAAAATGGCTACTGCCGCAACAAGCTTGAAACCAGAGGTTCCTTCACAGAAGGATATGAAGCACAAAGAACGACAAAGGAGGTTTCCTTCCTCACATCACTGGTGTTTCAGTCATCACTGAACAACTTGGAAAGATCAGACAAAGTCCCTGCTCAGTTTTTTGTTTCTCTGCAAATACTGCCAAAAAATACTTGAATTTATGGTAGTTTCTGTGAAAATCTTAGAGCGCATCTCAGCATTGAAACCAAACTATAGGTTTTAGACTATAAAGTCTTTGGTCGTGCTTGATCTAACCTAGATATTAAGTGGAAGTTTGTCAGTGAGGCTAAAGACTTTTATATCATTTAGCTTTTAAATATTAACAATTGTAGAATAAATTACATTGAGTGCAACAATGGACAAAAAAAAAATTCATATTATTTTTCCGAAATTTAACTATCTAAAATACCTTTTGAGTAATTTGAACATTGGAAAGAGTTCACTCTTTCTTTAGGTTTCTCATGCTTGGCTTTGAATTCCTCCTTATTCTGAGAATTCTTAAAGGCATCGATGTATCCAGCTCACATCCTCTTAATTTCCAGTCCAGCTGCTGTGAGCTGCTAGCTAGCTTTTAAGTCAGGAAACTCTGAACTCTCAACACCAATTATAGTTGAACAACTTAACAGTGCTTCTGTGTGATTTTCTTTATGTTTTTCCTGAGGCTTTAGGGATATAGTGCTCTGCTCTGCTTGGAGACACAATTAAGAAAGCCGGAAACATGTTACCCGGGGTTTTTTATGTTTCTTTCCTTTATATTTATACACACATTTTTATATATTTCTGTCTTATACACACGTAGAATCCCAGGACTTATCTTTAACGTTTCTTATGGTATTAAGTACAGCCAACAGAATGTTTCTTTAGATGCTTTTCTGCATCTAGATATTGTCTTCCCTACAAAGCCTAGTGACACAGCCAAAACTGTGGTGAAAAACTAGACTAAGAATCACTAACTACATCGTAGGCAATTACATACAAAATCAGTGTTATGCAGCTTAACTGCTCCTTCCTGATTTGTGGTTAGATGTTACAGCAGTGAAACAGGAATTCAAAAATCAACGTTTCTAGACTGAGCAGTTATATGGACTTAGGAAATGTGTGACTTATTCGTTCTTTAAATGCGGGGTCCGTAGTTAGCTTCACAATTTGGAGAGGGTGCATTTTCCTGACTCTGAGAGAGCCACTAGGTGGGAGTATGTTATCTTGAAAGGCTCTTGGTCAGCCACGGCCGTTGACATTTTGAAAGCCCTCCGCTCCTCTCTTTTCCCTGCAGCTCAGAATGCTGCAGCTGAACTCTCTTAACACGTCGAGTTGGTGATGATCGATTTGGGATTTTTCGACGCTCGTCTCCACGCTGGACGCTGGGGAGACAATGCCTGCCTCGCTGCACCTCTGGCCTAGGAGGACGTGAGCTGGGGAAAGCAAAGACTTCGTAGAATCATAGAGTATCATGAGTTGGACAGGACCCAGAAGGATCACTAAATACAATTTCTGGCCCTGAACACCCCAAGAGTCACACCCTGTGCCTGAAAGCATTGTCCAAAAGCTTTTTGAACTCTTGTCAGGTTTTGTGCTGTGACCACTTCCCTGTAAGCTGTTCTAGTTCACCCTCTGGGTGAAGAACCTTTTCCTAATATCCAACTTAAACTCCCCTGACACCGTTTCAGGCCATTCCCTTGGGTCCTGTCATTGGTCACCACAGGGAAGTGATTGGTGCCTGCCCCTCCTCATCCACTCACAAAGAAGCTGTAGATCACAATGAGGTCTCCCCTCAGTCTCTAAGTGACCTCTGCTACTCCTCATATGACTTCCCCTCCAGACCCTTCACCCTTCCCGGCCCTTCTTTGGACACTCTCTAACTACTTGTAATACTACAAGTGCCACCCTTCAAAAGGTCTCTCTTATATCTAAACAAGGAACACAAGCTGATTACATAGAAAGCCCCGAAGACCCCGGTTAAAATAGATTCAGAGGATCACCTTGCTAACATAAAAGCTAATAATAACAATTTTTTTAAAGCCTTGTTAAAATAGATTAAAAGCCAGGTATTTGCCAGAGAGAGAACTGGAAGGTGATAAAAAAGGGTCTTTTGAGGAATTAGGCTATAGGGGAGAAATACGTTGTAGCAATATTCAACAAAAAAGTGATAGAGCAGTTTTCAAAGTAAGCTAGTTCTTTTTTTAAAGGAACAGAGCCTCACATTAGTCCTAAACTGAGGATACAATGAAAGGCATTTTAGCACAGATGTGTTAATTCCAAGTAACGACTGAAGGTTGTGTATGTTCAACTTGAAAGATCCAGGATGATACTGTTGGACTAAGAAATGTAATGTATAGTAAATTTTGGAGGGCAGCCATGGTAGTAGAAAGATGGTGCCAAATGAGCTGTTTCCCAAAGTACAAATTTGTGGAAACCGCAAAAACTCTGAATTTCACATCAGGAATATCTGTGCTGTAAGACTGTATGTGGAAAAAGAGTAATACAAATGATTATTCATTGTTCCCTGTAGTACAAGAACAGGAGGGACAGCTAATGTAAGGAAAACAAATTTTTTTAAAGTGCATTTTCATGTATCATAATTTATCTTGCCACAGAGCCTTTCAAAGATCAGGCTGATAAACTAAAAATGGAGTAAGCTAAGTTCACACTGGGTAAGAGTATTAAATGTGAGGAAATGAATGCAAGCTTTAAAGTTGCAAGTTTGCAAATTGTAAACTTCTGAGAACATACCGAGAATCCTTCTGTACCTGTACCCTGTCCTCAAAAGCTCACTGTTGCTCATGGGTGGAGAGTGATACTGTGCTAAACTGACTTTCAGATATTGCCAAGGTCATTCCTTCTTTCTTCTGATTGTAAAAATTTGGCCACCATCTATAAACTCAAGGTGCTCAAAGGTAGTGAAGTTGTTAACAGTGTCTGGTTGTCTTGCTGCAGCTCTGGATTGAGAGTCCAGTTTTCCTAAATAATGGGAGTGGCTCTGTTTACAGAAAAAAAAATCTCAGAAGCAATCTGAGGGGTGCATGGCCTAGACCAACAAAAAATTTGGAAGAAACAATGGTGGCAGTGCAAAACCATTGTAGACAGCTGTCTGAAAAGATTTTAAAAACTACAAAGAAAAAAAAAATCTGCAGAGTTTTTGATGTGTAGGATTCTTCGAATCTTAATTCTCTGTAAAGTACATTATTACTGGGGGTTAATTTCTGAACATCATTATTAAAGAAGGTCAGGGAATTGGTGGAAATATTTAATATTTAATTTTGCTCTCTATGAAGACAGTAACAAAACTCCTGTTGGTTTTAGCTGGAAGAAACATAACCCAGTGATGCTGTTGTAATAAAGAAGACTGGAGAACTATTTAATTATAGATCTAATGGAATGACTTTTAACTGTGTAGTCCTAATTAAGAAACTTTTTTTATAAGGAACTTCTCTTACTATTTTTTTAAATGAGGGTCAAATATTTTTTGTATAAATAGATATTTTACTTACAACTCATGTCCCCTTCCTGCTCAGTTATACATTGAGCTCACAATTAATGTTACAAATCCACTGTCCTTCCCATAAGAACAGACTCTTGTTGCAAGCACAAATTTGTATTTCATTTCAGGATTTAATACTGTCTTTTGGAGAACTTTTAATGCAAACATTACCCAAAAGGAAAAATGCAAACTAGAAAATTACTGAGGGAAAGTAACTTCTATAACTGGTTTGGGTGGATATTTTCAGCTAGCTAGTAAAAATCTCTTTGCAAGTCATAAAAACCTCATTAGAATTTTGAAACACGTTTCATGACTATGCAGCAGCTCTACTGCTTGTGCAGTTTTCAATGCTTTAACAGTATTAGTTACTGGAATTGCTCAAAGACATCAGAAATAGAAACGCTCTGTTCCTTGCTGGAATTTCAATTCATCAGCCAAGCAGCATTACTGCTTTCTCCAGGCAAGTTTTTGAAAAGATGTTATTCCCAGCCTACACCCTGTCTGTCAGTACATGATGAACTTGTCATTCTAAAATAGTCACTTGTACAGTAGAGTGGTTCTTTCTTGCATACAGTGCGACCCAACCTATTTGCTGCTGGAAATTGGGAGTAGCAACTAAAAGAATATAAACAGCTGTCGTTACCATGCAATCATCTGTGATAAATGGCTGACGTACTGGATGAAGAAAGGCCATGTCCTAGTTTATTACACATTTGGATTTCCAGAGGAGCTGAGGTTTGTCTGCGTCCCAAGGTTGATGAAAAGATGAGGAATAGGATGTGGTAACATGACTGGCTATCACAGACTGCATCTTCATGTGTACTTCAGGACACTACACCCTTACACATGTGACAGTCTGAGATGATTTGTAGCCCTAAGTGAAACCTTCAGGCTCCTCTTCCAAAGTTTTGGAAGAATTAAAAACTCCTGAGATACCATCAGAGTGCATTTTACTCACCCATGAATAAAATGAGGCTTGGGTTGGAATTGAAACAGTCTGGAGTGTAGCTGCAAGATTCACATCTCTTCCTTCAGGTGAGCAGGCATGACTGCAATCCAGGACAGGGTCCTGTTCAGGCTCCAAAAGAGACAGGGCTGGGAAACATGGTGCTGAACTGAACAGCCGCCTACTCCTAGAGCTAAATGCACTGTTTCATTTTTCATAACCTTGCTGTTTCTGGTTCTGGAGGCAACCAGTCATCCTTGGCTCCAGGCTACTTACACAGTGCAATATCACGTCATTCAGACACTAAATGAAGTGGTTGAAATCAGGTGTCTCCCTTCTCTTAAATATTCACCTACAGTCCAGTCTGCAAATGCAAATAGCAAAAGTTACCCTGTTTAAGGTCTAATATTTCCAGCAGGAGTGCGGGAAAGTCCTCATTATCTTCGCAGCCACATTTCTTCACTTTTGATTAGAAGTAATTACAAACTTTCTCTGTGTAGGAGTAGCAGACCCACCCGTCCCTCTGGTTTTGCACAGTACTAAATGGAAACGTGCAGGTACACTCTGCAAAACTGCAAGGAACATGGGTACAAATCTGAGTTAGGTCTCAGACTATGCACAAACAGAAAATAAGGTGGCTTGGCAAGTTTAGCAGAGTATAACCCTTCATTTGAATGTATTATTAATTATATACTGTAGTATGCCTTCCTAGCCTCCTAGAACTCTGGTTTCATAGGCAGAGAAGATGCCTTCTGGGGAGGAACCATGCATTTTATTTATTGGATATGTCCAGCTTTATGCAAATATTAACCAAGTCTTGGTAGCCAGAAATCAGAGAGATTGTTATTGTCCTGGTTATAGAAATGGGAGAGAGTTAAAAAGGAGACGCTGTAGCCAGTGGTTTGGGAGGTGTAGCAGGTTAACTGCTTTAACTAAGAGGGTTTGTTATAATGAAAGCAACAATGCAGTAAAGAAGCAGACCTCTGATCAAACCTAATAGTCTCTCCCTTATTTCTACCTGAAAATTTCATTAATTACTTCAATTTGTGTTGAGTCAAACTCAGAAATGTCCCAATCTTAGCAGTTTCTGACTGCATCTAGGGATCCATTTCCCATTCTGAATACCACGGGGGCCCATAGACCCTGAGAAGTGACACCCTTCTTTGGTGATCCCGGAGTCTGTTCCAACATAGAATGGACAGAGAGTCATTTTGCCCTCCTAACTCAAAGTTACAGGTGTAGCCTCATTTGATTTAAAAAAAAAATTCAATAATCACTGTCCTAACCATGAGAATAAAAATAGAAAAGGTGAAGGGTAGCCACCTCATAGCCTTATCCAAAGTCTTGTGAACTCCTGCAGCATGGACTGAGAAGGTCCTAGAAACAGGTCTCCGAAATCCCCAGAAATGCTCTAACCATTACATTTTTTCACTTATTGTAAATTGGAACTGCTGTTTCCATTTAAAGTGCTGCTCAGTCAGGATGGGGCTCAAGGTTTTGGGTAAGAAATGGAGATATCTACCTTAAAATTCTGGCCAAGGTAATGAGCTAAACAAGGTCGCAAAATAGGTTTGCACATTTGTACATGGTCATCCACGTTTGCATGTTTCCAGTTGCAGCACCTGGCAGCTGGTGCTGTCTTGGAGCATGCCTTGGGTCAGGGCAGGCCAGGGAGTGCTACTCACAACCACTAGAGGTGAAGCAGTGGGGTAGTTCAGCTACACACACAAGTCACAGTGTACCACCACACAGTCAGAAGATGCACCACCACCCATTTTATTTAAAAGGTTAGATTGTGGCATTGATGGCATACTTTAGTTTAAGGGAAGGCAAGTTAATCCTTTTAATCTCTGTGCTAACATGCAACCCCATTGCAAGCCCTAAACTCCAGCTGGGGATAGGAAGGCTGACAACATTGTGCCCTGCATACCCAACAAAATAGCATCTGAATCTTCAGGCACACACTTCTGAATTCCCTGACTGGTCCTTCACCACACTTAATATGCCCTGCCCTCGCAAGTAAAATAAATCAGCATTATTTTCTTGTCACATCCCCTTCATTCAGACCAGGCACCAAGTTTTAGGTGTTGTGATGTAGTAGTAGGGGACTGTGCAGCTGATTTGTTTCAAATAACACTATCACAGAGCAGCCACTGACAGTTTTGCAGTTCACAGTAGGAAAAGGCAACTTCTGAAACAAAGCCACATGGCTAAACAAAGTTCTCTTATAAACAGGCAGAACATAAAAAAGCTACAGAAAGTCTTACAGAAAGTTTACTATCCTGTGAGACACAGAAACAGTGACTCCAGATCCCCAGTTTTGTGACAGACAGAACTGTGGTACTGCAATCATTGTTATTCTGACTTAAGCTGCCTAACAATCTACCCACTTGCCCCCCTTCTCCCATAGTCTCTGAGCACACTCAGAACTATATCCTAAATGTTCTCTTGACTTCCGAACTGAAGCTACATCACAAAACACACCAGAATAATTATTTTTAAAGAAATTATTCCAAAAAAGACCCTTCAAATACTTTTAGTGCTCCATTCCTACAGCAGAGGAGATTGTTTATTGTACCAGCACAATGCTCTGAAAGATTTTGTAAGGCTGACAAGAGACTGCAATGCACTACAGCAAAGAGCCTCAAAGCTACTCAGCTTTTCTATCTTCACTTCCCATCGGAAAGCTCATTCATGACAGTTAAGTACTCAGATGAATTGGGTCCAAAGCTATTACAAAGCATAATGAGGAAATGCTTCGAGTCACCTGAGAACTTTAATTTCAGTGGATAAAGGAGACGCTAACTAATGAGTGTCTAACACAGTTCTTTATCATCCAGTGGTGTGTGATACTTTATTTAATGTGAGAATATGCTACAAATAATACAGCACCCATATCATTTCTAGAGATCACAGTTCTGATGTTTCTTGTTGCTGCAGTTTGCATTCTAAAACCTGTCTGGACGATGTCAAGTCACACACAAGTTTAATTCCCTCTTTCCCACCCCCTCAGACTTTAACAAGTATTACTATGATTTTGTTTTCATTAAAAGCCTCAATGGTATTTATACGTAGTATTCTCCTTCAGCACAGGAGAATGCAAAGTGAAATCAAGCAGCAGATGACTGTTCACTGCAAAATGAGTAATCATTTATATTCCAAGCTAAAATAAATGCAAACAGAAAACCAGAAAGCACACTGTTCTAAATGTCTTCATTTAGTAACTTACCGTTTCTGTTCGCTTCTTTCAAACAAGGGTTTTCTAAAAACATTTTGAGCCTTACTCATTTTATTTTTGTTTTCCTTGGAAGGCCTGAAGTGAAACATCTATCCTTTACACTTGATGTCTTCACTACTTGCCTTTTCCAGTGGCACGGGGTGATGGTTATCCTCCTTCATTACATATTCTGGTTTAACCACACAGCTTTTCAAAACAGCCCCCACTAAAATGAGCTGTGGCCCTGGATTTACACTCCCCATCACCATCACTTACAGTTACTGATGAACAATTTCACTTCTAAGCACACACATTTCCCCAACAGCTGAACTGCTCCACAGTTTTCTGTGTTTTTCTTATTATAACCAGCTCCTTCATTTCAATGGCATCACAGTTGAGCTCAAGTCTGAAAAGCAATGCTCCAGCTAGTGCTTATTTTTACTCAAGTAATTACTGAAAAAAAAAGTTGACTCTGACATTTACCAAAATATTTCAGAGCACAAACATCACCCGCTGAGCTGAACATGAAAATTCATGCCTGCTACTCTTGTTTTTCTCCTCAGAGTATGACTGATTTGACTCATGCCTGACTTTAACAAAATTTCCAGATCTTTCCTAGAATTATGGTTGGTAGGAAAAATGCCTAAACATGCAGCTGAATTTCTATGACCACATTATTACTTGTCTTTGATGAAAGGATACAGCAAGACATTCTAGACCATTTCATAGAATTTCCTAAGTTTAAAACTTTATATGCTGAATGAAAATTCTCTAATAATACATTTGAAAGCCTGCAAGGAACTGCTTTCATTTCTTTTGTAGAAACCTATGAAAATTCCAGTTTAGTCAATTGGGATGCTTTTTGCTCAACAGCATTAGTGCAGGAGCCACTGGTCCTTTGATAGTGAAGCTAAAGCAGGAACATTTCTCTGCCTTCCAAGAGTCCCACGTGTGATTCCATTACTGGTCATGACCCTGTTGTTTATTGTGTATGTGGATCGTAAGAATTACTGGAATTCTTATAAATCCAAATTAAATAAAGGGTAAAGGAAAGCCCACCTGTAATCAGACACCATGTAACTGCATGTTAATGGCCTGTTCAGTGCCCTACTGGGATATCTTAGAGTAATGCTACAGCAGAATACTCAATTTCAAGAGGCCAGTAGACATTTTTAAATTAATAAAATCTATTTATATAATTACAGTTATGACTACAGTTCATGCCTTATTCACAGCAAGTAAAAAAAACACACTGGAGTTTATGTAAATATTACTAATGCATACACTATGAAAAAGTAACTCATGTTAATTAAAAAACACCTTAATTTCAAAAGTTTGCCAGAAACAGTTACACTGAGTACTGCAATCTTTCAAAGCAGAACAGAAGTTGTTTACAAGGATCCAGCAGTAATTGATATCCAGCTGCTTGGAGCTGGGCTGCTGATTGAACATGTAGTGAAAGCTGAAATCCTCTGTTATTTGATGGCAGCAGGAGTCATGCTGCTCTTTCCTATGAGCTGGAATTTCACTCCAGTCTTTACATTCTTCGTCGGTTATGGTGGAGCAGCCTGAAGATGATGATTAGAGAGCGGCCAAGTAGACTCTTAGTTCTAAAAATCCAACCTTCAAGCATCTGTAATAACTAGGGGAAGGAGGAGAGGGTTTGTAGCACAGTTAAAAGGAGTCTTTCTAAGAATGGGCAAGTGGCCATTTCAGTAACAGAACTGATGGCAGGATACTGCACACCATTAACAAAAGTAAATCTGAGGTTGAGTCCTTGGTGAAGGCACCATCATATTGGCCTTTGACTAGAAAGGAAGGCAAGCACAGCATGTGAACAAGTAAGCACATGTATGCACACAAGGCATTCCAGGAGCTGAACAATTTCTCTGCATACATAGAAGACCTTGCTAAGAAAAAAAACAGTAAAGGTTTTTAGCGTTTAAACAATTCCCTACACGGACTTGATTTCATATCCAACTTTACACATTCTTGATAAACCGAAAGGCCTCAGCATTGAGGAGAAGACATTTCTAGCACCAGTTACTGGCTTGAAAATACAGGAAGACACGTTGTCTTTCACTGAGAAAATGTTTTAAGGCAATATCCAAAATTACAGTATAGCCACCACACCAATGATCCCTGCTGCTTTATGACACCTACACACGTTCCACTCCTGAGGAATGGTAGGAAATAAATTGGTCTCTGTCCTCCTCTTCCCTGCCACATGCCCTGGAATGCTGGAAATGTTCCAACATCTGTACATCACTAGCTGTCCAGCTAAGTTCTTCCTATAGCTCCTAAATCCCTCTGTAGCCATTTATATTAGCCATATTAGCCACTATCACTGGCAAGGAAATTGGTGAGGAATTGTCATCTTTCCTTATCACTAACCCAATTAAAAAGCTGTTCAATACAGTAGCAAGTGTTTACACAATTAACACAAATGACAGATTCCTGAACGTTTCCCAAAAGGGAAACGACTTTAACCAGTCTGGCCAGATGGGCTCCTGCAGCACCCAGCCCAGGGTTGGTTTTTCTTCTTTGCACTCAAAAAAAAGAGTCAATTTACTTGCATTTCCACCAAGGAGTATTTTAGGAACGGAGACAGTAATTTCTGAATGTACACTATATCTATAAAAGGAAGAGGTAAGCAGTTTGTTCTCCAATTCCATCACTTTGTAGAACTCCATCACTCATTTTTATTAATAGTTATGGCACCCAGGTAAGCAGCTAAGAAACTGAAGAACATGAAGAATGTTATTAGAATAATTTTTGGCTAAAGACAAGGAGCAGAACTGCATCGCAACCCTACTTTTTCCATTATTTAAAGGTGTGTTAAAATATACCAAGATTTTCAGGAAATCTGTTATTTGGCTTACACAGTAAGCTATGCCTTGTGCACTGCGTTCTAGACAAAATTGGATTTTAAAATGGTGCACAAAGTTAAGAAACTTTACATGATGCCAGTGAGTAATCTGTGCTTTCATAAATACAGTAGTTTACATCCTATATACAGACGCTGGACGGAAGCCTCCAGGAAGGCTGTTAGCCAGCCATCCACAGAAAGAAGGGAATGAAGATGGTGGGGAGCGTGGTGGAGGGTGCCACACCTAGGCAGACTATTGACGCTAGTCCCACAAGCGCCGATGCGAGCACGCTCCTCTGGTCCCGAATAATCATCTTCACAGTCTCACAGAACTGGAAAAAAAAAAAAGTGCAAAAGATGAGATTTACGGAGGAAAGCTTTGGCTGCAGAGCTGGCGATGCCCACTCTCTCGGGGCAGAGCAGCGCCGCAGCTCTCACACGGGCTCCCCGGAGGGAGGGGAAGAGCCGGGCTGGCATCGACCCCACCATCAGCCCCGGTACTGCCTCTGGCTCCGGCTGGAACCTGTCGCTTCAGAGCATTTCAGAAGCGTATTAATTGTTCTACTAATGCAGCTTCGCTTTCCTCGCCGCCTGGAGCCAGCCGAGGCCAGGCTCGCCGCCGTCCGAGCAGCCCCGCTGCGGGGGCACTGCCC
>JAHLSL010000020.1:6284514-6345909 GCA_025920805.1 Petroica traversi
CACGGCCGCTTCGTGCACCTTCCCCCCCGTGGGACCGCAGGGGCTCTAGGTGCCCGCCCCGGCAGGCGCGGGGGTGAGCGGCCACTTGGATCGGATCGGGGGAGGCCGGGCTGGCTGCCAGGGTGCTCGGTCGGTGGCGGGACAGGGGAGGGAGCGTCTGTCTGCCCTCAAAGAAAACAGGTCTCCGAGGGAGAGCGGGAAGTCACATTTATAAATTAATTCGCCCCGAAGGTCCGCCAGCTAAGAAAGAGTGGGAAACGGCGGAGCGGCATTCCCGTGCGCTCAGTTTCATGCTAATCCATTATGCAAATGGCTAAATCCTGGCAACGGAGCCCACAAAAGAGCAGCCCTGTCAGGTCAACAATGCCGCCGCGATCGGGGCTCGGAAGTTTCAGTAAGCAAGCAGGTTCCCGCCCCTCGGGGATGGCGGGATGATGGATGGCACAGACATTCATCTTACCTGGAAGATGACAGGGTGCGGAGAGTGGCAGGGGAGATGGCCGTGGCTGCAGCCTTTCACCGAGTCCCCGCCGCCGCCGCGCCCCGGCCCGCTGCCATGGATCTTTGTTCGTGCCGCAGCCGCTCCGGCTGCAGCGGGGAGCCTTCGCCTCTGAGAAACGCGGAACGGGCGGAGGGAGGGGGAAGGAGGAAGGGATACGCGTGAAAGAATGCTGGAGAAGTTTGTTGGAGCATCTTCCTTTAAACTCGGGCAAACACCGCAAAATACGAACGGGGAAGCGGGAAGAGGAGCTTGGCAGCTCTCCACAGGCAAGCCGCGTTGAAACAGTAGGTTATTTTTCTCTCCTCAGTCACTTTAAACACTGTGGAACACGAATGAGACTTCTAGACCACCCCAGAGCTGTAGAATCCCTTTGGTCACACCAGCAAAACAAGAGAGAATGTTCGCTATTCCTTTTCTTTCCATTAGCAAACAGCTCTGGTATGATTTAGAAGGCAAAGGGGATACAAAGGACCCAGCAGGTGAGAGCCTTCTACCACCACAGATACTAAACCAAGGCAGGATCTTATACACATGTAAGTTTATTGATGAACCAAAAGCAAGTTCTCCCACTTCCTCAGTAAAGAAAATATTTCAGGGGAGGGTGTTACCTCACTACTTGTCAGCAAAAACGATGGCTGGTGTCCTCCGGCTTGGAGCATAGAGCAGCCTCCTGGGAAGCCAAGACTATCCCCACCTTACTTCATCTGCAAAGAAAGGCCCCCCCCCCATAACCTCATTTGCTGATTACAGGCCAGAGTCCCAGCACTACTTAACAGAGTGATCAGGCCTTTGGGATTTTCTCTGTAGTCTCAGCCAAATTTTTATGCAACAGAAGCTTACCCCTCTCAAGCCCCCTGCTTCAAATCACATCACTTACAAAAGAGAAAATACCTTATAGATGTAGCTTATGATGCCAGTACAGGAACCTTGTGGATTAGCCACACATGATTATATAATTAAACCAGCATATTTTCAAATCTAGATGTTAAAAATATTTGGGAGGTTTTAGGCTTTTTCAACTAGTAAATAAAAATGTGGGGATGAGGAACTTCTCATTTTTGACTAGTGCATTTTTTAATAGATGAAGGGAAATTTAAAACACTTCATCCTGATAGAGTCTCTCACCTCTTTGGTGATGGTCACAGCAGCTGGTCCAGAGCTGGAGCCACAGAAGGTTGTCAAAGAGTCCACAAAAAAGTCATACACAGAAAAGTTCCTGCTCCCTCCTGTGTGGATAAGCACCATTCCTGCCCTGTGCTGTCTCAAGATTCCCCCTCTCACCTTCCCTAAAGCTGTCCAGGGAGTGTCTGAATGGTGTTTGCTGAAATAGATGGTACAGATGCTTCAGTCCTTCAGTTCAAGTTTCTCTTCCCTTTCCAAAGGAAGGTAAAGGAATTCAGCTGAATTCCCTGGCAAATACAAACACTCCCCAATGGGATCTTTCACGTGGAGGCATCCTTTGTTTGCTTTCTTCATGCCAGTCAGCTTTAATCCCAAAATTACCAGGGTCCATTTCAGGTAAATCCGGAAAAGGAAACCAGGATGAAACTGAAGAAGTAGCGTTGCCATGAGAAGGAGACTCCGAGTCTTACTGCATGGGAGGGTTTCAAAGCAGAAAGGGAAAAGGTGTGACATTTCTGCAGTGTAATTTCCTCATACCTGGGGCAGCGAAGAGCTTCCTGTCTCCCTCCCCCCCACACTCACTCACTCCCTCCCTCCATCTCAGGCCTGGATACCCGAGTGAACAAGCCCAAAAGGCATCACAGAGCAGATGGGTCTGTGGAATCCACCCAGGTAATGCTTCACCACTACCTTGGAACTGTTGTGAGCATTACTGTGTGCAAAGCACTTCATACAACACATCAACGTAATTCCTGAATGAAATCATTCAGTCTTGAAAAGCAATCTGCAACACAACATTTTCTGCTTTCAAACTCAAGGGGCTGCACTTCTATTACTGTCAAACTTTCACAGTGCAATGTAAGGTATACTTACCATAATTTTTCATCTGAAAGGGGGAAGAAAACATGTATTTTAGTGGAAAAAACATCTCCACTGGAGATGGCAAAACTAAAGATATACACTGAGCATCAAACACTGGCACAGCCTCTTGGGTGACTTTTGTATAATTTCTTTTGTACCTTTCATACACAAGTGGGAAAATCCCTTTGGAATATTGAATAGAATCCTGAAAACATTTAGGAAGTATTTGTTTGGACTGTTAACTGTTGTGGAATAATTTAATGATAAAGTCCATGCTTTGAGAGTTAAGCTGAGATGCAATATGAAAGCTGTGAGAAGTAAGAATGCAGCCTTTGTTTCGTAGTGCAGATGAGCCAAAGTACAAAAACTTAAGAGGTGTAAGCCAGTTTCCATTACACTGAAACTCCTGTAGTAGAAGGAACTTTATTTTATGCAGTAGACATTACTGTTTTCATCCTGCTCTCACAGCTAACACAGTAGGGAAAAGGCAGGAAAGGCGGGGAATTGGAAGGGTAAGTTCTTGCCTATATGAGGAACAGACCTGGCAAAATCAATTATTTAACTGACTGAAGTTAAACCAGTGCTGACTGCATACATGCTCACCTTTGTGTGTAATGCATATTTTACCAAACCTCTCTCAGTTACTCAAGCTCTACTTTCAGATTATCTGGGACCGCTGAAACAAGCCTAGTTTCATGAATTCAAAACATATTAAGGCATTCAAGGAGAATTAACATCTTTGGATAGGGATTTCTGGAGGGTATAATTTGCAAGGAAAGTATCTGAAAAGCAGTGCTATTTGGTTTAGGCTGGTGTGCTGAAAGAAATAATGGGCAGAAAACACATTTGTGAAGGATGGTTTCATAGCCCAAAAGGGCTACTCCAGAGATAAAAACACCTTTGTATTCCCATATCCACTCCACTTGAACACTGTACCATTCCTTTCAGCAAATTACAGCAGATTATAGAGCTGTAAGTGACCAGCTCTCCAGAAAACAGTATCATTTTTACTTTTTTGGTTTTTCTATTTAACAAAGACTAGGACAGAACAGACAAATCTGAACAAAGAAGGGAACCGGCAAGACAATGCATGAAATTGCAGGCAAGTGAAACAACCCCGAACAAAGAACCTTCGAACTAAGTATCACACTCTTCCAGCAGAAAAAAACCACATGAACAACAAATTTATATTTTATAAATGTTCACTTTTATTCAGAAACTTATTGCATACACATTTCCAGAGTAATTTAAGCAGCATATTGAGCAAACTGCAAATATTTACTGTAGCCTTTTTATCCTTGTACATTTGCTACTGAGGTCTATCACTTTTTTACTTCCTCTCAATAGGCTTCCAAGTTATGAAGAATTTTCTAACAAACAATGACTGTAAACATAGTAAAACCTGCATGCCTTTTTCTCTTTGAAGTTATTAACTTGGCTGTTTTTCTGCAATGATGTAATGACTCATTTTTTACAATCTGACTGAATCATGCTTTATAGATGGATAGTACCTATGACTTGCTCAGGGAATAATGTGTTCAGATGGATAAAGCGTTTATGATACCTTCAATTCAAATAAACAAGACCACAGAAAAGGTGGGAACAATTCATTGCATAGTCCTCATTAGCAAGCAAGAGGCTAGGAAATAAGTAACAGTGATAGACAGCCCCGGAAATTTAGGAACTAGCAGATAGGTTTGGTGATAATTAAAAAAAATACTTATTTCCATAATTTTGTATGGTATTAGTAATGCCTCATTTTGAGAGTACTAAACAAGTAATGTAATCTCCCCAAAATAAGCAAAAATATTAATTTCTGAATATAAAATGCCTGAACATGTGGAGTAATATCCTTATGGCTTCTGCAGAGAAAATACACTTAGCAGAATTTCCACCTTGCTATTGTCGCAAGTATGATACAGGTTTTTAAGTCTCTTCTTAATGAGATTAAGAAGTTCAGAAGTATCCCAATTTGAACATGCTAATCATATTGTGCAGGAAGGGAGATGGAGAGGTGATACCGGGAGTCAGAAGAAAGACAGAGTACACTGCATTCAACACTGTTTTCCTTCACAGCAGAAGACATCTTTTTGTGGGAAGGGCAATGCAAATGACAGTCAAGTAAACCTAATCCAGGCATGACTCTGCTACACAAATCAAGGATTTAACAGCCCTGGAACTAAATTACCACCCAGCCCTGCTTCATCCCTGCCAGGATTGCACCACCACAAGAAGAAGTGAGCGAGCAGACTCCCCTTTCCTCATCTTCAAATTTATTACCACACTAAAATCTGCCATTTACTACTACTCAGTGCTTTCAACTGAAGGATTAATTAGTGAAAGATATTGGAAAATGTAATAACAAAGTCTGTCATTAACCAGACAAAGTGCTAGAAGTTTGGTAGATCACCACCAAAGGTCAGCATTTATGACCAGTCACTGTATAACAGTACCAATTACTACTTTTCTTTATTGCCCATCAGGGAAAACTGTTCCTCAGTACCAGACAATGCTGACTTCCAGCAGTGCAGAGCAGGTTACTCAGCCTCACTCACTGCACAGGACAGACACAGGTCACAGAACAGAAGCCCAGTGGATTTTCAAATAAAGGACAAGAGAAGGAAAAGAGAGATGGACGGAGGTAATTTCCATTTTAAAACAAAGATTATCTTGTCTCATAATTAAATGTTATGTTGCAATTTGATTAATTCTGTTTTTCATGAAATAAATTAATTCTTCATCCACTGTATTATTTAGACAGGAAACATTATCAGGCACAGACAAAGCAATTAGCCTGGTATTACTCAAAACATTTGCTAATCTGTGCCATACAGCTAAGCCTCCGAGAAATAACTGTCAAATTTCTACTCTTTAACCTTAAAAAAAAAATCTCATTCAAGAAGCCAGTTCTTGTTTATAAAACGTTTTTATACCACCTTGTGTTAAAAGCATATATATTATTCTATCAGTGATTTTAAATCTGGAACATTTTTAATCTGGAAATCCAACAGCATCTGTCCAAGTGCTTTACCCTGTAAGAAAAAGAACCAAATCAACATTTTATTTTGCTATTTAAATATACCATCCTTTAAAAGTAAGTTTTTAAAAATGGTTTCATATGAGTGTTTTTTCTATAATCAGTGTGAGAATTCAGTCTAAGTTTTTGAGTTTTCAGGCATCCAAATCTGAATAGACTGAACAGTTTCTTCCATTTGATTTTAGCACTAGGTACCAAATAATTTATCTGGGGTTCAATTCTACTATCTATTCATACATAGCATGATCTTATTTTAAGAGCATTCTTCTTAAGCATGCTGGTATTATTTGCACATGAGCATTTCTGAGCCTATGAGCACAGCTGTAAGAGCCACAGCAGTGCTCTGGATCCTATCTTCAGGTTTAGTTGGTTCAAATATTTAATACTCAGATTGTACGCTTGCAAAAAAAATGTTACTTTCAGATTCACATATCATTAACACAAAAGACCTCATATCCATCTGTTTTTCATGTTTATGTTACTTATCAGTACTTTAACCATAGAAGGCATAAGCTAAATTAGGAGTTGTTCTGCAGTGCATGGTTCCTGTATATACTCAGAAATAATCAGAATTGTCTAGTAAATCTGCATTTTTAAAAATGTGACACCCTTTCTGATAAACCAGTTTTGTTGGTGCATCTAAAAACTGATAGTATTCAAATCAGTTATGCTCTTTACGATGTGCTATCTTAATAAACTCATCTTTTCACCAAATATTCTAAATCCACTTTTTACTTTCTGGTGTTGTTTTCAAATTTTACAAAATTAAATAGACAATGTCTGTTAATAAGAAATTAAAAGGAACTAGAGTCAAACCCAAGATCTCACAGTTCAAGCCCAAAAGCTGGTTATACAAAGACCTATAAAAGATGACATTAAAACTTTTGCTTTGATACATGCCTGTGGGTCACTTCTTAGGGATGCTATACCACCACCACCAAGGGAATTCTTCAGAACAAAATTTAATCCATGGATTCCTGGCAACTCATATCTGTAAAATAAAAACTGCACATTATTTCTCAGGAGATTTTGGAAGAAACACTTGTAGAGAATATCAAGCAAAAGCTGGCATGCAAAATTTTCATGTTTCTGATCACATCCCACTGCTGAGTCAAGTCTAAAAGGTAAGAAATTAACACAAGGTCTTACCTGCCTTCTTGTTCCTTCCTCTTACTCCAAATTAACAGTCCTTAATAGTTTTAAAGTTGGACCATAAGGTTACCATTCTCCTCTATTCAAAACTCATCCATTTCTAATAAGGTTATTTCTAGAGTTCTTTCTTTGAGTTCAAGTCCCCATCTGTAAGCCAGAGGTTCAAGATCCAATATGAACTCTGACAACACAATGGGCAGAAGGAAGGATCTTTATTAGCTCCTAGTTCTGATACTGAAAAGTACAATCATTTAATTCCTGGAACTCACTTTTGCTAACAAACGCCACCAGCTAATTGGGAAGACTCCCTCTTCATTATTGGGAAATATCTGTGAGTCACTACATCCCTCTTATGTTAAACAGATAACTTCATAGCAAATTAAAATCACAGCTACATTTCAATGCTTTCCTGGAGCCACTTTGTTCAGATAAAACTTTATTTTGGTGTGACAGACTTATTTTTCTGTTCCATTGCCACTATAAGCATTTTTCCATCCTTGCTTTCTGACTGGTGCAGTTCCAATTTGGAAACTTCTGTAGCAGTTTGGCAAATGGCTCTGTGGTTTCCTATTGTTTCAATTCCATAAATAGGTCTACAGTATGTTTCCATTAGCCTCTCCTTGCAGTTTTTCAGTGTTTTGTCATCTTCCTTCTATTGTTGGTTTTCTTTGGTTTTGCTTTCCTCCAATGTTTTCTTCCTCTAAGGACCTGATAGCTATCCTTTAATTCCATAGAAAAGTATTTAAATCAGAACTCCATCAATCCATGAGGAATTAACAGAGAAAGATGATATCCAATTCTCACTCTGTCTCCAGATGTTTGACTACTACAATTTATATCCTGATTCCTCCAGTATCACTTGTTTTTCTTTTGCCACCTATCTGATCTTCAGCTGTTTGGGACAGATTCTGTATATCTTTCCCCTGATACAGCTGGAATTTCTTGCAGTGCTCTTATACTGCTGATTTTGTCACTTTGAGGTTTATGTCTTTCAGCTCCTTTTGAGCACTGTGAAACCCATGGCTGTTGCTGGTGTTCACAGCTCTGTTTGCCTTTTTATCTTGAGCATTTGAGCCAAACCTCAAGGAGGAGATGGAAGGAGATGATTCTGCTGAGCAGTCTGGCAATCACTTCAGTTCTTGTTCTAGAAAGTAAGTAGTCATCAAGTGTCCGTGTCCGTCTCCCAGGATAAAAGTTCAAGTTAAAGTTCCTTCTACTTTTGCATTACCACATTCAACTTCCGTAATAATATTATTAGTTGCTATTAAAAAAAAATTGGTGTCAGCGTTCTGTTGCCCTTCCTTAAAAACTACTTGACAGGCAATATTATCACACTTAAGGGCAAATCCACTGGGAAGGCAGGAAAGTAGATTAATCCACCAGTGGTCTAAGAGACAACATGAATATGAAGAATAAAGCAATTTCCACAGTAAGTTACCTACCTAATTTACTAAATTTAATACCATCATCAACTATACAGCAATAACAGATGACCCCACAAAATTTTCTAAAAAACTAAATGAAAATTTCCAATCACATATACCATGAAAGCCAGAGATCTACTAAAGCACTACACTATAAATTCTACTCTGAAAAGCCGGCAAAGATTTCCAGGCAGCAAATAATTTCATAACTGGAAGATGTCTCCTAAAGAACTAGACTGATGGAATATCAGTTCCTAATATCTCATCTCTCAAAAGAAGTGTCATGAAAATCAATCAGGAAAACCAAATCAGGAGAGAAACTGAAGAGCATACAAAAGCAGAATCATGTAAGTGGAAGAATTTCATTTTCCGCAGTAATTTTGGCAGACGAAGTAGGTAATACAAGCAACAGATCTTAATTTGGAACACTGTAACATGGCACATTCATTTTATTTACTTTGAGAAAATATTTAGTGGGATAGCTCTAGCTAAAACGAGGATTACAAAGTAATATATAAAGGTCAGCATCTTCACTATTCTACGGCTTGTCTGAAGCATCTGAGCATCCAAAATATTCCCAAACAGAAAATAAACTCACACAATAAAAGGAAGAAAAAACACTATAACCATCAAATAGTCTTAAGCAGCAACAATACATTGACCAAAATGCTGGCAGGCATTTACTCAGCATAATTAAACAATTTAAGTTTAATTAACTGAGATCAAAATGAAAATATATTATTTAATTGTACAATTTGATTAAATGTTTTAAGAGCTGCTTTTAGAAAACACAGAAAACAAATAAACCCTTCAAAGAATACTGTATCTGTGACAGAAACCAGTAAGACAAGGAATATTCACTGTTCCAGCTGAATTCCTATGCTTATGCACAACAGGGTGCCTGCTTAACTACTTCCTTCAAAGTCCTGTGCATAATACTCAGAGAAGTTGGGTTTCTTAGTGAATTTCCCATTAAAATGCACGGAAATAATAATAAAAATTATTTAATGCATTTAAATCAAGGAAAAGACAGGATTCTTTTCATCACAGGAAAGCAGGAACCAAGTCCATAGGCTTAAAGAAGTGTTTGCAAATGAGATATACTATAGAGAAATACTTCTTTTTCCTCTCTAGTAAACGTATGTACAAAAAAGTGTCAGCATCCACATTTCTTGCTCTTCACCTCTTGGTGAAAACATTGCACAGAAAAAAAAAATCATCTGCCATTTTTCATATTTCTGAGCATTGGAATGTTCTCAAAACATTAATATACCACATTCCAGAAGATGAAAACAGCAACATCTCATAGGATAGTTTTACTGTCCTTCTTAAATGAGTGACCTAGTACCACTACACAAAAAGTTTCTTATTCTGTATCTCAAGATACTCAGATTTGTTAAGAACGTACTCTAGTACTCTAGTGTGAGAAGCAATCACCTGGGGATTGAAAAACCATCTTTTGCTATTATTTTACCTGAAGATCTGGAAGTTTATCAATTTTCAGTGCTCTCTATCAAAATAATCCCACCTTTTCTCTGTTTAGTACATCTATTTAATGCCTCTAGTGAAAAAGCATGAAAGGCAACTGGTTAACAGACTGTTCTGTAATGAGGCAGAGCCATGGTTGGTATGTTAACAGTAGCAAAACTAATACATAGTTCTTTAAACTCACCATTTAAATAACAAACGAAGGAAAATTAGTTAGTAAGACAGCTCTTTTTAAAATGACAGTTAAAACTAAAAAATAAACAAGTAATTTTAAAAGAAACTACACAATCTGAAGCACATGAGCATAATCCTTATAATCCTAAATATTTCCACAAAAGGTTTTATTCTTTTTCCCCAGTAGCTTTCCAGTTCACTCACAGAGCTCCATTATCACATCATTAAAGGAAGCCAAAACCACAAACAGATAATCTAATTAACCAAATAATTTGGCTTCATCCAGACAGAGCAAATTTCAACTTTTTTTTATGAACAGAAAAAGCATAAAGGAATGGCAATGAATCATTTTCTAGAAGTATCATTGGGAGGCTTGACATTTTTATTTCTTCCCCTCTCTGCTCTGTTTCAGAGAAAGTTCAATTTCAATTTCAATTCTTAGTACCACAATTTATTAGATACATAGATTTGTTAGCACTTACGAAACAGTGGGTGAGATCTGAACTGAGCTGCTTATGAAGACAAAACCAGCACTTACAATTCAAAGATCAGAGGTTAAAATAACTCCAAGCTCTCTCTGAGCTTTGAGCTGTACCTTACTGACTCAAGCTCTCTGAACAAGCAAAAAGACAGTTAACAGTTTATCCACTCCCCATGGAAATACATAAAAGACACTGGCAGAATCTCCATATTTGCAGAAAAACTGACTTTGTATCAAAACACATTTTAGAAGACTAGATGGTTTGTGGCAGTATTCAGCTTTTATTTGCTTTTGAAGAGAGAAAAAGGTTTAAAATATGTTGACTGTTTTACTGGACATCCTTGGGGGAACGAGCTCCATTACCTCATGCTACAAGAGCAGTCCCCAGGAAGGGCCCTGAGCATCAGCCATACCACAAAAAACAGAATATTATGTATATTATCTGCTGTCCTGTTCAGGATCTACTATCTTTCAGATTTTAAGAGAAATTAGCTATGTTTTTTCTTTGACTTCTGGCTTGGTATATGTGGCAAAAAAGTGGGTGGTAGTAAAATACTAGAAGGAATACTTTCTCTAAAGCGAGTGAACTACATAAATATTAAAATGTTTTGCAGACTCAGGGATAGTATGAAGCCCATTTCTCATGGGCCATCAGGTAAGTTTGGCCTCCAGACTACCTGAATGTGCAAATGTCTTTCAGGTAGTGTTTTACAGATTTCTAACTGTCAGTCCAGCAGTGGCTCAGAGGCTTGGGAAGCTTCAGTTACTGAGGCTCCTGCAGTTTCCAAATGGTTCAAAACCAGTGGAAAGATAAATTTCTCAAAGGCATTGGAAGCTATTTCTAGTCGGTAAAGACATTCTGTACTGGAACAGAACAAAAGAACAGCCCCAACCCTACTATGCTAATTCTGAGAATTTAAATGCCTTCACTAAACGGATTCACGGCCTTTGTCCAGCTCCGAGAGGCCCAAGTTCATGTTCTCAGTGACTGAGCTCAAGTTGTTATTTAAAAAGGGCAAACAAAGATACATAAAAAACCCCAAAGACAATACACACAGTTTGCAATACTTATGTTAACATATTTTAAGATAACTTCTGATACCATCATGTACCATACAACTGTGGACTGTGCAGCAAACAACTCACCTTGTTACCAGTTCTTCTTCTGGTTTCTCACGCTCTAAAAGGTGTTGAAAGTAATTCTCCAGGGCTTGAGCAGTTAAAGTTTTCTTTAGGTATGGGTAGTAGAGGGGGTGCCGTGCTATCACACCTGTTAGGCATCAACTGGCATTAGTTTAGACAGGAACTGTTAAAACCAATTTGTATTTATCCTTTCAAAACCAATTTGAGATCCTCCGCTTAACTGAAACTGTACATATGAATCCTCTTTAATGAGCTCCTGAATAAAAAACACAAGAGTATGACAGCTCTCCCTCTTTCAGTAGAGATGTAGGGTGGAGCATGACATCAAAGAATGCTAAGTGACCACTAAGTGACCACTGGAATTCTTCTGGCTGCAAACAGTCCCTACCACTGAAAGACACCTAAAGAACAACATCACAACAAACAATCCATGGGCAATTCTCTTCCCTTAAATGGTTTGCAAGATTTAGCTATCTAAATAATCACAATTAACCACAACAAGGCATGGCCAGTGACCAAAGGTTTGGTCCTTGCCCCACCTCTTGCACGGGAGTCTGACGTCAGTGTGACAAATCACAATTACATTTTTATGGCTGTAAATATGCTTTATAAGCTTCAGCTAACTTTATGCTGAAGCTGAGGTTCCAGAGCAGGATCAGGAAAACAGCTTTATGTCACAGGACCTTTATATCTGTAGACTTAAATTAGAGGTCAAGTTTGTTGTTGTTTTGTTGTTCCTTAGTAAAGCAGTAAGGTCTTTATATCAGAGACAGTCTATTATGTATACATCACTCATGACTTGGCAATGCTACATTGCAACAATGGTCAATCATGAAGAAAGAAAAAGAAAAAAAAAAGAAAAAAGAAAAAAAATCAACATTGCTTCATTCTTCAACCCAAAAAAATCAGTTTCACAAACAAGGACAAGAAAACTATATTCCTAAATAGAAATGAACAAAATTTATCAGTTTTAGCATGACAGCTAAGAGCAAATCAAATCCCAAACGCACCTTTGATTCATACTGAGCTTTGAACACCACACGCTCTCATCTTCCAACAAGTAAGAGAGCCAATTGTTGCATGCAGAAGTAAGGAATAGAAGGAATTATTAAACAATGCAAGAGGCAGCACAATCAATGCAAAGAGACTGCATACTGAAATACACCATTTGCATTAGCAATATAAAAAAATTCTTATACGTATGAGCACAACTTTAGTATTTCCTAATACTGTCAATGTTTTAGCCATAGACATGTTACAAAATTAATGTATGAAAATATTATACATGATCAGACAACCAAGAAATTTTATTATGTAACATATACACATGAAGGAGTAGCAACCAATATATAAAAGAAACCTTAAAAAGGCATTTCTTAACTTCTGGGAGCTCAACTTTCCAACCCTAAACAAAAACTTTTCTTTTTAGTATGACATGCTAGTATTTTTTCTTAGTACCTCAGGTTACAATAGCTTCTTATCAGAAGACTACAGATATTTCATTACTAAAATCCATTCTCAATATGTATCCTCTTTTGTTTCAGCAATTATAAAAAATAATGATCAAGTGATGTTTAAAAAAATTAAGATTAGTGTTTGATATGTAACTCTTATGTGAAAATGTTACTTCAGAAAGCAAGAGAAAGAAAAATACCTATGTTTGCAGAATTGCCTTTGTCTCCACTTCTAGTATAGGCAAGGTCCTCTAAGCGGTACGTGTGTGGGCCACTTGGCAGATCTGTGCAACATAAAAATGAATTCATTTTAATGGTGCTACAAATAATAGCATATTTTAAAGGGGTAACTGTCAGTTTAAGTGCATCATTTTTGCATTGTCTGCACTACTCTGGAAACATTTCCAATCCTTCTATGCACAGGAGCACCTAGAGAAGAAGAGGTCAGACTTGGGGCCAAAATTAGGAAGTTGATCCTTCCTGCTCCATCTCCCAAATCCCTTTTTTACAGCCAAATGCTGTACCAGGCATACCCACTTCCATCACCCTTCAATATGACTTCCATCTTGGCCTTAGCTATGCAGTACCTCTAAAGGAGGCATAGCAGTTGCCCGTTTTTTCTTGCCTAACTTTTTGTCCCCTTAATACACAGATCTCTGCTTCCAGTGCAGGTGAAAAATACCTGCAGGTGCTACTGTGCTGATAGTTCTGTAATGTCTGTTTAACCTGCTAATGCCCATAGAAAACAGTAACAATTTAAGTTCCTTTTCAAGACAGCACATCTCTCACTTGCATTTCCACTGTTGTAACAGTTACTTATACAGCTGTATAGAAGAAACCTAAGATTCCTTTCTCAAGTTACTCTTTTTGTAAGTATCTTAGTATTATATAAGAAAATGCATGCTTTCTAGGAAGCCAATCCTGATTTTTTTAGCTTGTTGATGTCTGAGTATTGGATATTCAAGAAACATGGAGGTTGTTGCACACTGAACAAAGCTCATATGAAATATTTTTATCCATCTCTGTACCAAAAAGCAAACCCACTCCTGTCCAAATCCAGAAATTCAATATTGTGGGATTCAAGCAGTATATACCTGAGGTTTGATGGTTAAGTTACACACAATCTCTTGCAGTTGTTGATTACTAGGAGTAGTAGGCTGTCACCATCTAGCTGTTCTCTAAAGTGAGAGATGAAAGCACCCACTTTGCTACTGAGTTTGAGTTATTCACTGATCACAGCATAACACTAAAACTTGAAGCACAGGCTATATCCAAGCTTTTAGGCAGCGAGAAGGGAGTAATTTTCAGTCATTTTGGCTTCTGATCCAACTTTCCTACAGCCTCCTCAACTTTCCCAGCCTCCTTGGCTTTTCAATCTCAACATTAATAACACTTTGACCTCCACTCCTGACTCACAGTAAACTTCTCATCCCTCAGTCCTTCTCTCCTCTGTTCCCTTCCTGTCTTTTTCTCATCCTTCTGGACACAAGTGGCAGTCCTCCCCCTCTCTCTGCTCCTTCGACACCAGCAGGGGGAATATGCAGAGCAGGGAAGTGACAGCTTTCCTGCTTTTTGACAGCTTCTGGTGCAACTGCTGCTGGTGGCAGACAGAGGAAGCAAGTCACAAATGTCCCAAATTTAAAGGAATTGAACATAGAAGGTCTTGTATATCAATTATGCTGAACTAACTTCGTGTTGCAAGGCACAATACAATTTGAAAATACATCAGTCTGTCCTTTCTGTACTATAAGTGCTTCTGCTGAGAATACCAAATTGTTTGGGCTTTTTTCCTTTAATTTTTTTTTTTTTTTGATTTTAGGGAGAAGGTGACCCAGTATTAAAGACATTATGCTCCAAATGCTGGCCAGGGGCATGATTTAGAGCACAGTGGACCTACTCTGCAGGCATGAGTAGATATGGACTCTGTGACCTGCATCAGGTGATCAGGTAAACCCAGCCCTACCCTAATCATCCTTACCTTCAACTCCTTCCTGCCCACAGAAAATTGCTGACACAGACATGAGCCAGGCTGACCTGGATAAGAGAGGAACTATGTCCAAATCCTACTGGCTGCTGTTTTCACTGACCCTGTCCATGGCAGTGGCAGCTGGACAGATCCCCAAAGTCCTTTTGGGCATGGGGTGCGAGATACACTAGATAACCAGAATGTATTAGTACAATGTGACACATAATTTGTACAGTGTATCTGTGTTTGGTTGAAGCAGATCAGCCAACACACAAGCGGAGCTTTGCTGGCCCATGTGAGTGGCAATAATAAGGAAAACACCCCAATAACCTCTTCTACTGGCACAGCTGGATCAGAAAATCTTCCCACAATCTACTCAAACAACAACCTATCAGGATTGAACTGACAGTTTTATAATATATACTGGGTGAAAGATGAGTTGAAAAAGTGATTATAGTTTAGTCTGATACAATGGCTCCTCACTGGTAAGAAGTCACAGTAGCATGAAATTTGGAAAGGTTAAAAGCATACAATGAAAGGGAGGTAACACAGGAGGTTCATTTTGAGCTTGAAGCTCACAATCTTCTCCACGTTCACTTGCAAGCAGAAGTGTGCCATGAAATTTGGCAGAAAATATATAAGGTTATATTTATTTAATCGGGAATATTATTTTTAATTAAACTTCTCCATTGAGAGTAGATCTGAAAGTCCAGCTAAAGCTCATTGCTCATTTTGGACAAGATTCCCACGTTTCATATGCTACAGAAATCACATTAATTTTAATATTTTCATTCAATACACAATTCAAGACAAAATGTAGTGCTTCTTGAAAGGCTGAAATTTGACAATATCTAAATTGCATAAGCTGTAGAAATCTTTTCTTCATCAGACATTTTACACAGTCAGTCTCTGACAATCTCCCTGTAAACAGAACCAGTCCAAGTGTTCTGGTGTTCTCATATATTATTACCCTAATTGATTTATCTCTCATGATCTGTTTATCAGGAAATTGTTTTCTTTTAATAAACATCTTAAACAAATCTACGAAGGAATTCCTTTCAAAGCTAGGGAAAATGGTAAATTCAAATTCCATCCTCCCAGAAGCACATCTAGCAGCATATTTTAAATCCATTTTCACATATTTCTCTTATCTATTCAACGACAACTAACAGTCCCTCACACTTGAGATAACCATGAAACTAAGAAAAATACTTTCCTCCTTTTTAAATGCTGACAGAAAATGCTTTAGCAGAAGTTATTCCTTTTAAAGTCTAAGTCGTTTGTCTTTCTCATCCATGCTGTCCTACATTAAGCCACAGAAGTAGGTAACTATTTAGTCACATGCAGAATACATTTATATTTACAACCAAAGGCAAAAGTTTAGAGATCCTTCTCAGGGGAAACAACCAGAGAAGTTCTGCTGTCTCTCAAAAGTGGGGTTTTGCCTGAAAAAAGGCCTGAAGAATTCAGCAGTTAAATGCTGCTGTCAGGCACCCCAGAAAGTTTTCTCAATTTATAAAAAGGCAGTAGGGAGTCCAATAGCTTTTTGCTACTCCAATATTTAGCACTGTAGTCACCTTGAAAAAAATCCAAACCCAGGACCTTTACTAACCCTTTCATCAAGCAGAACAATGACTTCCTATTCACTGATTTGCCTATTCTGATGGTGCAAATACCCCACTGCCCTCCTGAGAACTCCCAGGGAGCTGAGAGATGCTGGTGTGACAGACTTTCAAGACATGTAAGAGATGAAACCATACTTGGGTTTAAATTCTTTCTGCACAGCACAAATCTTTGTGTTCAAGAGATGTTTGACTAGATGGGGAAAATGAAAATGTGCACGGCAATCGGGCATCCACTATCAGTGGCTTTCAAGTGTCAACAAACACAGTATTTCAAAATTTCTCTGTGATACAAACATTCCCTGCTAACTCATATTAGTTGTCACACTATTCTATTACTAGTTTTGAGAAACACTACTCACCTTTATCTGGAATCCAGAATAAACCTTAACACGTAAATGCCTTAATCGCATTAATTTTTCAAGTATACATAGGCTTTAATACCTGGATTACTCTTTCAACATTCAGTATTATTTTTAGAAATTTTTCTAACTCGTAATTTTTTAGGAAGAGTCACCTGATTTAGATTTTCAAATACCTATCCACAGCTTTAAATTAATTCTCTCAGTTCTCTGGTAAGCATAAATAAGAGAATGAAGACTGTTTGGACCAAAAGGGAATTTTGGAGCATGCTAAACATTAAGAAATACTATATATAGTTCAGCCATTAGAAACAACAAAGTTTTTCAGGTGTCCAGCACTTTCAATAATTGCTTGTATGAGAAACTCTGATTCAATGCTTCCTTTTAATTGCAGACATAGTGACCCGCTCCATTCAGCTCACTGGCTAGGCCCTCCTCAAATTTCTTCTTCTCTTTCTCAGAGAATTTGGTCAGACAAGTCTACCAGCAACACAGAAATTATCATGCTGTATTATTAACCTAGTATGTTGTTTTTTAAAGTCACCAGTTCCAGGTTGACCCCATTCCTGTTAATTCTGTGAAGGCTGCCATATAGAACAGGAGCAACTTTTAATTATCTAAGTGCTGTAAGTCCTTAAGTCATTCTGTACGTCTGTCCTCTATTCTGAACACTATTTTGATGTAAGATAAACCAAACTATTTCCAGGACTCAGAAAAAATAAGATTACAGTATACTTTGAAACTACATTTCAATTTCAAGCTAGCTTTACATGGCCTTCGGTATTGTTTAAGGCTTAGGGGTTTTTAATAAAAACATCACTTCCATTCTTGTTATAGTCTCAAATACATGTTACACTGCATGACACTATCCACCTTTCAAGAAAACAGTTTGTGTTTTGCAACAGCTATGAAAATGTATCACATGAAGAGGCAAAAAGTATTTTACAGACAAAATCTAACGTGATTTACCAGGATGAAGATAGCAAATGATACAAAGAGAAGCATACCTTTTAATTCACTGCTAATCTTGGGTCGATCAAACGAAACCACTTCATCTGATGTAAATGTGAGATCCTCCTCAAATATCTCAACATGCTGCCCATTTAAAAATAGGTTGATCTGTACGAAGAACACAGATTTTCAAACAGTCAAATCAGAAATGCACTGCAATGTGAATAAATAAAGCATATTCCTAATTAAGTATTGAACTAGCAGACTTCCAGTAATAGCTTTACAGATAAGGCTGTTGCT
Organism: Petroica traversi; assembly: GCA_025920805.1. Taxonomy (NCBI): domain Eukaryota; kingdom Metazoa; phylum Chordata; class Aves; order Passeriformes; family Petroicidae; genus Petroica; species Petroica traversi. Next base: position 6,302,554 of record JAHLSL010000020.1, read on the forward strand.
CCCTTTTAGAAGTTCACAATAATAACAATTAATTATAAATCTAAAAGAAATCTTTGTTTAGGGGAAAAAAAAAGTATAAAAAACTCCGAAGACATATTCTGTCCAGTTTGGTATTCTTTAAAGGAAGACAAATCTCTTTCCATCTCACTCTATATACTGCAACACTACATGGAATTTTGTGTCACAGCTCTTGAAAGTTGAATCCCAAAACTTGAATGTTTCCATGATTTCCATTATTTTCTTCTTAATGTTTCTGTCTGTATTAAAGACAAACTTCTCTCTGCATTCTGTGTTGATCTTCAAATATATTCTGTAAAAGTTGCTAAAAAATATATCAATACTGAAATTTTGGGCTTGGTTGCTGCTCAGTAGCAACACTTAGAGCAGAATCTAAGTCAAGGACTTTTCAGTTTCCCATGCTCTGCCAGCAAGCAGATGCACAGGGAGCTGGGAGGGAGCATGGCCAGGACAGCTGACCTGAACTGTCCAGAGTGATATCTCACACCCAATATATAAATGGGGAGAGTGAGGAGTTGGCTGGGAGCTGCTGATCATTGCAGGGGGACAGGCTGGGCACTGGTCAGTGGGTGGAGGGACACTCTACGGTGCATCACTTGTCTTTCTTAGGTTTTACTCCCCTCTTTCTTTTTGTTACCTCCATTTTAGTAATACCATCAACTACTATTTTGTTTCAATTATTGAACTGTTCTTATCTCAACTCATGGGGCTTATTTTTTACCATTTTTCCAGTTCTTCTCACTATTACACTGGGAAGGAGGGAGGTGAGAGAGTGGTTGAGTGGCACTGAATTGCCAGCTGGGAATAAATCCTGACAGGCCTTCTTCATTCCCAACATGGGGCTTAATGGCTTGAGATAACAACAGATCTGACTAGAATATGTTAGAACAAATTTCTTACAAGCATTCATTATATTATTTTAATAGCCACTGGTTGCAATGACTTATTTGCTCTCTCAGTTGATGTGTTTGTTCCTCAAGTTCAATTATGTACCGCCTAACGTGCAGTATCTGTTCTCTGTTACGATGTTTATCATCCATGGAAATTGGGCTGAGGTTATCAAGCTGTACTTTGTAACACTGGATAATACCGTATAATTGCTGGTTGTGAAACTAATCTGGTATTTGCACTCAGCATTGCTGTCATCCCTGTACTCAGGAGTCATCTATCAGAAACTAATTATACCTTTTACCTTTTCTCGTTGGAAACTCAGACCATGGAGGGGAAACACTTCCCTTCATCTTCCCCTTATCCTTCAGGCTAATTACAATAGATCTTGAGAATGTTTAATATCCTGGGATGCTCAAACTAGCATGGTCCTCTCATTATGTCTTCACAGAATCCATTAGGTTGGGAAAGACCTCTGAGATCATCAAGTCCAACCTATGATCCAACACCACCATGTCAACTAGACTTAAGTGCTACATCCAGTCTTTCCTTAAACATCTCCAGGGATGGTGACTCCACCTCCTCTCAGGTAGTTGTAGTTTGTGATAAGGTCTCCCTGAACATCCTTTTCTCCAGGCTAAAGAACCTCACCTGCTCCTCATGAGACTTGTGCTCCAGACCCTTCACTAGCTTTGTCACCTTCTCTGAATGTGCTCCAGCACCTCAAAGTCCCTCCTAAACTGAGGGCCCCAGAACTGGACACATGACCCGAGCACTGGTGGCCTCACCAGTGCTGCATTCAGGCAGACAACCACTGTCCTGGTCTTGCTGGCCACACTCTTGCTGACACAGGCCAGGATGCCATTGGCCTTCCTGGCCACATGGGCACACTGTTGGCTCATGTCTTGTGAATGTGTTCCAGGTCTTGTTTGAAGTTTAAACATTTAAGACTACTTCTCAGAGATTGGCCTTGCAGAGAAAGACTCGCGGGTGATGGTTGATGGAAAACTCAACATGACCCATCCATGTAGATTCACAGCCCAAGAAGACAATCAAATAGAGAGCTGCATCAAAAGGAGTGTGGCCAGCTGGTTGCAGGATGTGGTTCTCCCCCTCTACTCTGCTCTTGTGACACCCCACCTGGAGCACTGTGTGCCACTGGAGCGCTGGTATCTCCAGAATAAGGTCATAGACCTGCTGGAGCAAGTCCAGAGGAAACCTTGAAGTTCATAAAAGGACTGGGGCATCTTCCCTACAAAGACTGGCAGAGGCAACTGGGGCTGTTCAGGCTCATGAAGAGAAGGGTTTGTGGAGATCTCATAACAACCTTCCAGTATCTGAAGGGGCCTACATGGAGGCTGGAGAGGGACTCTTTGCAGGAACAGTAGTGACAGGACAAGGGTAATGGGTACAAATTGAAAAGGGGGAAACTTAGATTAGATATAAGGAGGAAATTTTTCACTGTGAGGCTGAGACACTGGAACAAGCTGCCCAGGGAAGTCATCCCTGGAAGTGTTCAAAGCCAGGATGGTTAAGGCCTTGAGCAACCTGGTCTAGTGGGAGGTATCCCTGCCCATGGCAGTGAAGGTTGAGACTAGATGATCTTTAAAGTCTATTCCGAACCCTTAACATTTTGATTGTCTGATCCGCCCTGAAGCTGGATCATTAAGAGTGGCAGGGTGCATGTGGTGGTTGTAGGCAAGTGCACAGGACTGTGAACAGCTTGCATTTTAGAACTTCACCCTTGAACAAGTGCAGAATCCAGAAAAACTAGTAAAATATTTGAAAAAAGTATCCTGTCACCTTGGCACTTCCAGAGAGACACAAATCACTGCACTGTGCTGGCCCAGATGTGTTTGACACTGCTCTTCTCAAGAACTTTGGATCTGATGTTAAAACAAAAACCCTGCAGCTACTCGAACCCCAATGAGAGGCACTGCAGAGGAATGAGATTACTAACCCCTCCTAGTTAACAGTCACTCCTGTACACATGAAATGGACACAAAACTCAGCTTGTAAAAGAGGATGCAGCAGGGCCATCACCAGAAAAGGAAAAAGAAGCAGAACACGATACCTATCTTTGAATCAGATGTGGGATATGCAAAAATATTTCACCTGTCTTCCAAGGTCAGCACATTACTACCTGGCTGCTGTGATGCTGGGATAATGGAGCTAGTAGCCTGCAGTTAGAGTGTAGGGAAGCCAAGCATCTATGATCACTTTCTAGAGAAGGGGGCATTGACAACAGAATTTGAAAAAGGGCCTAGGTCCTCAGCCTCTGAAGATGACTCCAGTAAGTCTGAAGGAAAAGTATCACTTCAAGGAAAATGTATGCCACCCAGAGAAGAGGATCACAGTGCAGAGAGGTATCCAGTTCTTGAAGGAATTAGCCATGCTAGAGATTATTTATTACGACCTGACTGTCTAGCTACCCACAGATCCAGATGAAGCCAAATTCCCACGACCTACAAGGCAGCAATTTGTATGCAGCACATACCCCAACAGCTATGACCTGGAGATTCAAAGAGGCACCAGCCATGGATCAAGTGGCTCAACACTTCCAACAATATAAAAAAAAAAAAAGTCTTTCTCCCCCATATATATATGGAGCAGTATCTCAGCTTTTAACAGTAAGCACCCTTTTGATCAAGAGGAAGGATGTAGAAAGTACACACCCAACAGGGTACCCTTCAGTTGTACCTCTGGGACCACTGACTGGATGACAAAGCAGGATGGAAGTGAGCAGCATCCATTTCATCTGTACTGGAGGATTCCCAGTATGAAAGACTCAGACACAATCAGGTTAAATTTTCAGAGCACAACAGTATAAACCAAGTTAGCTGCAGCAGTTATCAGTGCTCAGTTGTCAGCAAATGCAAGGTAACACTACTCAACACTCTTAAAATTACCCTTGAAGAATAACCAATACTGATTTTCCTTCAGCATTTGCTGCAATTTCTCCCTACATAGAAGTTTTAGGTTATCTTCAAAGCACACATGGAAGACAACTACTATTTGAACTGTAAAACTACTGGTGATCTATGATAAAATCAGTACAATTGCATAAAAGCAGTGGAAACAACAAACATTGAATCCAAATTGATACCCAGAAAGGTGTTACCAAACACAAAAGAACCCACTGTGGCAATGTTAACATAACTCATAATCTGCTTATGGAATTTTTTTAGTTTTAGGTCAAATGCTGACCTAGAGCAATTGGACTCTTTGTAACTGAACTTCTATTTAGAAAATCAGTTAATTCATACTTTACTTACTCTGTAATCTCTTAATGGACAATAGTTTTAAAAATATGGCTAAAATTTTGAATCAAGGACTTGAAACACACCACATTTTTACCCTCAGTATTACTGTAGGACAACAGTGATAGGACACATTGCATTTTGCTGACAGCATGACAGTGCCCCATCAGATTAGTTTCACAGGGCAAGGACTTTTATTTTCTGTATTGAAAAGAATGAGATACTGCTTTCTTTCCTTGTTACTGTTTAATTTCAACAGCATCCTACCAAGTCTGCAACACAGTGCTAATTAGTAAGTTAATACTGAATTTGATGAACAACACACTGGTAGGCTAAACTTCCATAAAGATAATAATTTCAGACTAAACTTGGCAAAGACATGCCATTTGTAAAAGCAAAATGTAAGTGTTGATAAAAGTAAGTAGTTCAGTTTCTTTGGACAAGAAAGTTGTTTTTTTTTAAATGCTTTTCCACTGTGAAGAGTTTATAATTAACTTAGGTTTCATAACTAAATGGCATCTTTTCCCTAAAGTTGTGAAATTAAAGTTTTTCCATTAATGAAGAATACTATGTAAAGAATAGAGCTTGGTTGTGCTAAGCACTGTATCAGTGTCATAGAATTAAACCAAACAGTCCCTTTCTGATAAAGTAATTTTGTTTGCTCCCCCTTGCCCACCTTTTCACTTGCTGCCTGTGCTCCCAGAGCTTCCCTGTGCCACCCTAAGCAGAAGCCTTTCACAATAGCCAAGGCCTAACACAGACCAACATTCCAGCCTTCGGCCACTTTCTTGATGATGGATGGGAGAGAAGGCTCCTAATGAGTATTGGGATGCCTTGCCATGAGAGGGATGCTATAGTTAAAAGTTTCTTTAAGACCTTGGAAAAAGAAGGGCGTATATGCAGTTTTGCCTGCAGTCTCCAAAGAATAAAATAACTATCTGATGGCACTCAGAAGAGCACAGACAATGTTTATAAATCCAAAGATTTTATGGTTTCAGCAAATAGTTTATCTTGAAAACCGCTCACTAGACAGGGATACATGCATCACAGAAAAGAAGTAGGCTCTAAATGAACATCTTTCACTGTAATTTCTTACCTACGGCTGCCTAGACATCTGAACTGTAAATTCGTGGACTGAAAGAAACTATTGCTATGGACTGAATAGGGCCACAGAGTCACAGACTCCTCCATGATAGCACAATAGTTGCACAGGCTTCCATAATTTTACAGTTTTTGTAATACAGGCAGAAACAGAAATGACTATTTCTATTTTCACTGACAGGGTATATGGAAGGAAAAAGCCTAACTTTCTGTTAAGGTAAAACCTTTTGAATCAGAGGAAATTCACTGATTTTAGTACTTATTCCCAGTAGCATAAACAAAATACATCACTCCCCAAAAACTCAGAAGCAGTGACCAAGTTCACAAGATTAATGTTCCACTCTCTGAACACCCAACTGCCTTCACTTTAAAGAGAATTCATTAATGCTCGAAAAAGACTACAGTTTTCTTAAGCACTTTTTGCAAATGCGGTAAAAAGAATTCAAACCTACAATTCCATGAACCTGAAAAGAGAAGCTCAGTTTTGATGTAAGATATTTCAAAATTAGCAGCAATTAAAATGGAAGGTTGACAAGTTCAACTGTTGCAAAACATTCTGTGTGAATAACCCTAGTCTCTGAGGAAATAATTTTAATCGAAGTCACCACACTACTTTGCAGTTTTATAACTCAAAGTCACCAAAAAATGCCAGAATCAGCAGAATTTTTCATATTACTTCAAAGAACACAGAACTCAGACTTTAAGCACTAGGTCTTACCTGAACATTGCTTTTGGGATAATAGAAGAAAAATGGCTTCAAAACTGGAGACCTAGACACACAAAACAACAAGCATAAATGCATTTAATGAGAAACTAAAGAAACTGATAGATCATACACCTCTCTACTATTCATACACCAAACACTTGGGAAATTAAAGCCATTCAACCACGACTAGCAATGGTTTTTTGAACAACTTTGGAAAGCCTGGTAAGTGTAAAAACTCCTTGAATTCCATTATTAAGGATATAAGATTTTGTTTAAAAAATACAAGAAAATTTTACTGAGGGAGGTAGCCAAAATAGCAGAAGTATTTTCTTTAGAAAGGATGTGCTTCATGACAGTGAAGTCTGCTACACAGCCAGTACCCCACATTGATACCTAGGGCAGCTACACAGGGCTACTGGAAATACAGACACAGGCTTTTCTCCCATCTTCATGTGCAGTATTTTTTTAATGACAGGAAAGTTTTAAATGAATAAATATGAAAGGCAAGGATATAAATCATCACAAGATTTTAGCCATATCTAGAAAAAAAACTGAATCAAGACAGGATTTTTTTTTAACAGGCTCAACATTATTGTGTTCAGCTCAGCAATGAAATGGTTTCATGCTAGAATTTTGTGGGATGTTCTGACCATACATTTACATTTACACATGTAAATTTGGTGGGCCCATATTCCAAACTAACAGCTACAAGAGAAAACTGGTCCAGAAATTTGCATGTACTGATGTGGTTGAGCTACTGCCTTCCCACAAAGTCGTATTTCAAGTTTTCCCTACAGCAAAGACATTGCTATGACCAGCTGATCAGAGACTTACACAATTCACATTTAATTCAATAAAGAATTTCACTATTTTCATGCATATCTTATAGCACTCATTATTATCTTGTCATCAGTTACTAAGCATAGTGTGACCAAGGAAGATTTAGTTGATTCTGTGGTTGCTGTCCCAAGCTGGGAAGCTTGTGATGGTGACTGGTAGGAACATTATAATCACACCTTGCAACAAGTTAATGATCAAAAGTTAACTTACACTCTGGGGCGCCCTCCAACAATTCCTGTGAGGCCAGGGGCTGGAAAAGGAAATTAAATTCACAAAAGAATAGTTAAAGACCTCTTCAAAACATCACAGCTCGCAGCTTATCATAGCCTGAATTGTTCAATTTTGAATAAATTCAGGGAAAGTTCTAGAAAATTAAACATATTCTCATAAATTAACCAAAACTGAACACTTTATCCGAGTTAAAAGGCAAAACATAACCATGTATTTTAACCAAAAATATTTTAATGTGCAAAGTGTGAACTAAATCTTTAGAATCTTCTTCCAAATACTTTGTATGCAAAGGCCAGTAAGGTAATACATTTAACAGAAAAAGAACTTTAGTGTTTTGCCATTCTTGTTTTATTTACAATAAAACAATTCCGATAGACCATGGTTTCTTTTAATATTTGTTTACTATGACTTTGCTTGTTTAGATTAACTGTTTAATTTGTATCAATCTCTCTAGCATTTAAACTAACTTTGCTTTTTTAGGGTGCTGGGTACAGCAGATGCCATTCTCTCTCTGTGATACATAGGCAGTTCAGGGGCTAAAGGCATAGCAGGAGCCCAGATCTGTGGTTAAGTCAGCATTCAAGTATCAGGTTGCCAGGCTCCACTGTCACTGAACCCATCTGCCCATCTCAGTATTTCTGAAAGAAACAGCTCTGATCTCGTCATCCTGAGCTTCTCACCCTTCTGTCTAGCATGGACAGCAAGAATGAATACATGATGCATCAGAGCTCCAAACAGTACTGCAGGGAAAGAAACACTAAATTGCAGGGAAAGAAATATTAAATTAAATGGAATTACTTAACAGCTGTGTTAAGCAGTCCCTTTTAAAAGCAAGTGCTGTGGAAAGCTGCCCATATGCTACATTTGGCCAAATTAATTCTGGCTAAAAAGGGCTTCATGCTTTCTGCAGGTGTGAATTCCCTCAGTTCGTGCTCCAAGCAAACTAAAAGCCACGTACCTGTGCTGTTGTGATACTAAAACTAACAGTGATGAGGTCTACTCCACAGCAGGCTGTTCTAGCTTAGATGAAATGCCTTAGCAACACAGACACATACCAGTGGCAGCAGAGACTACACAGCCTTGCCTTATTCATGCTCATCAGAAGCAACTTTCCCAAAAAAGTCTATGATGTTTTATGGTACAGGGAAAAAAACAGTCTTCAAAAGAAACAGCACCACAAATAACCACCTCCCTCCTCACTAAATACTGCAAAAAAAATGTGGTGGTGGATAAAATACGAAAGAATTCCTTACAGGAGTATTACACAATTTTAACTGATCCAGTGAGGTTTCAGCCCTATACATCTTACCTGTGCACTTATTCAAACAGAACTGCCACTCAGCAACGAAACCAGCTGCAGTGATTTTATTGAATTATGTGCCTAGCTCATTTATTTAGGTTGCTGGGGAAGGAGGGTGGATATGGTAAGGTCATGTTGAAAATATAGGTCTATAAAGTTAGTTAACTACCTGTGGACTGTCATACGGACCACTTCCTGCTAGGCAGCTGCACTGCTCATTAAGGATACCAGATTTTGCTCCAACATCAATTTCAACTTCCTGAAAGCTTTTAAAGAAAGCTCTTCACTTGCCTGCTTTCACACAAGGGATCTTGGCTCCTACAACAAAGTCGTTCTCAACGCTGACAAGAAAACAATCCAAGTAAGAGCAACAATTGCTCACACTCCAAGGCTAAGATAACCTTCTACTGTTGGTGTTGGAGAAGTTCCCAAGCACAAGCTACTGTAACAGCAGATCTGTCTTTGGAGGTACTACAGCTATCCCTGCAACTGCAGAGCAAAGCTACACTGAAATCCCAGCTGCACTATTATTAAGTTCTATGCTATGATTATTGTTTATGTGAATATAAATACAATGGAAGCAATTTTAAGTCCAAATTAATTTTTACCTATATGAAATTCCTAGTTAAGCTTCAGTAAGAAAAACAAAGCAAATATTAAATTAGTGATCATAAGCCATAACAAGTTTGTTAATTCTGTAAACAGCACAAGAGCACTTCACCTCACCTCAACCCAGGGCTCAGATTGCTATTACATTTCTCCAGTGAACCAAAAGAAGTCATTGGAAGGTGCAGCACAATCAAGTAATAGTGAACTTGGCACTGTGGCCAGACCTACCTTCTGCTAATTAAATGATTAGCAGATAATTATGATCTCCTTGGATCAACAATTGTCCCAAGACAGTTTCTTATAAAAATATCTCCTCATGCTGTACTTTATGCTTATGTTGCACTGCTTGCTTAAATATCTGTACAGATGCTCTCCCTCCTTTCTGAAGGCTTATCTTTATCTACATTAACACAAATTGTCATACTCGTAGAGAATGTCAGTCAGGCTGCAGTCTCAAATCACTAAGATTCTCAGCTAAATTAAAGTTCTTGATCTACTTTCCCAGAAGCTTCACGTGACCATTTTTTGTTATCAGAGCTCCATTCCTTAGTGGCTTGAGGCAGATAAAATTACTGTCTCAGCTGTTACCAGTGAACAAGTTGCCTCACATCAAGCTAATGAACTCATCACTGCTCTCTGCCAGCTTCTGTGCCTGGCATAAAATTGATGCACTGCCAAAAGTGATGATTACCTTTAGATGGGAGACCTCCCTTTCAATCCATCTATATCCTGTTCCTGTTCATCTGTAAGAACAATATTTGTTTGGTGTCAAACTGAGTACCATGACACGTATTTTGATTCAAGTGTTTGATCCAAAAGCCTTCCATTTCCTCCCAGTGCCTAGGGACCAAGCCTGAGAACTATAAATTCTCCAGGTGGCTGGGCATTTAAAACCAATGAGTACTGGGGATTACACCACTAGAATTTCACTAATTTTATTAACTCTCAAATAAATGACATGGTTGGAAAAACTTCAGGCACTAAGAATGGTAAATCTACTCCTTTCTAGGTGACTTAAGCTCTGGTATGGGACCCATCCATCAGATTCTGTGTTTAAAGGTTTAAACCTACACTGAATCTATTAACTAAATAAATAATTAGTTAGAAAGTGCTTTTCTTTGATTAATCTGCACAATTCTTCATACAGTCTTACGCTGGCTTTTCATTTTATGACTCCTTCCTCTAGCCTATTTTAAGTCCTACTCATTTTCAGCCCAAGTATCTTATGAAAAACAAATCATCTTCCTCTGTGTATACACACATGCATAATTAATTGTCAGGTTTTCTTCCTCTGTGTCCATGATTCTTCCAGCACATCTGCAGATTCCCAAATTTTGGGTCCAATGGCAAATGAGATCCAAATCTGAAGGATGGAGAGGAATCTCAAGAATACCAAAGCACACTAACACCCCATGACTGGCACTCCCCGATGAGCAGAGATGTAGTAACAGATATCCATGTAAATAATACAAGGTGAAGCTCAATCAGGATACACTCCTTGCTACAACAGCTTGAACGTTTCTGGTTTCCCATGAATGTTTTATCTCTCTGGCTGCATCTTGATCTTTTTTTTCTCAGCCTCTAAAACCCACCTGTGCATGGACTTGCAAATAAAACTTCTTCTAAAAATCACATATGATATGCTGGAAAAGACAGCAAGTTTCTGATAAATTTCACGAACAGATGTAGCATGCAAACAAAAGAGTCCTTGGGAAAACCAATGTTGCTCTCATTTGGGGCAATTCAGGGAACAGACCCACTGAAAATCAGCCCCAGCAAAAGATGCATAAAATCAGCCCAAATAAACCCCTATTTCTACATTCAGCAGCACCACATTCTAATACATTATAATCTATGTCATATATACCACACCCTGTAAAATGCCCCACAGCAGAAAAACTCTAGTTAGAACTTGCAATCAACCCATGAGATTCAAATTTTCAGCAAAACAGGCTTCATTGCTTACAGCTCTCATTATTCCTCACTGGATTTACAGATGGTAGAAAATCTTGATGTTTTGTCTCCTTAATATTCCCTCTATCCTATTCCAATCCTACTTGAATGTTCACACCCAATTTTGGATTATTACTTCTTAATCTTTAATCTACCTCTGTTAAAAAAATACTTCCATACAATTCTGTATGTTTTTCAACAGAATAAACCATTATGCTATATACAAAGGATGCTAAACTGAATGAAGCATTTTGTAAAATGTTTTGGAGTAAAAAAGCAGGAAAATGCTACAACCAAAAAGCTTCAAGCACTTTTTAAGGATTCTTTTTGAAGTTTCACAGAATTTCAAGATACAGTGATGTCTCTTGCTGAACAGCTTTCAGCTTTTAACCCTGTTTGTCCCTTATATTTCCAATTAATTAGCTCAACCAATAGGTTATTAATGTATTTATTACATATTCTAAGGAATGATACATGCATTTATATATAAAAACTAGACAAAGTAGCCCACTTGTCAAGTATTATTTTTTTAAGTGGTCAAACTACATAAATCTGAAATCTCAGGTTTTATACTCAGCAGTTCTTATAATAAGGTTGAGTACCAGTAGAAAACGCACACAACCTTTTTTACAGAGGTCAGTTGTATGTTCTTAATTATTCTATCTATGTCCTCTGGAAACAGCAGATAGCTTATCTTCTGCAGTATTATTCTCCAAAAAAATGGGGACTGCAGTAAGCTGCTACAACAAGGACATTTCCAGAAGTATCTTCCAACACACTTAAGGACATCAGTCAAAATATTTACATATACTCAAGTACTTTAAAATCTCAAGTTGCATTAACCAGCTGTCATCTTAGTGTCAAACTCCGGTCATTTTCATGTGAAATAAGGGTCAGCACATGATTTCAGTTATTAGTCAAACATTTTTTAGCTACTGAACACTCCTGTTAAACTATAAATGCCAGATTCCCACAGTAAGGCTCTTCCTGAGCCTCTTCTACTCCATATTTCATTCAGAATAAAGTATCTGAATTAAAGAAGGCAACATAATAACACTAAATCAACAGAAATTATTTAAATTCTAACCATTTGCCTGACTGGACTGTACATAATGAAGACATTTTCACTGAGTAATACAAACCAGGTCTGCATTTGCTAGCTTTTATGATGTGAGGGTGAACTTCTATGGCCCAAACATTGCAGAACTGCACTCAACTCCCAGAGGCTACTACAGATTTTAAAACCTGAGTCTATGAGTCCAGGATTCTCCACTGCCAAGCACAGGAATCTGATTTTACAGAACAGGAAAATAGCTGTGAAGATCCCACTATTAGGACTGAACAGTACAGACAGATTGAAAGTTACTTTTTTTTTCAGGAGACCAACACATAAACCCGACCAAACTTGCTGCTTGCCATTAAAAAAAAATCCTGGCTATTATCAACTTTCAGACTGTTGAGGACTACAAAGAAAGAATAATTTTATCAATTAAAAGGTTAAACCCAAGTATTAATTGCAAAAAAAAATTAAAAGTTAGGATAAGGTGTGTTTGGCCTTTTTTTTATAGTATGTATCCCTTTAAGTTCATCAAAACAGCATAATCCAAATGAAAACTGATTAAGTGTCTGAACTTGTGAACTAAATACCATACTCAAGAGAAGTTTACAGTAAATGTCTTCCATTCCAAACATAAAATAAACTACAAATCACTCTCCAACATGCCATGTCTAAATACAGAAACTTCAAATTCTTCTCTGGGCTTAAGAGTCTCATCTGCAGTTTCAGTAATACTTCAAAACAATTTCTGTGGAAGTACGCTGATGTGTCCTCCTGTGGCTCCCACTGGAAATTTAAAAAGCACCTGGAAAAAAGTCCAGCTCACAGCTCCACAAGTAGTGACTAGCAGGCTAAAACCACATGATGGAACAGTAGAAGTGACAGTGCTCCTGGATTTCACCATAAAAGAGGCAGCAGGAGCTCTTGTGACTCTCTACCCTTATTCTGAACCATCAAATCTCTTTTCCAAATCTCTCCTCTACTCCCCAATCCTAAATTTTAGCCAGCTTGGTCCCCTTAAATACTGCTGGATTTGCTCTTCAGCTATTCTTACTGGGAAAGTGGAACTCTTAAAGGACTCTTAAATCACATTTTCTGTGGTCATGCTTTCTTTCACTATCTCAGGAAACCATCTGTAAAGCAGCAGAATACTTTCCAATGCTGCTGGATGTTAGAAAGATCATCTTTACACAGCCTGCTCCAGGTCATTGATGGAAGGTGCTACACATGAAGATTATTATCTGTACAACTGCCTATACATCACTTACGAGTAACAAACTCCAAACTGCTATTGAGGGGAAAGAAGAATATAGTTAAAAACAGTACTCCTCAACCACTAGATACAGTCCAAGCAGAAGAGAAAATATTTCCCTTTTTTTTCTTTTTTCCTTTTTCTCCAGTACAGATCTAGAAGTGTACTTTGCTTTTTAAAGGTCACTCTTAAATGTCCAAAAATAACTGAATGAAGCATTTCATTTCAGGTGACATCACCCTGCAAGTCAACAACTTCTCCTTCCTCCCTGGTGCCCACTATGAAGCATTTGTAATTTGTTCCTGCTTTTCCTCCATTCTTCATTAAAAGAATATGCAAAACAAGAAAGAAGGATTATTTGCAATGATTCTCATAGTCACTATCTCACCTCCTGGAAGTGAACTAATGTAGGAGAGTTGGGAGAGGCATGACCAAGCTGGCAATCTCTGTAACACAGGACTTCATTGTTTAAAGGATTTTCATCAGGAAAAGCCATGTTTAAACTCTCACTTGGTGTGCATCCCCACAACTGTCACCATTTTGGCAGAGCAAGGCCACAGGAGGTTACATCACACAGACCCATGTGGGAAGCACAAAACCACATTTGATAGGCATGCTCTATCCATAGAGGAGACAGCAGCCACAGCTATTTTTATTCAGTGCCCAGTGAGAAAAAGTGGTGCAGCACTTACAGAATGGGAGCTCCAGTGCTCACTGCCCAGAGCACTTACACAGGGCAAACAAGGCTCAACTTCTGGGTTTCTCTGCGGATGCTCTGACCCTCCCACAAGGGTGACCAAACTGCCACATGATATGCTCTGCCTCTCACTGAAGCTGTGACACTCTGGGGAGTTGTAATCATGTGCAAAAATGTCCAGGTAAAACAGAGGGGAGAGAAAAAGCTGAGGGAGAAGGAAAAGGGAAATGAACGCCAGGTGCTGTTATGAGGGAATTCACCTAGGCCAACAGCAATCTCGACAGTCTTAGTTCTGGCTTCTGTTCCCAAGACCACTTACCCATCTTTACAAGTCTTGTCTGTGGAGCTGCCTGTTTTAAGACAATTAAGCATAAATAATTCTTTCTTCTGTTCTTCAGAGAAAGGTCTGGAAGCCTAAACTACTGTCAGAAACTAAGCATCGTTAAGCTAATGCAATTATTAGTACACCACTAACTATTGTTTGGCAGTGTTGCAAAATTCTAAATCTCACCAAAGAAAGAAAACTAAAAAGATTCTTCTTAATCACTGCTTTAAACATATTCTACATCAACAAGTAGCTTACTAAGCATTTAGATCCCAAATCTCACCTTTCTCTACCTTCATAAGAGTTTATGGGTGCAGGTAATAGAGAAATTTACCACACAACAGTAAGTGAAAGACGCGACTGTATGAAGCAGTCCGAGTATTTCTTCCACAAATTTTAAAAAATGACAGTGTAGCTGTTCAAGCACTTGGAAGATGTCAGTAAACAGCTCTGATACCCTCTGACACTAGTCATTTATGTCACAGAGGCCAAAAACCTTTTTACAGTCCTGTACCTGGCAAGGAAAAGTGCTATTTATCACCAGATGCCTCAGATTATTCCAGAAATAGCCTCTTTCCCAGGGCTGCTCATTAGCAGTAGTTTTGTGAATACAGATTTTTTTTTTCTTGAGAAAAACTGCTACAACAGGATGTTCTAAAAAGCTTAAACTGTTCCTTTAGGAACAGCACCCCTATCACAGACTGCCTAACCCGATTCCACATAGGTATGCATTTGTTCCATCACTGAAAACCCTGATAACAAGAACTGAAACTTTGCCAGCAACCTCAAGGCAAAGATGTTCACATGTTACAGTAACTCACTTTCAATTCTACACATACTCCACCCAACCCATGTAGCGCAGATTTTTCACTCTTTCCTTCTACACAGATCAGTGGTAAAAGGAAAAAACTGAACCCTTAATAAAATCAACACTTTCAGACTTCAAATATGGCTTATATACACAGCAATTGCTTTATAAAAGAAGAACAGATTAAGAATGGAGGGAGAAATATTGGTCCACTAGTTTTGGATCTTACAAATACGCAATGATTCTAAAATCCAGCCACCTTTCCTTAATTTGAAAGGATGTTTCCTTCAGGATTGTTTATGCATATGCAGAATAAACAGTAAGAATAGATTTTTACTTTCATATTTTGTTCTGCAGAAGCCACTACAAAAAAGGAGAAATTATTCCAATGATGATTCCCTAACTATATGGAAATGATAGCTGGTCCAACTGAAAATACCATCCTTCATTCATAAGGACAACTCCAAGTCTTTAGAAGCTACTTACATCTAGGGTAAATGCTGACCTACTAATCTGCCTTCAGAACTACAAAATTTAAAATTATTATCTCAATGAATATTTACAGTTACTTCTACATGATCATACCTATATTGTAGGGATAAAAAAAAAAAGAGATGACCATGTGCTGACTTTGTCTCTATAAATACAACTTAAATAAAAACCAATCCAAACTGCACTAAACTGTTCTCTGCGAACACTGTAAAGACTGTAACATATAACACAGAATGCAAGAATGTACACATTTGCACACAGTTTTTAATCCACTGGGACAAAAAAATTAGTTCCTTAATTGCAAGGCAACACCTAACTATTCCTCCATTAATCAAGATTTCAGATTTGTTATGATACTTCAGAGTTTCAGGTTAAGCCCATGGAATTTAATTTTGAAGATCTACGTAAATCCTAGATATAGTCTTCATTAAGGTACAAAGAAGCCACTGCAAAATATCCAAGCTCTAGTCCTCAAAATAGGCTGTTAAAATTTAAGTTCATTTAAAACATGTAATAAGAGTGGGATGAGTATTCATGATTTACGCACAATATTACAACATATGAGCTTAGAACTCAGATGGATATGGTGGTAACACCTAAAGAACTGGAGGTAGAACAGAAAAAAAGTTTGCTCAAAATAATAAACAGTAGATCCCTCTAGAAAATTGAGAGAAACCAATGACATTTACAAGGAACAAATGTGGGTTTTTTTGGAACAAACATTTGGCAAGCACAGATCATTTCACAATACATGATCCTTAGGCAAATACTTAAAAATATACCCTTAAAACTAAGATGGACTTAATTAAATTCCAGTGGTTTGATTTTCACTCCACACATCAATTATAAAATAAACCTTGCAATATCACAAAATCAAATGTCAAGGCCATAATAATTTGAGGTTAGACTTAATACTCCAGGATTAGAATTTGAGTAGTTAACATGCACTGTGAATTAAGATGCAGGTTGTCAGCACCATCACTGCAGTATTAAATTTTTAAAATTATACCTAAACGTTGTAATTACTTACACAAGCAGCTATACATTAAACAGGTTAGAAGTACAGTAGCATCAATAAAAATCCTTTGCAGTAGCACCAGAAATGGTGTGAAGAGAATCTTCAAAACTTTCAAACTGCCCATCTCTTCATAAACTACAGTGCTGGACACTGTGGTCAATTTTTGCCAGCTGAGTAACATTCAGTGTTTACTGTCAGCAAAATCTAATAGCTTTATTAAGTTTTCAGAACATGGTAAAAAAGTGAATCATTGTTGCAGATCACTGCTGTCCCATGTAGGAAAACAGACAAATGAAGGAAAGGAAAAAAACCAGGAAGGAACAGTAGCAGCACGGGGAGAATGAAGAATCATAAAGGAATATAAAGGTGATCTTCCAGGACTTTCATTTTATCACTCTGCTCATGTCTATGGATCACATTTCTACATCAAGCTTATATATATTTAAAAATTATTACTTCACTATGAACAAAATCAAGAAGCTTAACATGACTAAGTTTTTGGGTACCAGTCATGCTCAGAGAATAAAAAGTAACTTTAAAATTCTTAGATGATATGAGTAATTACCCATGCCAGTTCCAGCTGGTGCAATCTCTTTGGAGAAGATTTCTACAGCTTCTCTTTGTTTATGGTGTACAGCAAGCCAAATAACAGCTTCCCGAGGACCCTGCTTCAAAAAGTTCAAAATTAGATTAACTTAGAACATCAATTAAATTTACAAAACTGAAAAATAACAGTAGCATAGCATTTGAGTTAAATCATTCAGTCCCTTTTATCCATCAGTACTATAATTTGCTGCTTTCATTATCCTAATTTTGCTGCCATGGAATCAACTATTGGGTATTTCAGATCACTAGGACACTGTGCACATTCTCCAAGAATCGAGTACTGTAACTAACAGTACCAAATACTTGGCTTCACTCTCAGTGGAACTGGGAGACACACTTTGCTCTTATTCTAAGTGTACTGAGAGTACTTTGGGGCTAAGTTAGAGAACCAGGTTTACTTCTCTTAGCATCAAGAAGGAAGCAGCTGTCCACAGAAAAGAATTCAAACCTAATCCTTGGGAGATAAATATGAGAACTTGTAAAAAACACATTTACAGAGAGAAGAGCAGATGCTCCCTTTAAAGGTAAACCAAATCAGTACTATGCTCCCTACTCTAGTCAAACCTGAACTTGCAGATAAGCACTGTCCCTCACTTAAAATTTTACTTCTCCAAAAATTCTATTTTCAGCCACTGAAGGATCTACCACTGGAATCAATTCACTGAGTGAAAGCCTTAGAGCAAGCATCAGGTCTTGGAGGGTAAAGACTACTTGTTCCAGAATTTGCAAGCATCAGTAGGAACCATCTTTGGTCTGCCTTTAAATCTTGGAATATGTGAATTCTGCTCACAACAAAAAGTCCGTTTCTGAGTGTCTCTTCCCTATTCGAAAGCAGAAGTGAGGTACATATGAAATGGGACTGCACAAGATATCAAAACCTATTCATTAGGAGTTTCTCACACAGCACTACTCTATTAGTATCGAGCTCTGCAGCTGATTATTTCTCTCTGCTGAAGTCAGCTTCTTTTTTGTTAATGAACACAAAGTTTCTAAAGATTTTTTTGGTAACTTTACATGAAATTCTTGGTTTACTTGTATCAATATAAAATTTAGAAGAGGAAAAGTTTGACTACAAGATAGGAGATTTCTTCCTGTGTTTATATCCTTCTTTATGCAATACGGAAAGGATGCGTTTCATGAATGTATGAAAAAAAACCTATATTTGGGTGGGGTTTTTTATTTTATTATTCTATAGAGATCAGAGCACTTCATGAATCTCTAAATGCCCTGTCTGATGAATTCATTTAAATTTGGTACCTTTTCATATCCTAAAGAGACCATTATATTAACAGAGTACTAAATCCCCTATTCCAACTCAAATATACAACAAAACCTCTACAGGAAGAGGATCACTCATATCATGTTATATCACTGGGCCCTGGTGGTGTCCAGCTAGGAAGGGCTGTGTCCTTCCGAGAGCATCTCCTCAGCCTGGGGCAGCAGGGAGCTCACACTCACAGTGCCCAGCACACACACACGGGCACAGGGGAGAAGCAATCACAGCGGCATAAGGAGCACACAGGGGGCTCTGTGTAGGCTCCAAGGGTCCGGTTTATTCCGTAGCCTGGAGGATCCAGTGATGAAGACCCCAAAAACAGGGAACCCGGCCCTTAGGTACCAAAGGGATGCAGGGTTTACAACAACCAATAGGGAGAGGGCTGGGGGCCCTGATGCTGATGGATGGGTTTGGAAACCAATGAGGAGGGGCAGGAGGAGGGACCAAGGAAAAGGAGCCAATGGGGCATCAAACGGGGGAGAACATTCCAGAGAAATTCCACATAAGGACAAAATGGGCAGGAAGGCTAACGGGCCAACTGGGAGAATGGAATTAAAATAAATGTTTATAAGGCATTTGAGGGTCCTGGGGAAGAACTTTGGATTGCTGTAACTGCAGAGGATAACACAACCCTAGGGGCTCTGTTAGCAGGAGGCCGTTTCAGAATCCTGGTCAGCAGCCCTACACCTCCACAACGTTATACCAAGGGAAGGAAACCTCCTGCTTTTCAGCTGGTGATCAGCTGAAATTCAAAGATGAGAGGCCTTCTAGATTTAGTATGTTTAAACAACACCCTAAATATTCATGAAGCTAAAGACTATTTTTCTCTACCCCAATTCTACTGGCATATGCACACAGAGGTAATCTGAGGTAATCATAAACATAATTGCTTGCCCTTTTTTTTTAAGTACTCTTAGGTAGACATACTCAAAGACATAGTTTATTTCTTAGCCTCCAAGCTCTCAGCCTGGAAAACACCTGCCACAATTCCCTCATGTGGGAAATCCTGCAAACTTGATTCACATTTATATTAGATGATCTCAGCACTCATGTAGGCAAACCCTAAAATAAAAGTTTAGTAGAGCCAAGGTAGGAGAGATGTTATTTCTGATCATGTAGATCACTTGAAGGATAGAAATTTCCTTCTCTGAATACCTAAACAGATGCCCTGGTAAAGATCACAGATAAGAAATCAGTTTTCCAGTTTAAAGTTTCATTAGGTTGCTGTAGAAAAAGAGCTGCTACACAAAAAATATGCAGCCATACAACAAACCAAACAAATGCGCAAGTTTATCATTCAGTGTTCTCAAAGCTATCACAAAATTCATTAAATTGCAACAAATATTAATGAACAGGAAGTATTCATGCATTCACATCTCCTTTCTGGTTCTAAACTGTGTCATATAATCAATAACCATGTTTACTTCCTTGCCTGTACATGCAAGATGCAATAGTCTATGAAAATAAGCTGAATCCTGATTTGAGTGGATGAACCCAGTATTAAAACTGGGTATACAGGCTGAAGTCATTAATCTTTCAGTATCAGAATTAAAAGAACAAAAACCAGCAAAAGAAAGTCTTAATGTCTAGGAAATCAATTAACGAAGGGTTAGCAGAAAACTAACAGAGCACTTACAGTTTTTATGCAGCAAACTCTGATGTACTATTAATAAATAGCTTTTACATGAAACACATCCTGGATTTCTAAACCATGAACTCACTGACACTGTGTCACTGTCATGACTTCTTCCTCTCCAACAGAACAGGAGATATTAAAAATCAAACACTAATAATTACTCAGTGCTGATTCAGGTCCTTTTCTAGCTCATGTTGGACAAAGCAAGCTATCAGAGTGAAAGGCAGCAACCACATCAACATGCGGAGAAGTCTGAGGAAAAAAAAGTGCTTGCCACTCTTTCCCATTTCTCGCGGATATTCTGTGTTGTCAGGAACAGTCAGTATTCCACACAGCAGCTCAGACTACAGTATGCAGGCTTTCCTAAGGCTGGGAGACACAGTGATTTCACAGCTGCAAAGGCAAACCATTGCACCAGTTTGACAGATGTGCATGAGAACTAGTCCAGCCACACCATAATATCTACACTGAGCTCCAAATATTGTTCAACCTAACGTGCCTTAGTATTCGCTTACATATTTGCTTTCTTGCTTCAAATTTAGGTGGCAGAACTTTCTAAGTAGGAACTATTTTCCTTATGTGTTAATATACTGCCTGCCATAGTACAGCTCTGATTTTGAGCCCTATGATTTGTAAGCCAAATAACCAGGTCTAATTTTGCATGGAAACACATTAGGAAAGAGAATTTAAGGGACTACATTATCCCTACCTGAAGCCCCAACAGGCAAATGTTTTCCTTGGGATTCTGTGACTCTGTATTTTAAATAGAAAGGCAAACTGCAGTCCCCAACCCTTTTTCTCAAGCTACCACGGCTGCTTTCCAGATGAAAGTTCCCCTGGCTAGTTTCTTCTAAAAAGCTGGATGAAGAGTGAAGGGGGAAGGCAATAGAGCGATTTCCTGTATTTCAGGCTTAGCTCTGACATCCTGTTTCAGACATGTATGAGAAGCACATACAATGGCGATAATGCTCTGTTTACTTTTAATATAAGACCCGGGAGCTGAGACTGGAAATACAGAAAGAACTACATATACTCTCATTTAAAAAATTCTTTCATTTACTGTAAGCAAGGCAAACTGAACAATCAGGAGGGAGAAACTGCTCTTCTTCAACTCATTATGCACTTAGTATAATGAGACAGGAAACTTCCTATATAACAATTTAATTAAAGAATGTATTACGGTACATAAAGAGTTGGTACAAACAGAAAAAAGACAAGTTGAACATCTGGAGCATCTGTTCCTATGTTTCAGAATTTTGATTCTGCCGTCTTAGTAAGATACTTAAAATTGCAGATTTTATGGTCCTAAAATGAAAAAGACCACATTATAAAGCTGAGTCTTCAGGAAGCAACTCTTGCTGCTTTATTGACGGAAATTGAAAACGCAAACACTGAAATGAGTAACTGCAGATGTAACTTGACTAATTTCTAAAAACACTCAATTTCACTAGTAAGAAGTTCACCGTCCTTCTCCACATCACATCCTTGTTTCCTTTAGATACAAACTGTTGGCTATTAAACATTGGCACTTTTAAGAACAAACTCAGAGCTGAGTTCTGCCACGTGTACCTTCAGAGTTTTGCAAGACTGCCACTGACTAAGAAGAATTAAATGCTACTGTTCTGGAACAAACTACACTATCTAAATATTTAAAGTGCATCTAAGTGAGGACATGATTTACAGTCTTTTTCCTTTAAAAAGGACTTTCATTCTCTAGATTAGGAAAACAGACCATGAATATCACAGCTGCAGTGGCTATGGCCATCATTCATATTTTGACATATGCAGCCACAGTCCAGAATTACATAGCTGAAGATTGTTTCTCAAATAGTACTCACAGACAATTTTAAAGTTGTGCAGGCAACATTAATGCTGAGATTTCCTGATTGCAGTATTATAATGTGGTCTTTTAGCATTACATCTAATGCAATTTAAGTCTATGCCACAGAAGTTATTATAATAAGGTATTTCTTTAGAACATTTGAAGAGAGTGCAACAACATTTTTGTAAGATTTTGTATCAGTGCTTCTGAAAGACCCAATACTGCAAAGACCTTGTCAGTGTTAATTTTGTACATTAAGTAGTGACAGTGAGTTCTCTGCAACATGAAGGGGTAAAATTCCCAAGATGATAGTGACTTCCTTTAGAGTTGTGGAAAAGATAACAATATGGAAAGATTAAAAGAGGTCAGTAAAAGTTTAAGAACACTCCACTGCATACTTACACCATCTATACTCCTTCTAGCATGAGGTCCATATGTATCTTCAGACCCTAAAACCTGTATGTTAACTGCACTGTAATCTTCATACCCAAGCTGACTGAAAATAAGACGAGTCCTGCAACAAATGATTTTTTTAAATTAGTAAACTGTCCCGAAATTATTATCTGAAGTAGCCCAGTGTGGCTGGTGCACAGAAGTTAACTCCTTCAAGTAGCTGTATAAAAGATTTTTTCAGCTGAAATACTGGAATTTTTTTAAGATTAGAAAAATATTGTTTTGGTGGAAAATTCTTAAGACACTGCTAATGTATCATTATTGTCATAAACATTAGCACAGCACCTGAAATAGTGAAGCAATGTACTGGACTTTAATAAAAAATGTAACTTTTTAATTGCTCTAAAGAGATGGAAGGGTGTTCTTCCATTACAAATGAGGCCACCTTCATTTTTGATGAGAAATAAGACAGACAACCTCATTTAAGGTAGCTAAATTTGCAAACTGTGTCTGTACTAAGTTATTTTAAATTATTTATTTACAAACATTACAGTTACAGATACTACAGTTCAAAATACACTCTGTGGGTCATTTTTAGCCCTTTCATGTGTTAGTAATGCAGCAGAGAATCATGAAAATAAAAGGACACCAGAGACTATTTAAAAAATTCTTCACATACATATTGCCAAATTGCTTCTGCTTTCAATAATGAATAAGCAAGAAAAGGAGAAGTACACAAGAAAGAAGCAGAAGTCATCTTACAAGCTGACAAAGCCACTCAGTGTCTTAGGCTAACAACTAATTTGACCTGACTGAGTCCGTCCAGGTCTCTCTGTTTCAAAAGAATATTGTAAGGACATGATCTTTCAGCGACCCAGCTTCCAGCTTATTCTAGGTTAAGTTCTGCCATGGCAACAAGTGCAGAATAAGGTGCACAAATTTAAGGTGCTTCATTTATCATGGTCAAGAATGGTGTCTGGGATCAGGCGCTGAGTGATGTGATTTAGGGTTGGAACTGGGTTGATGGTTGGACTTGCTGATCTTAAAGGTCTCTTCCAACCATGACAATTCTATGATTTTATGAACAGAAACTGGTAAAAAGACTGATATCAATGTTTCCTAAAGAGTTGCAGCTGCTGATAGAGCATTCTTTGAGAGGGATCAGAACAGCTTAATTCTTATTCTCTGTCTGGGCTGACATACACCAATCTTCTGATGTGTCAAGGAAACAATTCCACGTATTAGGCTGTTTAAGACTACCTTTGAGATGAAGAATGTATTTTTGTATTTTCTAATTTTCAAAACAGAACTTGCCCTTATTACACCAGTAATCAGCCTTCAACTACCTCACATCAGCTTTCCTCTGAAGATTACTCAGGACAACACAGTAAACAGGTTGAATTAATTTTCACAGAGGCAACAGCACCATGATCTGTTTCAATCAAACTAAAGATTCATAGGCCAGTCTGAAATAATGTCCAAGAGCAAACATGAAATGGAACACACACCATTCTATTTTTTTTCCTGAAATAATCACCTAGTTTCCAGAAAGATGGCTTTTCAGAGGTTCTGAGTCTCCAAGTTTTTGTACCTTCCTGAAGAGTTTTTCCATTATTTGATTTCCTCAATAGCTCTTGGACACAAGCTTTTAACATTTGCAATTACATAGCCCCTATCAGCTTGCTCTCATCTGCCACATTTCTTGAGGGAAGTCAGACAACTCCTCCTTCACCACAAGTGCTGCGCACAGGCACACGAACCATCACTCTAAGTTCACAGTAAACCCTGGATTTCTGGCTTTCCAAATGTAGTTTCTGTATGAGTCTACAAAAGGATGGGGAGGTTTTATATAAAACATGGCACAAGGAAATAGATCTCATAACTAGAAAGACTAGAGCTACTGGAGAAAGCACTGAGAGATCCCTGATATGGAATTATATACAAGAGGAATCCCTCCTTGCCCTAATACACTAGAATGACAATACAACTGAAGATTTATCACTCTGTCTTGGAATTGTAACTGTGTTCTAGCAAAAAAACAACCAAACACAAAAAAAATCCACTTAAATTAATCATGTTTTAAACATGAACTCGGTAAACTGCCTGCATTTCATTTCAGTAAGATGTTTCATAAAAAAGTTCAGTGAAAGTTGCTGAAAACTAGTTTCACATGGGTTTATCTCTGGCATCTTATAAAATTTAATCTGAATCACCGCTTTTCCCTCACTAACCTGGACTTCTCTCCGGCCATCTATTTTCAAACGTATTTGGCACTTTTCTCATTCTGCCAAATGTAACTGAAGTGTAGTTATATATTGAAAACAGGTTTCTTGGAAAGGTTACTTAAGTCTTGAAATGTCATCCCAATAGTAAAACTATAATCTCCTAGGATTCTTACAAGGTTAGTAATGTTGCCATTGTGTGTCACTGTTCTATTTTCATCACCTCTGGAAGAAAAAAAAGCAAGCCAGAACCCCTTCCAAGACTCAAATACCAACCTTTGCAGAATACTTTCTGCAGTGCGTTTTGCTTTCTGTACCGCCCTTGGGCCTCCCACTGGACAGACAGCAGTAGCTCTGAAGCCATCAAGATAAGTGGCATTTACCTAATGATAAAGGGATTATGAAGTTACATGGAATTCAGTACTGATAGCCTATAAATGCTCTCTGGCAATCCTTATCTATACTAGTATACACTTTTTAAACAAAGTAACAGGTTTTTACGTATCAAATAAGGTTTGCCTTTTCAAATTTTCCACCTCTTTATTTTCTCTGCACCCTTAGGGCAGAGAAGACAAGGATAGCACTAAGTTTCAGCATTTTCTCCAAAATTTAAAATTCTGTAAATCAAAATACATCTTTCACGCTACAAAATGAGGTAATACCTTATAAAATGTTGAAGGAGGCAATCCTTTTGCTCCACAAACCTTCACTGCTCCACCATCAAAACCTATAGTGGTTAAAAATCAGTATTTAAGCTTCTTCAATGTAACTTCAAAGACATTCTTTTGTGATACGTATTAATCAAATGCACTTAATTACAAAGCAAATCATTGATAGCTGTACTGCCACAGAAGAGAGAACCTTTCAGAAAACAGTCCTTTCTGCCTTAGAAAGAACAGCAGCAAACGGGTGACTGAATTTATGACTTCCATTAGCCTTAAAAAGGGTGCTTGAAATGTTTATTCAAGCACTTAAAAATACTTAAAAACACAGAAAGCAGCCTTAGGACTTTAGACTCAACTGTTATTTTCCTCTTAATATGCAGTTATTGCACTCACACACAGAGCACACAATGTTCTGCAGCTGGCTGGAGTGGGCTGCAGTCCCTCACTTGGTAAAGAACCAAAACAAGGTGAGAAACCAGTGAGAGCTATTGGCTGATTGTTAGTAAGTGAGGGGGTAACTTTAGCATTTTGTCAATAACAGAAGCAGCCTGAACATATATTCCAGGGCAACAATCATGTTCAGTATTAGGAATATTAATACCAAAGAAAATGGAGAAAACTGCTGTGATGGCATCAGGTTCAAGCTTGAGCTGGAGAAAATCAGTAGGTGCTACTCCTTGAAAATCAGCAGCACAGGATCAGCACCACACGTTCAAGGGACAGAATTATACTGTAGTTCACCTGCGCCTAACCTGTGCTTGCAAATATTTAAGCAGTTCAAATCTTTAGACAAGTACTCTGAAAAGATCAGATCAGAACATATCTAAAAAAATAAATGTCACTAGGAAAAATTTTACGTGCCACTCAAAACATCATCACTCTCTCTCAAGACTAACATGAGGTTAACTTAACTCTCTCAATATAGAGCTGCATCCTTCCATTCAGGGTGAAGATCTGGAATAGTTTCATGTTCCAGGTGAAAGCTCAATACAAACAAAAAAAAAATACCACAAAACCAAATGCATAGCATCCATTGACAAAAAGAAAACAAGCACATCTCAGCTCAAACACTGCAAGTAATCCAGCAGGACAATAAAACTGGCAACATAAACAGCAGAATTAGATAGCTTGCCTGTTTTTACTGGTGTACGTGTCAAAGCACTTCAAACTAAAATATTTAAGCAATCTGCCCATTTTCCATCTGTTATATTTCTAAGAGGACTAACTGAAAGTTCATGTGAAAGTTCATTTTAAGTTCAAACATGTCATATCAGGTCATTTGCAAGCTAAAAGTTCATAGGAAGGTTAGGGGTCCTTTTTTTTAAAAAGAAAAAGTCTAAGGGCTAGGAGCAGCAAGCTGGCCTTATCAGACTGCTGTTTGGTTATGTTGCATGAGCAAAAGATTCACTGTACCATGTTATGGTACTTTATTACGCAAGCAAAATATTTTTAATGTTACCACATCTTGAGTTTTATCCCACTAAGTTTTTAGGTTGAGATTTCGATTGTTCTAAGCTTTAGAAAGACACTTTCCTTCATTAGAAGGAAAAATATTTAATATAGATGCACTAAAAAGCAAACTTCAGATATCACTACAGATAAAATTTTTTTTCAAGCTGCCTTACTCAAATTACTGCTCTTCGAATCTGTTAAGCCTGGGGTTTTTTTTGTTTGCTTTTGAAACTAAATCCTGAACATACATTATATCTATCTTTAGTCTACTAGCTATTAAGTGCTTTGAGGATTACAAATGCATTTTTTTAAAAAAAGATTTTCTGGTGGAAATCCTGTACCTAATCATGCTTCTATCATTTACTATGATCCATCTAAATGTGTAAGAAAAAGTCATTACCAATTAGTGCTTTGAAAGACACAGCCTTTCACTGTTACCAACATTTCAAATGCCCTAAGTTAAAATATGCACAAAACATTTTTTTGAGAAGTTTAGCTGCAGTTTAAAAAAATACTGAAATTATAGTTGTCTCAATGTTGTTCACACTGAATACACTGATTAAAGACCTGACAGGTGCAAGGCATGCATTAAAAAGTAAAGCAAAAGGAGTAGTGACCAAAAATATAAATTAGCCAGCAAGAAAAAAAAAATGTTTAAAATTTCTAAAGGAATTTTTAGAAGTCCTTGAAAGTGTCAGTTTAATACAGTATGACTCTCTAAGGAACTGATTTAACAAGAAATATGCAGAGACTACATGTAAATTAAAGGAGCTGTTTGTTTGATAACACACTTCATTGACACAGATATCTTTACATGAAAGAGGACTAACCTGGAATTTCGGTGATGGAAACCTGGGAAAAGTCACACGTAACATCTGGTAAAAGATAGCGCTGAGGATTGCCCAATTCATACACCAACTGTTCAGCTACAGTGCCAAAAGAGATTAGTCCCCCTGTGTCTGGTGGTTTGGAAAGAATAAAGTCTCCTTCAGAGGAACATTCTACAATGGGAAAGCCTATGTTGTGCCTAGAATGTGAAACACATTAAGAAAAAATCCTATAAATACAAAGGAAAAGTGCAAAGAAATATTAACAGCACACCAGAATTTTACAGTAATAAGCAATTAAATAAAACTTGTCAAGAGTTATGATTTATCTGGTTGTTTCTACAGAAACATATACAAGAAAAAGCACTGAACAAACTGCTCAACTAAAATAATATGAGGATGCAGTCTACTGTCTGGTCAGGAAGCGCAGATATAACAAGAGATACCAACTGCAAACATGGATGCAGGGAAGGGAATGGAGAAGGACACTAACTGGAACAGTTCAAGTAAAAAGAAACTGAAAGAACAAGTGGACTGTGATTAAAGACGTAAATATAGAATAAAACGATGGTTAATTCTGGCCCCATTTGGCTACAGCAGCACACACAGCATGGCAGTGAAGACTACATCCTACACTCTGGATTTGTAAAAAGGCAGTCAAAGCAGGAAGAACAAATTGCTGGGAACCTCAGAGATGTAGGGGGAATAGTCACACCTCAAAGGATAATTTTGTACTTTAATAATAAATAATACAGAGAAAAGTCATAATCGGAAAACAGAAAGATATGTGAAAGTTAAGATCTTCAGCACACAGAAGGCAATTAATGGAAAATTACAACGCAGAGCAAAAAGAAAAGCAGTTAAATTACTAACATGTTCATAAATTACAATATTCTCCCCTCTCCTCAAAAGCATAATATATAAAAAGTGATCAAATAATTCACAGTAAAGAGGCACAAACTGGTCATTACAGTAGCAGGCCAGAATTTTCACAATTATGTGGACAAGATGCAGACATCTGTTTTTCTATCTAAAAGACTTTCCTTTATTTGCAGAAAGTTGAGCAAAATTAAGAACTTGGAACTTTCAGAAGTACCTGAGAATTAAAATGAGTGCAAATATTCTAAAAAGGCTACCTGGCTCCCTTCCCTCTCACAGGAAGACTGAAATTTGTACAAGTGGCCCACAGACACAAAATGAACACAAAAAGAGGAGTTAAGGAGATATAGTCCCTTGCAAAAACTAAATTGTTCTTAAAAAGTTCCAATAATTAAAGGTGGTGAACTTTACCACACTCACTAAAGCCAATGACCTTCAGGTCTTTCATACAAACTTAAAACCAGTCTATCCCTCAATTTAATGATTTTTGGGTGCTAGTGGTAACAATGTGCTGAACGTACAGCTGAATTGGTTATCAGCAAAGGTTACATGAACCCAGTTTGTATAACATAAATCCACCACGTCTGGAAGAAAGTAAGCAAAAAATCCAGTGAACTCTTAAGGAACATTTGTGTAAGTTCATGGGAGTTTGAGCAGATTCCTTATCATTGAGAACAGTCAAACATAACTCCACTATTTAAAAAAAGGATTAAGATACAAGATCTATTACCAGTGATCAGCAACTTTGAACACTTATGGCATACAAACTTGAAAAGTATGGTACCTGGTGGACACCTAGGAAAGCCCACACCAAATCAGTAAAGATAATACTTCATTTGGCAGGCCTTGGAAACTATTTAAATGACTAAACAGATATAAGAAACAAAAAAGCTCACCCCAGTGAACGCAAAGAATTGAATGGAATCAATGATTTTATGTACAGGTTATTCTAGCAGGGGTTTTTTTTTGAGAGGAAAAGAGAAAAGATGGTAGCAGGAAGTATGTAATATCCAAAAATTTGAAGTGTGACATAGAAAAAAACAGCACCCAATAAACCCCTCAATTCTTGGTCTTGAACATTTATGTATTGGAACAGCCTAACATGTGTAATTATCCCCATTTTAGGTGTGAGGAGACACAGAGGAAGCATGACTTGGCCAGTGTAACAAAGCAGGATCAGTGACCGAACAAGGCTAGATTTAAGAAGCTTTTGCTCTCTCAGTGCCATGTTTGTGTGCTTGACCCTACCACCTATATGTCTTAGAGTGCAGCACCAAGTGCCCTGCTGGCAGGCTCAATGCAGCTTATTCAGATCACATCCCCAGAAGAGACACCCCTCCCATGAAGGCAGATCACCCAGTGCAGCCCATATCCCTGCACTGTCAGCAGTGTTCCGGCAGCTCACTTCGACCTCAGCCATCAGCATTTGCAACCCTCAGAGCACACTCCTGCAACTACTCCTCATCCAACTTTGTTTTGAAGGAAGAAGGAAACTGTAGACACTCAACTTCCTACTTTGAACCACTGAGTCTATTAACATTGATTCATCTTCATTTTGCCCAACTTCCATGCTCAAAACCACCAAACCACTAAAAAACAAAACCCAAATGTGAGACCAAGTGAGACATTTCACCCCCTAATATGGCCAAAATATGGCAAATATTGTTTCCCCCTAAGGGTAAAGCACCACCCAAAGAATCTGCCTGTATGGTCAGTTAATTGCAGAAGATGTGCCAGCTCTGAAAGCTTCCCTCACTTTAACAATTCATAACATAGAGATGCAATGATCTGGGTAAGAAGCCCCTGGATTCTATCTGTATTGAGACTGGATGACTGGGAAAATACACACATCCAGTCCTATCTTGTAGCAGATGGCAGCAGTAACCCACATTAACATATACAGGCTTAAGACAAAAATGTATTTTGTGAATTTATAAAAGCCATTACTGAAAATATATTTTCACCTTGGAAACAAACTGGTCTGTCACTCCTATGATCCAGACAAGCGACAGCTACTTAAACCTGGAATAAAATGCTCTTTAGCAGCAGTAGCTGCCTGGCTCAGGTATACCACAGGTACTGTAACACACCATCTTCACCAGCACTTCCACTTTTAAAATAGTGACTCTTTGCCTGATTCACTTGTAAGTTTCGCTGAATTACTACACTCCATATGACATCTGCTCTGTGGGGAACATGCCAACTTTAGGCTGTAAGCCATAGCCAAGCTGAACTTTTGTACAGTGTAGCAGGGGAGTAACCACAGAACTATGAACTTTAGAAGCAATTACAGTCATGGCATCCATCATGCCTAAGGGGCATCCTTCAACAATAAAAGAACTGCATTAGTTAAATGACAAAATCCCTATGAAGGATGAGGCAGTAGCAAGTAATGGAAACAATTCTGGAAGGGAACTACTACAATTCTAATTAAATTACATAAATTAATAAAATACAGTACTAGAGATAAATATCAAGTACTACTTATAAAATATGTAAGCAGCTCCTTTAGCACAGGGTCAATATACACAAGTAATACACATCAGTTTGTGAAGGGAGATGACAAGTACCTTTCTTTAATCCAAAAGGTCCATTTCAGGTTGCATGTTTGCTACTCAGTAAGTAAATATTTTATGTGCATTAATAAATCAGAGCACTGAATGAGACCAAGCTAAGATTACTCAGAAAACCCCTCCAAGCTGGGGTTAGATGGGAGTTATCAGTTAGAGTAGGTCTAAATGAAGACCTAGAGCACAGTGGTAATCAAGTTACAAAACTGGTAATCAAGTTACAAAACTGGTTTTGCTGCTGAAGCTACCTTCTCATCAACCTACTCTTAGAGCAATCAAAACTCTAGGTCTCCTGTCAGTTCTCTGCCTGCCAGCAATTTAGTCTTGGATTAATTTTTTCCATGTAAAATGTCATACTTTCTTCAGTTTTGGCTCTCAGAAATGTTACAGTTTATGGGCA
The DNA here is from genome assembly GCA_025920805.1 of Petroica traversi. NCBI lineage: Eukaryota > Metazoa > Chordata > Aves > Passeriformes > Petroicidae > Petroica > Petroica traversi. The sequence goes on from JAHLSL010000020.1 coordinate 6,333,857, forward strand.
TGTCACAGGTGATAAATTCAGCTGCCTAAGCAGGGGATCTCCTCCCTGTCTACTCTGGGACGACACACTATTCAGAAGCCTCTGAGGAGCCATCAAGACAACCTTCCTTCTTGTTTTGCCATATTTCTCACACCATTTACATTAAAAGAAAAGTAAAATCCATGACCAGTACTTTGGCTCAGGGACAGAGACATTACTTGAGACAGAACACGTATTTCTCCCCTCATAAAGTGTCAAATCCCTCAAGTATCTCATTCTAAGCACTACTGCTTGACTAAGATTACTGGCAACAGAAGATGGGACAGTAAGTGTAGTACATTTACTTGCAGGGGAAGTTGCTGCAAGAATGAAAACAAAACCCCACAGCAATGAATGTGACATGGAAGTGAACCAGAATCCAAGGAAGCTGTGGTGTGAACTTCTAACTTTTCAGCTAATGCAGTTTCCTGGGACGTGACTCAGTGAATGTCACACCAAGGAGAGCTCTAAGCCAAGCTGCTCCACTCCTTAGATATTTATTTTAGCCAGAATGCTATTAGTCAAAAAAGCAGAAGCTGCTACCACTTGCCATGTTTTGACAATAGGTTCAAAACTGACAATATGTCAGGTAAGATCAGCAAAAACTTAAAAAGGCATAAGCAACTCTTTACATGTAGGCACCAAAATGTTGCCTAACATGCAATTCTGCTTTAGGCAACACTGATTGCATCACTTACTCCCTCTGACTAGGGCATTTTAGACTATGTCTTGTACCTCAACTTTTAATGGGCACACAATTTCAGGCTAAACAGACCAGCTGCCTGGAATAGATGGTGCTACAGAGGAAAAAACATTCCACACTGCTGAATGGGACTTGCATGCTGGATTTTGTTCTAGTCCCAAATTCAGAAATCTGGATCCAGCCCTTAATAGACTACAGCTATTGACTTACCCTTTTGGTCATCCCAGGCCTGAGGATTATGCAGTCTCAACCATTGTACACTCTTGGCTTAGGGCAAAATGTCAGTGTTTATCATCTCCTCAAAATGATTACTCTACTGATCAGCCTTAGTTTATTCTCTCCTGCATTTCAAGACAAAACAAAACAATGTACTAATCACCCACTGGCACTAAATAATAGCAAGAGACAGCAATGTCTGGGGACAAATGAAATTAAATAGAGAGCTGTGCATTATCAGTATTGTTCTGGCAATACAGTTCATTTTGACACATGGCATGATTTCCCCATTGGAAGCTGTGCAAGAGACATTAAATAGGGAGCAGTGATGTATTATCACTTCTGCTGAACATCTGCTTATGTATAACTACACAAATGACAGAAAAGGAGTAAGTGACTTTTTTAGTAACACTAACTTAAAATCAGCATTTAAGAATGCACATTAGTCTTCTATAGACTATGAACTAATGGTTTCTTGCACTTCCTCTGCTGCTGAACATCTCAGAATCCACACAAGAGAAAAGTCAAGCAGCCACCTTTTCACTGAAAAAATAAACAGCACTCATCCCCTCTGCCTGTCTGTTTTCAGGAAGACTGGACAAAACCTTACAGCTTCCAAATTCCTACTTTTAAGTCAAATGTTTGAGGAGATACACCCAGCATAAAACCCAGTGCCTTAGGTCAACATACAGAAAGCAAGTAAGTTTGGCTTTTATCAGCTGAAGTAATTTGGAGAGTCACAAGCTGGAACACGCACTTCACTTGTTTTACACTATAAACTTACTTTAAGGAAGCAACAAAGAAAATAAAGAATTAGCTTGGTTTTAATAATTAACTGTTAAATGGCCACAATATACCCACACAAGTACTCCTGAGATTTAAAGCACCCTTTTGCAGTGGAATTGAGTTTCCAGAAGTATCTGCATCAACATTTCAAGAAAAATAAAAACAAACAAAACTCACCCACAAAACACCAAAACACATTAATTATACCATGCTGGATGAATGAAGTGGATTCAATCCAGTGCCTCAATACTCATTGAGGCATGACAGAATGTAAGCTCTAACTTGCCTGGCTTAATTTAGATTAATTAAAGTACTCTTATTAACACAGTTAATTATTTTAGCTTATGCAGAAACAATAGACAGGTAAGACTTATAAACCTGAAATGCAATAAATTCTTTGGGCTTTGTTTACAAGTTAGAAAAAACCATACCCATCAGTCTTTCAGACAGAAGAGCCACATGGATTAGTGTTTTTAGGGAGGAAGAAAAACCCCAAAGACAGTAAAAAAATTGACCCCAGTCTAAGGCTAACCAAGCTCACACTCTGCAGAGGAGAGAGACTGCCCTCCAGTGTTCAGTCACCAGACGTAAGTGCAAGGGATAGGTTTTCTGCTCTTGGATGCACTCATGGAGCTGGAAACTCGTCTGAGAAAGGTACATTAACGATAACCAGATTGGCTTCTTCCCCCTTCTACTTACTGATTTAGTCGGGCTGGTTTGGATTTAACATTAGGTACCTCAGATGCAATGATTTATTGAGACCTAAATAATACACATTTACTTTCAGGAGACTGCTAAAAAGGTAGTTTTTCCTAGTAGAGGGAGAAATCATTAATAGACTCAACTTCTGCCAACTCTGTTGGAACTCTGCTGACCTATTTGCAAGTGTTAGTGGCTGCAGGTATGGCATGTTTTGGTCACTATTGAGACTGAGGTCCTATGTTATTATTATGAATGCATTATCAGCATGCACTGAAAACAGATCCAGACTGTCTAAATAATGAAAATCCCATGCCACCAAAACCCTTTAAATTAAGGAGTCAACAGGTCACTATTAAACTTTTATATGGAAATCACATTTTTCTGCATCCCAAAGGCTTTCATAATATTTTCTGTTCATGCTTTTGCGTCTCAATATAGTAAATTACTATTTATCAGGAAACCAATTAATCTTCTCCATGCCTTCCTAGGGATGTGCTGGATCACAAGTCCACTTCAGTCAGTGAAGTGGATCTCCACTCTACATCTCCAAACTTAAAATCAAAGCTCACACATTATTATGGTTTTGACTTGTTTTAGGAGCTCATCACCCAGGCTGATGTGCCACATTGTTTTATTTCAAGAATTTCATCAATTACAGGTCCAAGACACAAAGTGTGCAAACAAACTGACTAGTTTTAGGGCACCACAATCAAATCTTTAGCTGACCTTAACTGAAGGTAAATAAATAGCACAAATGCAGTCATGTACGGCTCCAGAGTATGTACACTTATCAACAGGGACAAGGTAACAGAGCATCTCAGGTGTCACAACTTCATATTCTTTAACAGATATTCAATTCAGCACCAGTCAGCTCCAAGCCACAAGTCTATTACGATTTTAGATGAATTCTGGATTTTACAGAAACAAAACTATTAGCTATGCATATTCATATACATATACTCATCTGTAAAATGAACTGTTCCAACTCCAGCAGCTCTCAACTTAATAAATTCAAACTTCCTTTCTATTTTTAAGCCAGATTGACATTCCTCACAGAAAAATCCTTAACAAATAAAGACCTATCAAACATTTTAGTAAGAAGGTAAGTATTCTGTTTTCTCACTTTAGTTCTTTCATGAAGCAAGGTCTTCTGGAGTCACAGTTATGGATTTTAAGAGTTTTCACAATACAGCATTATTAAATTATTGGGAGAGACATCAGAATAGGAATTATAGATTTCCAAGTAAAATTGAATGACTTTTTACTATGAACTCTCTCATTTGATTTCCCATAAAACACAACAGTGAAGAGTGAGTGCAGTTTGTTCAGGGCTAGTAGCCTTCGAACAGGCGAGAGGAAATGTCTGATCCTGTTTGTTTCAATGCCATACACGCATTCACCTTTAATCAGCAGTGCTCAGGAGCTCAGAAAAGCAGAACACATATTTTAGGATCACACTCTGAATCAGCAGCAGTCACTATGAGAAGAAAAAAACCCAGGTACCCTAGGGCTCCTCAGATAGCAGGGCACAGTCCTGCTGGTTCACCCACCTGGACCACAGTCACCTTGGGAGCAGGAACACGCTGATTAAAGCTCTCTTCTCTCCTGCATCTCTCCCTGCTCTTCAGCCCTTTCCTCCATCACATAGAAGAAGCGCTGCCTTTCTCATGACACAGCACAGGAAAAGATTTCTCCCTCTCATCCCAAGAAATACAGAAGTAACTGCAGCTAGAACCACTCATGCTATGCAAAAGATGTGTTCCCCAACTACTTATAAACTACTCTTAAATTAAGACAGATTGGTAAAAAGCAGGCTCCCTCAGCAGGCAGAACAACACACCTATGTGCAACCCTAATTCAATTTTTCTGAACACAAGATAAAAACAGAATTTTTTGGAAGGACTGACCATTCAACACATTTGTGCTCATCAGGTTATTCATCAGCACAGAACTACGGCATATATTCATCCCTACCAAAGCAAATTATTCAATATTTCTGACTGACCAGCAAGCATCTCAGATCTAAATGAACACTGTTGTAACAGCATCCAAAATATCAGTGTTGTCTTTTCCATTAGTGTATGATTGACTTTCATGTGAAGTCAATAATAAATCTTTTCAAAAAGCAGAAGATACTCAAGAAAACAGGAAAAAAAGTTTAAAAGGGAAAAAATAAACACAGGGCTAATTCATTTTTCAAAATATGATGACATTAACAAAAGAAAGACCCTCTCTGACCAAAGAGGAAAATTTCAAAAAGGAGAACAGAACTTGCAGAAAAGAAACGTTGAGGAGGCAAAATATCAAGAGGCCCATATTTGTGTCCCAAAAAAGAGTAAGGTAGAAGCAGTTTTCACAACACAGACACAAGCAGAAAACCTCATCTTTGGTCCACTACAAACATGCATGCTGATATCAAGTTTACCTACCAGTCTGGTACTGAGTGCCAATCAGTGAATATTCCACCTGTACACTGAGCACCACATTCAATTAGATGACCTGCAAGACTGGGAAAATGGCATTAAAGTAACTTAATATAATGCAAAATCAATTTTCACAAATCCAGCTTTAAAATGCAATAGTACAATGGAAATAGAGTTAAATAACAAAACATGCTATTTTCCACCATAAGTATATCATACAATTATTAATTAAGGCATTAAGCAGAACAAGGGATCCTGCAAGATGATTATGATGATTCTCCTGCAAAAAATGAATCCCTAGAAGATTATCTCCCACCTAAAATCAAGTTTGCTTAGTCATTTCAAATCTTGATCTAAATTCAGTATCTTAGTAGTCTGCATTGTGTGTAACTAAATAGACAAAGACCATTTTTAAATAAAGAGATAGAAAACATCACCTCCAATGTGAAGGACACAATGTATTATGATTATGTATTACTATTTTCAAATTTTGATTTTTATAGTCTATAAATATTCAAGAATTATGGGGAGACACTTCATCTGTATAATCTCCAACTCTGTGGAACCTGAATGAATTTCTCTCCACATTTTTTTCTCAAGCACAATAATACTAGAATGTGCTCAGGCTAAGTAACCACTCATTTTTACGAGGACTTCAATTCACAATGCAGATACACAATGCAGAATGTTAAGTTAGGTGGTGTAATTCTACCCCTTTCTAGATCAGATTCCTAAACTTAGGACTACAAAAAGGATTTTTAAATGGGAGTTCTGACACATCAAACCCATACCAGGACACTGCCCTCTAACCAAACCTGCTTTTGTGCATCTTTCAGAGTAAAAAAGATGCACCACCCCAACTATCAACAGTGGCAGCCAAACAAAAAAACCTGGGAATCTGTGGCCTGTGCTCTAAGATTTCATCTCTTGACACAAAATGAACAGCAAGAGGAAACCAAGCTCTTAAAGAAAATCTTTCAACCCTTTCTTTCTTTTCTTATTTTAAGCTGGTTCCAGAATGAAGTTTCTGTAATTTCAATTCAGAGTGAGAGTAGTAAGTGAGCATTAAAAAAATAACTCCAAATATAACAAAAACATAAAAATAAATTAATGCAATGATAAAATGAAAAATTAGTATGTGCTGAAAAAGTTGGTAACTTGACATTATGATATGAAATATAAATTTACCCAATTTCTTCTTATATCATTTACCTTCCTGCAGCTAGCAAGTCATAGTCATCCCTATTCCAGCCAAACTAGAAGAAAAACACAAATATTTTAAATACATAGAAGTTTCATACAGTACAAAAAACTGCACAAAGTATGTTCTTGGCTTTGAATAACAATGCACTGAATATATTTTTCCTTAACTGTAGAAATCTAAATAACAATAATTGGCAGGGACTGTACATGGATTTGAGTTCCTACACAGCAAATTAGCAAAAAAAACCTCTGACACATTTCAGTTTTCCTCATATTGATAGACCCCAACAAATACAAACTCTTAAAGTCATACCCTCTTCAGAAAAACTGGAAGTACATCCATACTCCTTAAAATCTGCACAATCTATAGGTTTAAAAGTACAGTACCTATCTTGTATCACCTGAACAAGCCACTATGTGTCTTCAACTTCTGAAAGTTATCGGTTTCTGGAATACTACCAGCCACCCTAAGAAACTGGAAGTATGCTTTCTATTTAACTAGAATCTTTTCCCCAAGTTCAACCTAGTGCAAGCAATACAGTAATTTTTTCTTATTTAACACTTGGCAGAAATCTTCCTAAAACCTTTCCTAAATAAATTAATTACAGTCTCTCTGGAGTAGATAATACACACTGTCAGTTGTTATTTTGTGAATGTAAACAACCAGGAATAAAATAAGAAATAATAACGGAAATTGTAAATGGAAAATAAATTAGGCAATGTTTGACATGCACAAAGTCAAAAGAGAACACATACTCTCCTATTTTAAATATGCACCAAAAGAAAGCTTCTGTATTTCACCATGCGTAATCCTTCACAAAAATTCTTGAAAAAATACTTCAAAAAACTAAATACTCTGCTTGTACAACTTTTCAAATTGCAAGTAATTTCAGAACTTCTGCATTGAAACTTGACTACTTTAAACAAAACTGCTTACCCACTGAATGAAAAAACCCAGTGTTTTAAACCACGTTATGTGCTACCCCTCAATCAGAGTGAGCTCTACTATCGACACCTTGTGGTAAAGAAAAATACAGTTGCACACCAGATTTTGAAGAAAGGAAAAAAACCCTCAAAACAAATGTAAGAGTGAAATACTGGTGAAAAAGGCTAAGACGTCCTTAATTTCACCCATGCTTTCCAGTTAAATGGTATACAAGTTAACAAACATCCCTGGTGTCAATCTGGAAGAAGTGGAAGCTGACAACTTTTCATGCATGTAAGAAAAAAATACAAATGCTCACTATTTTTAATTTAGTATCTACATTTTCATAAGGAACAAAAATCATCCGACAATGACTGCTGAATATTTACTCATATATATTCATTATCATACAGAATGTACTTACAGAATGAATGAGTGGTCCTAACACAATCCCACTGTCAACACATCTGCCTGTCACAACAATATCAGCTCCAAGGTCTAGAGCTCTGCTTATTGGTCTCGCACTAAAAATGACAAAACACAAGAGTAAGTACTTTCACTTTCTAAAGCATCATTTAAAAAAAACTTCCCTCACACACACAGGTTAAAAATAACTTTAAAATTGCCTAAGAAAACAATAAAATCTACTTTAACAACCAACTTGTCATTAGGTATATACATCACGAGTATTTTAAAGAGCAGTCATCAGACACTATCAAATTCAGGTACCTAAATAATATAACTGAAACACTGATCTTGACATCCAGAGAAACTTTCTTGAGCAAAGTGCAGAGAGAGACACTTCTATCACCAATTACAGTGTTTTTCAGAGATTCACTAACTGTTTAATTTGCAGATGAGTGTATGAAGATGAATATTCTTCACAGACAGCCTGGTGACTTTGCCCTCCAATTTAAACCTTTCAGGTCCATTACCTAAGTGACTTAAGAACTTGCAATATCGTGCAACTTCAAGAGCACTGTGCAAGAACAGGATCACCAGTTGGAAGAGATGCACATGACCACTGTCCCATTTCTTAGCCCTTCCCTTGTATTTGTCCTGGTTAACACTGAAGTGGATGGTGACAATGAAAATGTGACCGTTCACAAAGAGGTAGCTAGAACACCTGCATTCAGAGATTTATGGAAACCCTAAGTTTCATAAAGGAGGGAAGGGAGATCTTTCAAAACAGTGACCATCCAGAAAAACTGGTTTCCAAAATGTCAACAGTATGCCTGACACAGAGTTCAGCACAACCCAAAAGAACTTCCTATGGCACTCTGACTACGTCCCAGTACTTGAATTCCTTGTCTGCACTTCTCTGGTGACACCACTGTGTCCATGCAACTCCTCCATGTTGCAACAGAATACGCACCATATGAAAAAGCATTTCTGCAACTGCAATTAAACTAACACTGTTTTGGCTTGAACTAAAACCTGAGGATTCACAGATGCTATATTGCTAAGGAGCGGTGACTTACAAGGTTGTAAACTAAAACTTACTTACAAGTTGCAAACAAATTTTTTCCCATTGCCTGAGTAATTCAAAGGTGAACTTAGTATACAAAGTACATCTAAATACAAAGCAAAACAAATTCCTGTATTTACATGTTAAATTTATTTGTTCATAACAAATACAACTCGCTAAAATAACTCACCCAAGATACACATTCATGCTGTGAACATTCTCTGGAAATTGTTTGCCACTCTCTAAATCAGTGATACCAGCTCCTTTTAAGTTCTCTTTCTGTTAGAAAACAAGCAGAACACCCACACTATGAGTATTTTGAAGTTTCTGCTGTAAGCTTCTCATTAGTATCAAACAATAGATCCACTTCATAGCAACTCTAAGCCAAGCATAATTATTAAAAGTATCAGTTGAATGGCTAAAAGCATTAGATACACTTTTAACCACAACTTTTCCAGCACGCAGAAAATTAAGGCAGTCTTTCAAAAATGTAATGTTCATTTATATATGACCAACAACAATGAACTAGGCAGTTTAACTCCTGTAGGACTAAATAAATCAAATCCTGCAAACAGAAGCGTGTCTGCCACATCTGAATGGTGTCATGGCCAGAGAACAAGGCTAGTCCTGTAGCTTCACACAGTACTTAGAATAAGCTGTGTTTCCAGAGAAGTAAGTGGGTGGAAGGGTGTGTTTTTGACCATGAATTAGGCAGTTTGGCAACCCAGTGGATTGAGGGGACAGTGACTACAAAGACTCAATGTCCATGTAAACTGTAAATACTAATCTACAGGTGGGATCTGTAGTGTGGGAAAAAAATCCAAACTTCTACTCTGAACTAATTTGGTATTCTATGTTAATGACTGAAATCTGCCAAACCACAAGTAGCATTTACCATGTTTCATGTATCAACAGTAGAAGCTGTCTGTAGACCATAAAAGTTGTGTCCTTTTTGTTCCTGTAAGTTATGTACTGACAAGAGCATAGAAAACAATGCACTTCAGACATATCTGTAACAAGCTCAAATAACAACCACTCTACTATTGTACCAGTAACGAAATTCTGGCCCCCAGACAGGAAAGTAATTTCAGTAGGGCAGAAGTTTCTTAAAAGGAAGTCCAAGCACTGCACATAATTTGCAAATAAAAAATCTTACTTGATGATCTTCCACATTCAAGAGCATGCAAGGAGTAACAGATCCTATGCAGATAAATAATTTTCCAAGTTACAGGCAGAGATTTAACCACAGTGCAAACTTCTCCTAACTACTTTAATGTATAAGCTCTTGTCCCAGCAGCTTTTCAGGTATGGCCAACATTTTTTTGCAGATCATAGATAAAGTGTAATTCTTTAAGTAAAAAAAAATCCCTTAATCTTTCAATTTTTGGGTTTTTTTTAATATTTAAACTCCAATCCTTTCACTTAACATTACTTTACGACCTGTAAACTAATTACTTAAAAAGAGAAAACCAGCTACCTACAAACAAAGTAACACCAGGAAATGCCTGTAAACCACTAAAAAAGCTAGAAGGGATAAACATTTGAATGTGTGGTAGCTACACCATACCCAGATGATTATCTAATTTAGACAGGAGCAGTAACAGCATGTAATAGCTTCTCCTGAAGGGGAGGCAGACCTTACAGCAGATTCACACTTTTCTTCAGAAAACTAAACAGAAGATCCACAAGCTTATAAAATTCACCCCCACGACATACCAAACACCAGATGTGCCAAGAACTCTATTGATGCATTAAGAAATCCAAAAGATAATGAAGAGCAACGCTTCTGATAGTAGAACACCACTGCATAAAAGCACACAAAGTTCCTATGGTGCAGTAAGTGCCACCTTCATGCCATACAGATTCATGCTAAGGCTAAAAACAAAGTGAAATACCTCACTCATCAGATCATCTCCAGCAACAACAGCTATTTTCAAGTCAACATCTGCTTTCTTTGCCACCTCCTGAAGGGCAGCTGCACAAGCCAGTGGATTAATCCCACCAGCATTACTGATGACACGAACACCTAACAGAAAAAAAACGGCAAATAAAGTTCAGCAGCATCAACAATCAATCACATGTATCTAAAAAAGTGTGCTAAAACACAAGAAAAGTATGACCTTTGCAAGACAGCAGATATTTAAGCAAACAAAACACTAAAACCATATTAAAATACAAATCACATTTAATCTGTAAAAGGATCAGAATAAGCCAACACAAAATTTAGAGAAAAGTAACTGCTTCTCATCTATTCTTTATGAATAGAAGGAGAAAGTGACCAGAAAGAGACACATGAGGCATAAAGCATCAAACATCTCCGACAGGAACAGTAGCAGGCACTGTGAAGCTTTACTAATATAAACAAAAAAAGAGTGATTGGAAAGTCATATTGCAGAATCCTATGGGAATTTTGAAAAATTTAAATTACCTTGAAAACATCTAGATCTCATGTTTTAAACAAGATCTGTAAAGCAATCTGCCATTCACAAATTAAAGCTATAGTAAGAAATACATGCAAATAAAGGCATATATTTACAGTTATAACAACTATCTTACATCAATGCAACTTCACTATCAGACCTGTACCACACATAAATTACAATGGAATTTTTCATAGAATTCTAGAATGGTTTGGGTTAAAAGGACCTTAGGGATCACCTAGTTCTAAGTCCCCTACTATGGGTAAGGTTATTCAGGGCTCCATCCATCCCGGCCTTGAATTCTTCCAGGGATGAGGCATTCACAACTCCTCTGGACCTGTACCAGTGTCTCACCATTCTCACAGTAAAGGATTTCTTCCTAGTACCCAATCTAAATCTACACTCCATTCAGCTTGTGGCCATTCCCCCTTCTTCTCTCACTACACATCCTTGTAAAAGTCCAGCTCTCTTGCAAGCCTCCTTCAGGTACTGAAAGTGCTGTAAGGTCTTCCCAGATCCTTCTCTTCTCCAGACAGAATAGCCCAACTATTAGCCTGCCTTCCTAAGCACGTATATTGAATTAACACGCAAACTCATGCAAGCAGCAGCATACCTTTCCTGTGAATATCTTTTATATAGGGAGCCATGGCAGTGGAGACGAAATCCGGAGTGTAACCTAAAACCTGAAATGAGTAAGAGCTGTAACCACTTCTTACAGGTAGGTCAACCCAATCCCCTTCCTTGCTTAACAGAGAAAACAGGGAAGAGCAACTACCTCTCAAAACGTTTAGGTAATACGATGGGAAATGACATGAATACTTTCACGACATGAACCTGAATAGATGCAAATTAATATAAATGAATAAAAACTACACTTAAGAAACTGTGTCCCAGTAACCCGGTATGTCTCCAAAAGGCTTCGGGCGCGATTTGGGCAGAAGGAGAGCTCGGGGGTCGGAAAGCACCGGAGCGCACCCTCCCCGGCCAAGGCCAGCACGCTGGGGCCGGACACCGGCTCTACTCACGGGAGAGCGGGCCCTGGCAGCCGTCAGCAGCGACATGGTGATCTCGGACAGGTAATCGAAGACGAGGAAATCCAGCTTCCCTCCGTACAGCAGCTGCGGCACTGCAGGGCAGGCAAGAAGCCACCGTCAGCGCGGGGCACCCGGCCCGTACCCTACCCTACCCC
>JAHLSL010000020.1:6346309-6385170 GCA_025920805.1 Petroica traversi
TTGGGAAAAGGGGCGGGAGGAAGTTTTTTAAAGCCGGAGTGCGCGGGACTGGGTGCCTGGAGGTTTGCGGGTGTCGCGTAGCGCCGCTGTAGGGCTGGGATGGGGCCGAATCGGGCCGGGCCCACGCTGGACTCGGGCCGGTGCCGGGGGTGCTGCGGGCTTGGCACCCATGTCACCAGCCAAGCGTGAGGCCGTGTGTCGGGGCAAAACCTCCGCAGTGCAGACCCCGTGATAAGTAAAGCTCGGGACAGCGCCAGACGTGTGTCAGATAGCCCGGTTATGGAGTTCTTATGAAACCCTTTCCTCCTCTCCTAAATACAAAATGCGTTTATTAAACAATCAGGCTTTTTGTGTGGGAGTGTGCGTCACTGTTCTGAGAGAAAGCGTTTCTCATGTCCTGAGCTGAATTTCTAGTCTGTGATGTACGGAAAATGTCACCAACCCAGGAATTCCCTCAGGTACAAGGAGGAACGATTTCCTAGTCCTGGCGCCTGAGCTGCAGGGCATCGCCACAGAGGGCTAATCCTGTACAGGTGCTCCTGTGCCTGTACCAGAGTCTGATGTGCTGCTCTGACACGATAACAGCCTGGCCTTCCTTAACAGGTACACTTCTGTTCCAAGTGGGTTCCATTTATACCTTGCAAATGATACAATAATAAAATCGGGAGTCTTTGCAGGAGGAGTGTTTAGTGCAACACTGACAATGCGTATGTGGTGATGATGAGAGGGGGTTTTACTGATGTAAAAAGCGGCCACGTTGAAAATAACTACTTCTGGAAGACAGATGCTTTGTGTAGATAGATGTTAAAGTGTCTTCCACGAGTGTTTTGATGCGGAATACACTGCAGTCAGATTGCAGCATAGCAGGAAACGGGGCTAATGCTCTACAAGTCATGCAATGCTCTCAAACCCTGGGGTGAAATGAGGATGCAGTTTGCGTTGGCTGAGACACCCATTACCAACGTGCCACAGACCTCCCTTCCGTGCTTAAACACATCCAAAATAAATGCCAATCTGAACAGGTAAACAGAATCATTGATAACCCGTGAATGTAAGTAAAAGTTCTGCTGGAATGGGTTGGGCCAAGTTTTCATGCTGGAAAAGTGAACTCCTGAGCATGGGAAGAGCTGGCTGCTGACACCAAGCGACCCAGAGGCCGGCAGGTGGCTGTGTTTCACCACTGTCCGCACCCTCCTCGCCTGCAAAACAATCTCTGGCCCCAAAAACAGCCGCCTGCTCCCACCAGCATCCTCTGGGCGTTTCTTTCTCTCCAGATGAACCAGGCATTCTATCTGTATTGAGAAATAAATATTCACATGTGCATGTGTACGTTGGAATCTAGAAGGTGATTTATTCCTTTAACTTCTTTCAAGTATTTTCACAGCATGGATTTTGACAGCCACTCCTCATGGTTCAGGGGAAGGACTGGATCTTGCTTTGCCAGAAACCGTTTCAAGGTCCTTAAGGGACCTTAAATACAATTCTAGCAAATTTGCATATGGATGATGATGTCTGTTAATTAATATCCTACATGTATTAAATACTAACACACACCTATTAGTTGATCTCCCAAAACCACAAAGATAGGATTTAGGATTGTTTCCATTATTTGCAGTCATGCAGTGGAGAAATAAAGGGATCAAAGCCTGTGTTCTGTTGTTTCCCACAGCGAATTTGTTTCTTACTCAATTTATACTTGTCCATAAATAAGTAGATTATTTAATAAGTTTATTGAGTTTCCAGCCAAACAATCCATTTTTCTGAGAGGGTAATTTATTCACTACTTCTATCCCCTCTATTTCACAAATTATTTTCTTAAAATAGACTGAGTTTTCATTACCATCATCATTCCATCCTGAGCAGTAATGATTAGCTCCGAGCCCATTATTTCATACAGGAGGTTAAGATTGTTTCCATGAAAACAGTGGCTAATTATATAGAAGTTCTTTTCCAGGTAGGCTTGGAAGCAATGTTCTGTGATGATCAAGTCTTAATTTTTAGATTTTTTGAGCTGATGCAACAGATTTTAGGAACAGTTTATTGCTCTTTGAGGACATCAGATGGCACTGTGTGTTTGTCAGTGAAGCCCAAAAGAAACAACAATCAGTAACAAGTCTGTGTGAAATTCACAGACAGGAGGTGCTAGTAAAAGACTTGACTGTATTTGTGACCTATGTAGGGGATATGGGTCAACAATAAAAGCTGTCACAACTCACTCACATGATAGGAACCCAGTGCTTAATGTAAACTTTTTAAGGATAAGCCAGAATTCCTCTCATAATTTGTGAGAATAAAGTGGGGGAAAGAAAAATCTTCTGGCTTGAATTTTTATGCCAGAGAAAGAAAAATACTACTGATTAAAAAAAAAATAAATAAAGAAGACTCGTTTTTTCTGCTCATGGTTTACATGGAGATAAATCTGAGCTTCACTTTCCTTCAGAGATCCTAAATACTTACATTTACATTTAATAGGTTAGTGCTATTATCTTTCAAACTTAAGCCTGTGCTTCTCTTCCTATAAACAGATTCATGCACCAGTATGGAGCACAGATAATGTGTAAAAGAACTGTGGAATTCATCCTTCCACTTCCATCATCCTGAATTTATGGCCTTCAAGCCTAATCCTGGAGGTCAGGGAGGACAACACAGTCCAAATCCACTTTCCATAACATTTCTAGGATTTTTCTGACAGTCAGGCTTCCTCTGATTGCTTAAAAAAATACAAGCAAAGTAATTCACAGGCCAGAGGTTTATTGAGAAATACATTTAATTTTTGCTGTATTCCCTTTAATGTTATTTTCAATAAGTTCTTGTCCAAACCAATAATACCAGCCTATATGTTCGATTATTTAAGTATGCTCTGTTTAGTTTATTGAGGCTCTGTCCTCTCAAGTAATTACAAAACACTCAGCAAATATTTGAATTTACTACTTATCTCATTCCCACAAATTTGTGCATCTCTTTGTTTAACAAATAAGTTCACTGTTCTTGCCCTCAAGGTAAAGTATACACTGCAATCTCTCTTCTGTAGACAGTCTGAATACCAACCTTTTCTAAGTGAATCAACAGTTGAAAATGGTTTCTGGATTTCAGTAAGGCAGAGAATTAACTATGTTGCATAGAATACCCCTAAATAAGGCACAAACAACTCAAAGCTCAATAATGTTTCAGTGAACATGAGTTATCTTCCAAATTATCTTGACTTCATTCCTTTATTTCACATTCCTTTTTTCAGATATAAGTTCACTCTTAATACCTTAAGATTTGAAAGAAGTTTAAATTTTTATTGCATGAAATTTAGTAAGCAGAATTAACTAAAGAGGAACACTAAAATTTTTCAAAAGTAATATAATGGCTCATTCAAACCATCAAATATCTGGTTTATGGATATGATATGTCTTCAGATGTACTATGGTGATGAAGTGCCTTGATTTTTGGCAAATTATTTAAAATGTGTTTGTAGTAATATTTTAAATCAAAATAAGAACTATATATTAAAGCAATAACCCTTGGTTATTCTTTGCAGACAACAAAGAATAGGTGTTTTAGGTTATTAAATGTGCTGACGTGAAAAGTCATTAATCAGTGTAAATTCGTGTTTTGATTTAAGAGAATACATTCTCCTAAAATTATTAAAGAATACACTCGAAAGTCTGTCTTCACAGTTTGGAGGCAGCAAAATATCCCATAATTTCTTCCCAAAATGAAAGGTTCCAGCTGACATGAAGTCCAGACATTTGTTACTGTCTTCACTCGGTTTTCAAGGAAACAACTATTTCCAGCCAGTGTTTGAGCTGAAGCACAGCAAGTACCTGTACTGGTGTCACAAATGTAAAGGAAATAAAGGCTCTCCCTTATAGAGCAACTGATTTTTGTTGACTTATTTCACTTCAGGAAGGGTGACGAAGAAGTGTGCTGCACAGAGTGGACTATCCAATTGGAAAAAAAGTGTTCTGAGTTACCTTTGCCCACATTTTGAAAATTGAAAGAGAAAGATAAGTTACAAAACTTTTTCATTTTCACTTTGGTGCACTTTGCTTTCTAGTACACCATCAGCATAACTTCACTGCTAGACAGCTTTTTAGTTGTCTCTGTTTCTCATCCTAATTATCACTCACTCATTGATTGACATAGCAAAGGGGATTTTGCCCACTAATCTGTTTAGTAATACCAGCAGGGTGTTGTGTATTGGTGATGAATAGCGAAGCATAGTAGGGATTTTTTTTTTCAGCCTTTACAATTTGGTATTTTTCAATATTTATTTTTAAATAGGAAAATTATCTTCTGGAGCATCTAAAAAAATGCAAGTTCAAGTCAAGTCCACTGAACACTTACAGTTAAACAGAAATAAAAGGCTATTGGGAATCTTAAAACTCGTCACTAAAGCATTTCTAAAATGTTGTAGACTTGATTTTTCAGGTTAGAGTCTTATTGGCAAGTAAGTATGAGCTTAGAAAACAGCTGTTTTTCCAAGGCAGCCATAAGGATATTCTGATACTCAGGAACTAATTTACAGACACAAACATGTTTCTTCTGTTTGTTTTTCTGAGGAAAGGTTTTCAATGAATAATGGGAAGGTGTTGGATAGTGTCCCGGTGGCTGAAAAAAATAGAAATCAATATTTAGTTGAAGAAAGCTCTTTTAAACAAACAATAATTCACCTTTACTCTATCCTCAAAAATAAACTGCAGGAGAAGAGTACACTGAGTTTGAGAACTCTTCCACCTGTGCTACACAAATTGTTCCTCATCCGCTAGCAAACCAGCAAACAGATTTACTGGAAAGAAAACCCTGTCCAGAAAATCAACATGGCTAAATTAGGCTGGACACGTTTCAGGGTACAGTTAGGTCTCTAGCACACTTGTTTGGTAAGTGGGTCAGCTGTTTTGCAGCCAGGACCCACCAAGACAAAACGGTTTGTAAGGGAGGAAAAATGCCACATCGTCATTCCGCTAAGAATATGCATTGGTTTCAACTTATTTAAAAGTAGGAATAAGATCTTTCTGTATAATGAAAGGTAAAATCAGAGAAGAAAAGAAAAAAAAGAAACAAACATATGAAATTATTAAATATTCAAGGCTAAATCAAGACCATGTAATCAGTAAAGCAAACAAAAATTTCCTGAGGTTTAAATATTTACATCTTCTGCTAAGAAATACTACAGTTGTAACCACAAATACAGCTAAGTAACACTTATTGCAGTGTGCAAATATTTGCTAATCATTAAGGCAATGTTGAAAATTGACTCCTTCATGAATGTAAATATATACATTGATAATTTTGTGTAACATAAGCACCTGACTGAAAATTCAGGTTTCCTATTCTCAACCCATTTGTAGGGTTAATGAGTCTTTTGTTTTTCCCATCAATTAGCCATTTATCTTGAACATTGAAACTCTATTTATACATTGTTATTATGTCATTGCAGCCATTCTCATGGTTTAATTATAAAATCTAGGGGTTTTTAACTCAAGATTAACTAGGCTTTTATTGCCAGAGTTGACTGTTGTCATCTTCCTTGACTCCTGAAATTCTTGCCTGGGAACACAAGACAACTTTTTTCATTTTCTGCTACCAGATAGTTTTCTGACAGAGTTTCCAGCCTATATGTACTACTCCTAGTGACAAAAGGGAAAGATGTGTTCTTTATTCTGTCAGAGGATGAGGGATACCTGAATTGTGCTTTGTGGCTCACCTATTGCATCATGAGCAGTACGTGCCCACCTGTACTCTGCAGTGTGTGTCAGTGTTAAAGCTGGGCCAGTTCTTTCACAAAGTTCATACCAGCAACCTACTCGTGCTATCCTGTCGTACCTAAGGGGATCCTGCTGGTGCACAGCCTCTGGAATGGTATCTCTAGGAGCTGTGGATCTTTGTGTAATGAAATGCAAAGAAGAAGCAAAGCAAGCTCAGTTTACGAGCAGCAGTGACAAAGAGGTTCAGTTTCCTCAGTCCACATTAACAGCACCAGTGAAGTAACTATAAAAAACACAACAGCAGAGAGATTTCTACCCAGCTCTCTTTACTTTATTTTTACTCTTTAGGAGACAGAAGTAACCCTGCAGAGGTGGAACCATGTCCTATTTGTATCAGTAAGGTCAACAAGAGCACATTCTGCACATGGCTCTTGAAGGTAATTCATAGCAGATTTGGAAAGACAAACCTTTAGCATCGGTCATGCTTTGGCAAAGACTCTTGGCAGCCTGGCTGCTAGCTCACTCGCCATCAGTACAGTCACTGGAAAGCTGACTCTTCCAGGAACAATGCTTAAGCCTCACATGAGTGTCCCATCAGTTTGATTTTTAGCATCTTAAATGCTCACATTTCCTTCTGGTAGTATGTGGGTGGATCTCTGAACATGATGGGAACCTTCTCTTTGACCTGATTTGACCAGATGAAAAGCGGATATACAGGTCAGAAGCTCTCCATGTTTCAGGGCATAATTATATCTAATTTTCTAATAATCTGGTTCCCATAGAATGCTTTTTTTTTTGATGTTTTAATATGTTTTAAGCCAAGTTGAATCATTGATCCTCCTGTACAGAGATTAAGTCATTTGCCTGAAATCACAAAGCTGATCCCACTAACAACAGATCTAGCACTGAGCCCCATTCTTACCATTCTTCTCATCATTTGGTCAAACATGTAAAGGAGTCAAAGGCATTATTCAGTTTTGTCTTATCACACATTGTGCTGTACAGGCACAAAATCAGGCTTTCTTTGCAGAAGCCATAGTTTAGAGACCAGGTCAAGGTCATGAGTGGAAAGGTGTTATGATACCAATACAGGTAGCATGCAAAAGCACATACTGAAATAATTTGCCTGGAACAAAGCCCATAGCAGGAGAGGGCTTGTCAGCACTCTTGTAGCAGCACTGAATAAGGGAGATACCAACAATATAGCTCCCCACCAGTGAAGCGTTGACCAAAGTCATTGTAATGGACTCACTGTGTTGAAGGATAGGAAATATTCATACTTTCATTGCCCATGAGAAATACCAGACTTCTTTCCCTGATATGCTATTGCCCAATGACTTCATACCAATGACTTCATACCAATGACTTCATACCTTTCTCTGCCTCAGTTTTGTCATCCACAGATGACAAAATGGTGTTGAGTTTCTTTGCAAAACACGTAGAGATCTGTGGCACGAAAGGCCTAAATAATCACAAAATATCATTTATCATTTCAGTTGGTAGTTGGTACACATAATTCATATTGCTACTGTGGCTTTCCCCTGTGCTATTAAAGTGAACCTCCTGCCAGCCCCCATCAGGAAGCGAAGTGTGAGTTTCATTATGCTTGTGACTAAGGTGTAGCATCTCCATACCTTGATCACCTTCCTGCCTGCCCTAAGACTTGGCTGGAGCACAGATCAAGAGACTAAGTGCAAAGCGGGTTTTGAAAATGGGAGGAGTGTATTTGCAAATTCCGGGAATCCTCCTCAAATCCTTACCCCACCTCTTCCCACCACCTCCCAGTGCCCGCCCCCAGCTTCAGCCTGCTGCCTTAAACTGCTGCCACCCTGCTAGGTTCAACATTCTGGGCTGCTGGCTGCACAACTGCACAGGGACAGACATGGGGCTCAGGTTGTGCAGCTGGACCCCCCTGGGGTCTCTCCTTTCCCTGCTCTTTTCTACTAGCGTGGCGGTAAGTGGAGAGACATTTTTTAGGTAATGTGTTAGCACAGAAAGGGGTGTTGGAGAAAATCCGCTAAAAATGGCCCTCTTTCTTCTCTTCAGTTCATTGCTACCAGAGAAAACTGCTGCATATTGGATGAGAGATTTGTAAGTACCTGAACATCGTTTTTTATCTTAAGAATGTAACTAAGGCTTTCCTATGCTGATTATTAACTACCATTATCACTTGAACCTCCTAATTGTTTTCAGTTCTCATAAAGTGTGCTTTGCTTAAACCTGTTATTTATTGATAGCTGTATATGCTTGGTAAAAGTGTGCAGGAGGCTGCACTGTGGATGAAAGCACATATCCAGCAGATGCTACAATAATGGCATGCACTCTTTTCTGAATATGTGTGCACATAGTGTGAAAGTAAACTGTCTCTGAAAACTCAAATACAGCAGAAAAGTCTGCTGCAAATGCTTGCCCTCTTTTATCCTTAATCATTCGTGTCAGAAATATCTGAAAGTTCTTTTGCCCCAATATTCTCTGCTTTCTTTGCCCCTGAAACATCGACAACTATTTCTCTTTACTTCCTTAGGGTAGCTTCTGCCCAACAACTTGTGGCATTGCAGATTTCCTCAATAAATACCATGTCACTGTGGATAATGACTTGATGGAAATGGAGAGAATTTTGCAGCGGATTTCTAATGCCACAGTAACAACAGACCATCTGATTCGTCACATCCAAGGCCTCTATCCTTCAGACAAGCAGACATTACCAAGTGAGCAGATAAAAAATAAGTACACAACTGAAAAATATTATTTAAGTGGTTTTCTTTTTTTAATTTACCTTGCTACAATTATTTTGTGCCTTTTTGGTTTTACAGATTCAATTGATGATTTCACACAAAAGTCCAGGAAAATAATTGAAGAAATAATCAGATATGAAAACACTTTATTGTCTCATGAAACTACTATACAGTAAGTATCTTCCACTACTTTTCTTAGCAGCAGTACAAGTTTTTTTCTTTCTGTTCTTTTGAGTGCCATAAAGGCTCTCTCAGAAAGGTTATTTGTGCTCAAGTGGACAGTTCTGCCCACACTGCTATTAGCAAGACACAGAAGGATCATGAGGATCTGACATTGAATTCTCTGCTTACCTGGATAAACCATTAATTGTGCAAGAAGTGCAAGATAAGAATGTCATGAAGCCTGGCAATATTTTTATTTATGTTTCTCCTGCTGTGCCAGCTATCCCTAAATTTTTTTTATGACCTTTGGAAGTCATGAGTTTTTGCTGTAAAGCAGTGTGTGTGGAAGGTTTGTGCAATCATTTGCTCTGCCAATTTTGCTGCATGTATCCATGAAAATTTGCTCAGTTACCTAGTTATAAATCATAAGTAACTATAAACTCTGTGATAATCTTTTATAAATTGACATCAGAAATAAAGTTGAAAACATCATGAATGTTTCTAAATCTTAAGGATATGTTTTTTGACCCAAATGTGGAAAGATCTCTACTTCTATGACATTATATCAAAGATTATTCAGGCACTCTGACACTTAGAGAAGTTTATTTACAGTGCTTATGTTTTACAAATACATCCATAATTGAAGTAGAATAGTTTACCATTTACTTCAGGAGAGCGAAGTAAAACTCCTCATAGAGTTACATTTATACATGAATTACTGGTTATAGTTTTGCTGATTAGAGTCAAGTTTAGCATATGGTTGAGTTTTGCATGAGGTTAAACACGTGCTTTCCTATTTTGCTTGTCCTTAACTCTAAATATCAGTGCTAATAGAGGCACCCCATTTTACAAGAGTGCATGTAGCAGCATGTTAGATACATGAGCCATGTTCCAGGGAAATAAATGTGTATTACACAATCACAAACAACCCATTTTTATGTCTCTCTGCCCAGACAGTTGACAGATACACGTATAATGAATGGCAACAGGATCACAGAGCTGAAAGAGAAGATTGCCCAGCTTGAGGTGCTCTGTCAGGAGCCATGCAAAGACAGGGCTGAAATTCAGGAGACAACTGGAAGAGGTATGCAAAGTACTTCTTGTATGGTGGAGGGTTAATTCAGCTACAAGTGCTGCCGCTTGGCATCACAGCAATGATTTACTTGTAATCTTCTGGGTCACAGACTTTTGCAAAGATATATAAAATTGCAAATTATAACATGGGGCAGTACAAGTTAAATGCTCTGTAGACAAGGATTCAGGTGGAACACAGTTCCTGCTTGGCCTTTTTGGGCAAAATACTATTATCTCAAAACATGTGCTAAACATGTGGGACATGAGTAGAGTTTCCATAGACCTGGGACAAGCAGAAGATAACTCATTATCACATTTCTACTAAGCCATATGGAAAAAAAATTTATTCCATTAGGTCCAGAAGTGTCTTTCTTTGTTGCTGTAGAAATCAATGCAATGACTATGTTTTACTGTTTAAACTCCACATGAGACTAAATTTATCTTCATCTTAACACAAGTCCTGTGACCCTCGGTAGGATTTTTTATGGCAATGACATTGAAGTATGTGGACTAAATAGTTAACTTTGCAACAGTGATATTTAGATTAATTGCATTTTTTGCACTAAGAAAGTTACAATATAAAATAAATGTGAGGATAGAATTGTAGCTAGATTGAAAATGATCTTTTGAATATCTTTACTTCAGATTGCCAAGACATTGCAAATAAAGGTTCAAGGAAAAGTGGTCTATACTTTATCAAGCCTCAAAGAGCCAAGCAGTCATTCCTAGTCTACTGTGAGATTGACTCATATGGCAACGGCTGG
Organism: Petroica traversi; assembly: GCA_025920805.1. Lineage (NCBI taxonomy): Eukaryota > Metazoa > Chordata > Aves > Passeriformes > Petroicidae > Petroica > Petroica traversi. The sequence goes on from JAHLSL010000020.1 coordinate 6,356,741, forward strand.
ACAGTACTACAGAGGGTATGCCACTTATATATTATTTCTGTAAACAAACTTACTGCATCAGCACTGGTTTTATTTACCTACATAGGATACATGTATTTTTGACTGAGGTTTTTAGTTTCCTTTGCGGTGTTCTTGATCTTTCCCCCCAGAGACTGGATGGGAGTGAAGACTTCAGTAAAAATTGGGTTCAGTACAAGGAAGGATTTGGACATCTGTCTCCAGATGACACCACTGAGTTCTGGCTGGGCAATGAAAAGATACATTTGATAACTACACAGTCCACTCTGCCATACACCTTACGAATAGAGCTGGAGGACTGGAGTGGCAAAAAAAGGTATTTGCTCATGATGCTTCTGAAAATGACAACTTAAAACCTACTGCTCCCACTGCTGCATCAGTTTGTACTGATAAAAGTTTGCTCCTAAAAAATTGTGAACTCTTAGACCAGCTAAGTATTGGCTACTTTGACTCCTGAACTTAGAGCTGTGACAGCAGTCACTGTGTGGGACTTGTTGCCAGGCACACGTGTCTGTCATAAGGCCACATGCTGTCAGCACTCATTAGGCAGAAGGAATCTGTTTCTTCTCTTCAAGTTCCTTTGTCTTACATACTTTATGGACTATGTGATCATTATAGGTCCCTTCCAACTGGACTATTCTGCCCTATTCTTTTATTTTTTTATTTCCATTTCTATTAAGAACCTGGGAGATTATATATATGTGTATATATGTAATTATGTGTATATGTGTGTTAATAATGTAAATATTTCATACATCTCTAAAGACCAGTAGTCAGAAAACATGTCTAATAGTGGAGCACAAAAGTTGATTGGGTGTGTGTCGCTGAGCTGAGGCCCACAGTCACATAAAACCAATTCCTTTTAAAATGCTGGGATGCAATAAATGCCTTTTCTGCAGTTTTACCAGAGATGTACTTTTCATTTGTGCCTGTGCTGGGAGTGCAGCACGCTGATACTCAGCATTGCCCTCTGTTCACAGCACTGCTGACTACGCCGTGTTCCGAGTGGGAAGCGAGGACGACAAGTACCGGCTGACTTACGCCTACTTCATCGGCGGTGAAGCCGGAGATGCCTTTGATGGGTTTGATTTTGGAGACGACCCGAGTGATAAATCCTACACCTACCACAATGGCATGCAGTTCAGCACCTATGATAATGACAATGATAAATATGAAGGCAACTGTGCCGAGCAAGATGGGTCTGGATGGTGGATGAATAGATGCCATGCTGGCCACCTCAATGGCAAATATTATGTAGGTAAGGTGCCTCCTAAGTGTTTATAATCCAGGATACCACGTTTCCATGACAAAGGAAAATGACTGACATTTATAGAATACACTTTGCCTTCTGGGTTTTCCATAGCTGGCATAGACCATTCTTGCAATAATTGTTAATATCAGTTGTAGGAATTTATGGCTTCTCTCCATTCCAAAGTGGGAGAATCAATCCTGAGAGAAGCAAAACGGGGAGAAAGGCAGTGAACAGGGCCTGGTAGGACACCCAGGGATGCCATGGAGGTGTCAGAACCAGAAAAATGTATGGGCACAGTAACTACTTTAGAAAGCTACTAACTGTTTTCCTCCAACTGGTATTTCTTAGGTGGTATGTACACATCAGAAGATGCTGGTCCATCTGGATTTGACAATGGCATTATCTGGGCAACCTGGCGTGACCGGTGGTACTCCATGAAGAAATCTGCAATGAAAATCATCCCATTCAACAGACTGTCTGTAGATGGACAGCAGCACAACTTAGGCAATACCAAACAGGTTCGACCACGGGGCCAAGGAGATAATTAAAATGAACACAGAACATTGTAATAATTTCAAACACTGAGCATGGACAGCTGAAGTTAAGCCCGCTGCATCCTAGAGAAGTTGGCTTTATTTACCCGTTTGTCACAGAACTTTGTGTTCTGTGTATTTGTACTTTGATTTGAGTGTATCTTCTGTTACTCTTTCTTTTAATGGATAGTCTCATGATCAAAAATCATCCCTTGCCTTTGTGTATTTTAAATGCTAAATTTTTAATTCCCAACTAATATAACTATGTATGAAGGCTATCAGCATGTCATCATAGCCTTTAGTACTTCTTTCATTAGAAGAACATTAAAATACTCTTTTTTTTTTTCTGTTTTAGGTTGGAGATGCGTAAAGGACAACTTGACAAAGACCAGTCTGAACAGGAAAAGCAAGTCTTTCCTGTCTTAGACACTGAACTTACCAAACATTTCACAGTTTTGACTACAAAACAACATTGACTGTAAGATGCCCAAACCCCTTCCCTGAGCAGTGCTTACCTCTGTAGAGGGTTATTTTTTCTGTACACTTTCTCAATAAATTTTTGATTATTACAAAAAAGTCTGAACTTGTTATCTGTTCTCTACAGCTGGCCAGACAAGACAAAGAAAACTTTTGATGGTTGGATCAAACCTTCTTGATTCAGTCATTCCTGAATTTTGCACCAGTAGTTTCTGTTCTTTGTTTAGAGGCATGTGTTGGGCCTATTTCTCCGTAAATATGACTTGTCTCCATGAGTTTTTAAGTATTTAAATAAAGTTGCTTGGTGACATAGATCAAAGTACATAGAAACTTGAAAGTGGCCTATTTTACTGCTGAAGACTATTTAACTCAGCTTACCACAAAGTAATGAATACATTTTCAATTGAGATATGCTAGGTAATATCAAGGGCAAAGAACAGGTATTTCACTTCAGACCATACATATTAACAAGTTTCTCAAATTTTACTCAGAATAAGTTTCATTTGCTATATGACACATTGTAGTACACTGTACAGCCATTATTCCCACATACCCCTCTTTTTTTCCACAAATATTTAAAAATTACTCTAATGTGTTCACATGCAACTAAAAAATGTTAAAATTTGCTGCAGAAATTGATTGCCTTTTACTTGCATTTTCTGCCTCTGGATCTGGTAATGATTTTCTATGTGATCCACATAAGCAAATTTACAGCACAGAACAAAGAGTTTGCAATGATGTCTGGATGTACCTGCTCAAAATCTGATGAATGCATTTGAGGGGTGCATTAGCAAACCAAATTAGATTAGTGGATAAATTTCTCAACAAAAGATACAGTCAGAGCTAGAAACTATCACTGTCTCAAGTTGATACATTAAGAAGTGGAATAGGAAGTTTATCCTTGTCTTTATTTTTAGCTACTTATTGAAGAACAGAAGTTTGCCTGGTATTTCTAAATAGCACATTCAAGTACTTTATTTTAGAGAGAGGAGGATTTGCACTGATTAAAAAAACCTTCCAGTCAGTTCATGCTGCCTCAACAGTTTCCCAATTTTGATGCCCAGATGTCTCATGGGGATGGTGCTGAGCATCTTCCCTGGATCTAAGTCTTCATAGCATGATAAACTGCCAACTCTCTCTCAATTTTAAGAAGATTTTGACATAGTTGAAATTTTACTCTTGGGCCAAAATCCAAGCGGAAGACAAGTTTCTTGGGAGTAGGTGAGATGAAGGCATCATTAGCCAGGGTCAGGTGGGATTAACAGCAGCTTGAGACAAGGGATGAGCCCTCCACACCACTGAACTGCTGTATTTGCACAGCTCTGTTGCACCCATGCAATCAGCCACACTGCACAGCTCACTACCAGCCTTGGCACTCAATTCCTCACCAAGCAAAGCAGTTTTCCTGAACATTTTGTGCTGTAAGACCTCTCTCCTGGCTCCAAGGAGATGAAGCAGTATGTGTAGAGAGGCTGGAGAAAAGGATGAAAGGGAAGGGTTGGGAAACCCAGCCTCTTCCTGCTTCTGCAAACAGCCACTTAAATAGCATTGGTTGAGTCCCTTCCACCTTCTGTTTTTAATTTATGCCACCTATGACATGACTTTGAGTTGATATTATTTAAGTATTTACAACATGGTTTTAAAAAGGTCCTTTCACTTCTGTCACTTTGATATCTGTGTTCACACTCTGCTAGGTCAGAATTGTAATTGTTTCTCCTGGTTTCGATTTTGGCCGTAATTTGATGGCAATCTGCTGTAATGACACACATTTCATGGATATGAGTCAGCATTTTATAGATTTATGTTCACTATAACTAAGATTGGCTTATTCTTCCAGTTGGTTTGCTGATTGGTGTCTTTAAGTTTTCACAAATCATTTTAATCTCTGGAGAGGAGCATTTGCTCCAGTGGTCAGAAGTGTCAGAATCTGTGAATCCAAGAAGCCTGATCTTTCAGTGAAATCCTGTGCCAGAGTTAATCAGTGAGTCTGCAGGATCCCAGCCCACACTTGTGTTCTCTGGGCTCTGAAGAAATCTGGCAAAACTCATGCCTCTGGAAGCTCCTTCCTGTGGTGTCCAATCCCCTTTCTATCAAAAAGAGCCTGGTAAAGACCTCCCGTTTCTTCTAACTCTTAAAAATAAAATAATACTCTCAGTATTAATTTCTGCAGGCAAGCACATTGCAATTGAACTCAATGCCCCTATTTTGTATACTGAGAGCTCAGTATATTTCTCTTTTCTGAATCGTTTTTTATCATACATGACCCTCAGCTCATAGCCTAGTGTAAAAGTTACCTGTATTTTGAAAATTTTGTACCTCTCAGTTTATAGAAGTTTATTAAAGGATTTGCTGGCCTTTCTTTCATGCCTTGAGCTTGCAGGGACCCTTCCAAAGACCACTGTAGCACAAAACAGAGGAATCTCACTCTAAACACACACACAAAAAAAAAGATAGGTGAATGAGGGAAAAAGAATCAAATAAACTGTACGGACTGCCAGACTTCTGGATTCCTCAATTCTGGGATATTGCATGGGGAAAATGTGAGACAAAGTGCTGGGATTGACTAGTAATGACTTCAAAAGATTTAGGTAATCTGAGGAGCATATGAAGAGAAAGTCAAGATGAGAGCTGAATCTGAAGGACGATGGAGTCTAAGACAAAGCATCCAGAGAAGGGTCATGAATGAGCAGGTAGGAGGAGCAGAAGGCACCACTTGGGAACTGGTGGTAGGGCAGGAGACCCGGACAGTGCTGGGCAAACAAGGCAAGGCTCACATCTAGGGCACACAAACCACAGCTGAATCCCAGACTCCCTGACTGTTGCTGTGGCATTCAGCCAAGAGCAGGGCAGATGAAGTAGTGAACTGCACTTCTGTCCTTTGATCCTGAATTAAAGTTAAATCCAAAGTTTACCAAGCTCTTGGCCTCCAGCCTTTCAAACAAACAGCGGCAGAAGTGACTGAATGATTGCAACATGGAAGAAGAGGTACAGGCTGAAGGTCAGGCACAGATTCAGCCCTTAACTGTAAAGCTTGAGCAGCTCCTCCTTCACCCCAGCTTCCCCCAGCAGTTCTCAGCAAGCGGGAAACCCCTCTTAGCTTACCTAATGTTTATGACCATATATCAACTTTTTTCCAGTCCCTCTAGCCTTGGTGGACGAGTTTTATTTGGACCAGAGTTAAGTTTACTGTGTTTGAGTGTCACCAGAGATCTGTGCCATCCCTCAGGGTCAGAAGAGGTCTGGAACATGCTACCTGCCATGTCCCCTGTTACCCTGGTGGCGGGTGTCTGGAACACAATCTAGCAAATTGTCACATCCTCTGTCTGCATGGCTGAAAAGGCAGAAATTCTTTTGCTTTATGTCCTCTTACTACTATTGATTTTTAAGGCCATTAAATTACAAATATAATGTTAAGGTATTATTGATGATCACCAAATCAAGCTCCTACAACCTGGGAAAAGTTATAACCAAAGTGACATTTCACATCTGTGTTATGAAGGATTCTTTAGTTGTTGCATAGGTTTTAATGCACATAGTTAGCAGGACAGGGTGGGGCACAGTGGTGTCTTACTTACAGCTGACTCCCTGCAGAATTAATGCTATTCCTGCCCTGTTCACCCAGTTCCTGTGGGACCAGAGGTGAGATACTCACGTGTCTGGCTGCCAGCTGTTCCCTGTGAGCTGCGGTGCAGGCAAAGAGACGCAGCTGCCAGCAGTGGGATCTGCTCATAGGGTGTGCTCTGAAGACTTCAGACCATCAAAATGCATCCCAAAAATTAATAGGTACTTTTTGACTAAACCTTCTCACCTGGTTTCTACAATTGTGAAGAGGGGAAAGTCATGAGCAGGGAATGGATGTTTGTAATGTACTACACGAAAATCCTTGAAGCTTTAAGCAGTCTGCAGAGCATCATCCTCTAATGATGTGTACAGCTCTGGGCAGACGCTTGCTTGTGGAGCACCATCCCCATGCTCAGTGTGAGGCAGAAAGTGGAAAAACATCATGTGTGATCCTGTGGTAAAGCACAGTCCGTGAGTGCATGTCCAAGGAGAACTCACAAAGGTTGCACCTGTAATTCTCATGTTCCTGAGCATGAAGATCACAAGGTTGTGATATTTAACCAGACTTTTGTTTTTATTTTAGAGGCAAAAATTGAACTTTTTTGAATTTGAGTGGGACATTCTTCATGGACCTCAGTATATTTTTGATGAAGCCCATTTTACTCTGTTCTGTTAAATAATTAATCCTAATCCTGCAAAATTTCCTCCTGTTTTGTGCCTCATTTAAGCATTTATTGCACTCTGGGGTTTTTATAGTTCTTTCCCAGCACTGCTGCAACAGAGAGAAAAAAAACTGTGTAGGACTTGTAGTGGGGAAGCATCACTACTCTTCTGAAGTTAGCAGCTGAGCATTTTGGTATATTATTATTTGAGTGATTATCTGCTTTGTGTTCAGGAGCTGCCTTATGTATCTTTATCAGCCAAACATACTTCCATGGCTGCCTGACCTTCAAACTGAGCAAAGGTAATATGTGATGTGTTTTGACATTTGTTGCTGAAGTTAGGTAGGGTCTCCTGCTGGTGAAATTGGAAGTTTGTTGCAGGAGATTCAAGAGAAGACCTCTACAAAGCTTATTGCAGGGAATTTAATTAAACAAAACAACTTGTTTCAGAATGCACACAGATAAATAAAATTAAGCATGAAATATAACAGAAACCCTTTGTCATGCAAAGCTAGGTCCTGGAGTTATAGGTGTTAATCAATGTGGTACCATGTTACTGAGCTCTTTTGCTACTTGAGGATATGACTTGCTATTAGTGATGTTGGTATGAGTTAAATTAGGTTCAAGAGGGTTTTCCTAGACAATAAAAGCATGAGATGCAAAGCCAGAAATGGGATGAAACAAAGGATCCAGTTCAACTGCAATGAGCTTCACGGGGAGAGGGTGCAAACCTCCTGAAGACAAAAAACAAGAGGAAAAGCAGAGGAAAGGAAGTTAAGACAAAACCTGGGAGGCTTTTGAAATGCATCCAAAGCTAAAATTGGCTGTTTGGAGTTTACTGTGTTTTACAATGTCATACCTAAGCTTGAATGTGTCCCTCTAAGTCAGAATATGATGCTGCACACTGTAGATGATGCAGTTTTAAAATGCCAAGACAGTTTTGTTTTTTTCAACTGACTATGCCCACATTTATTCTAGCAAAGTCTTTTTTTCCTCATTCCTGCTCACTGCTGTGGAAGCCTTTGAGATGGGCAGCATCTTTTAAGTGTTTGACAGCCATGTATGCCCTCCCCAGTAATAGTCAGGCTTTTTATAGAGCTCATAGCAGCAGGATATTATCATAAGTTGCCATACATAGACTATGCCCTGTATAGAACCAATTAAGGAACATGCCTCCTTAAGCAGATTTAATTATGCTTAAAATCTGTTCTGGGACATTGTCAAGTACTTTACTGTGCTATTCATAAATACATATTTTTTAAAAAATTCTGACTTCGTAAAAATATAATATACCATTTGTGTAAGAGACAGTATAGTGTTAAACACATTATGTGTTACACAAATACCAATAAGACCCATTTGTATAAACTGATGCAAACTGGGCTCTGCTCTCCTCGGGAATTAATTTTGGTTGAGGGCCACATGGTTACTGATGGACTGTATCAATCTTCCTTAGATTAGCACTTGTTTTAGAACATCCAGTGGATTTCACAGCAGTGGAACACAGTGACACAGAAAGGGCAAAGCAATTACTTCCTTTGTCAAATACCAGTTCTTTGATTATGCAGCTAAATGCCCATCACACTGAGTGTGTGTTTTCCAGCAGGTAAACACTGCTGGATCCCACTAGTGCTGTCATACATCTTCATTGATTGTCCACTTACAAGAAACAGTTTTAGAAAGAGTTTTTTCCTGGAATTCTTGGTGTTGCCCACATGTTGGTGTTGTACAAACTTATCTGGAGCAAATACACCAGAAACTTGTGCAAGAGGCCTTAAGTAATCACTGAAGGGGGAGGGGGATATTTGGCATGTTTTTTCTACAAACAGAGGAGAGCATAATGATTAATCTCAGCTTCACATTCAGGTTTAAATTGCACCAAAAGACTGGCAAAGAGTATCCTTTCAGTCAGACTTCTTGTTCTTCTCCTGAAGATGATACCTGTGAGGATCGTCTGTGTGTTCCTGTGCCTCAGCACAGCCTGGGTATGAGTTTGCTTACTTGATTCTTTTTGTATCTTTCTGTTTTGAATAGTAAGCATTAATTTAATGTTCATTCATGAGATAGATAAATTTTGTCTATCACGTAGCTTGTAAAATTCAATGCACACACATATGCAGCAGCTTAGTGTAACCACTTCACTGATGAAGTTTCAGCAGTACTTCTTGAATATCCAGTTCTCTGTAGTTTTGCTTAACTCAGTTTAGCTGAATCTGCCTGGCTTCAGGAGCAGCCAAGCAAATCCATTAACATGAATTCAGACATTCATAGGTGATGCTCTAAGTCTTAAACATAACTGGCTAGATGTTAGTGGCTCCAGCCATTCAGGAATTCTCATGTTTATTGATGAATTCTACTTTCCTTTGGACAGTATTTCAGCAGGATTTTCTACCTACAAATGACACACAATACCTTTATTATGAAAGACACATTTAAAAAAAAGATTATTGTGGCAGCAACATCAGCTCAAACTACAGCTAAGTAAGAATCAAATTTTTTTAAGGAAGGAGATAAACTTGATATTCAACTGTGCTGATGTAACCTTTCTTTCTTCTCACTGAGGACTGAGTCCATAATCTTATGTTAGATTCTTTGCCTGTTTGTTTTTTTGTTTGTTTGTTTGTTTTTTTAAAGAAGTGCATATTTTAACAAATGACAAAAATTACAGAAAGTAGTTGGGACAAAGAAGTATTCATACTGGAGTTGTTAATGCCTAAAGGGCATTTTTAGGAAGCACTTGGGCCAGATTAAATCATTAATTAATCAAACTACTTAATTTGAATCTGCTCATTTTAAGAAAGACATTCCAATCCTGCAGAGTGGTTCTGACCCAGGAGGCTAGAATTAGGATGACCTTCTCAGCTTCAGAATTAATCATCAATCATAATAAGAAGTAGTCATTAATATTTTTCAAGCATTAATTATAATGTTTGAAAAGCACAAAAGGTGCACAGAGAATTCCAGTCAGATATAATTAAATTTAAGGCCTAAAGCACGGCTTTCTTTAATTTAAAAAAAAAAAATTTTGGTCTTTTACAAAGTGGTAACACAGTAGAAAACCTTATCATGTTTTGGCCTGGAATTAGCTTGTCTATATCACTTTTTCTTCCCAGGTTTGAAGAAAACCTCAGCGTATTTATTTCTCTTCCTTTCATTACCACAATGAAATACATCCGTCACTGAAATTGTTATTTTAATTGTGTTAGCAGCTTTCTTGCTCTTTTTGTCAGGCAAAATGGTGCTGCAAGCTTACAAGTAGCAACTGTGATTAAAATCAGAAACTCCAATGGGAAAACTCTTCTTATATATCTGCAAGCTAGTTTTGTATAAACTGAAGGTGGTAAAGTGACAATAAGAATGTTAGAGTATCAAAGCAAATGAGAATAGTACTTTTAAAGTATTTAGTTTTACTTTTTAAATTTTAGTCTAATTTCAAGTTAATTTTATATTTACACACAGGACAAAATATTTCTGTGGAATGATATTATCATATATTGAGCACCACTAACTCTCTACATAAAAGCATTAATTTTAAGAGATATAAAGCTTTATTCTGACAAAAGAAACAAAATTGTGTCTTAAAAGAAACGCTGGAATGAAATCCTTGCACTGTTTGGTGTGATGCTTACCTGAGGGCTATGATTACCACCCGCCAGCTGAATGTTTGTGGACATCAGCATTAGACTTCTGCTCCCTGGGCAGCCCTTCACCTGATCTTAGTTTTGCTTTTCCCCTTTTTCCTCCTGGCAGGTGCAAGCTGGAGAGAGCACCTTTGAAGAGGTGAGAGGAGGAGTGCGTGGTCCCAGGATTGTGGAGCACAAGTCCCAGGCCAGCTGCCAGTCTGAGAAGAGCTGGCCCATCTGTGCAGATGACGACTGGGTGAGCGCTTAACACTGGGGTGAGGGTGGGACCCCTCTCTAGGGCCTCAGCTGGGTCAGCAGCTGGATCAGCAGCTGGATCTGCAGCTGGATCTGCAGCTGGATCTGCAGCTGGATTACTACAACAGCTGCCACAGGCCAGCATGAGGCTCAGCGATATGGCTGAGGTAACACATCAGGTCGGGGCAGCCTGCACAGATCTGCGGGAAAGAAGGAATGAAAGAAAGGAAAAAATTAAGACAAAAGAAAGAGGGAGGAGTTTGCAGTGGTGCTGAATGAGAAGAGAAAGTCAGCCTGAAAATGAAGGATTAAATAAGTGAAGGCTAATCCTAGAAAAACATAAGCACGATTTCTTTTCAGAATTTTGGTACTGCCACTTCTGAAGTTCATAAAAGAAAGGCACCAGAAAGAAAGTTGTGAGAAAAAAGAAAAGAAGTAGCTAGAAATCACATACACTCACTAGTTAATTTTTAGGAAGTCAGACTACAAGATGCTCGGTAAAAATCTAGTAATTGTCTAGATGTCTTTGTATATAAATTATTAATTTCTCCCTTTTTTACCTCTTGCATCTCAGTCCATTTCTATGCTACATTTGTTTGGTGACTTCTTGGCAATGAGCTCAATCTGTAAGAACTATAAGCTTATCTGAGGAAAACCTTGCTTAAAAATGTTGGCCTCTAACGTCCTCCCTCAAACTGGATGGCACACTTATTACAGCAGACCTTTAGGAAATATATATACACAAAAAAACCTCACCCAAAAGGAACAGAGGAGAGGGGAAGCTAAAGGTTTACTTGTTCCTCACCCCACAGTTACAGCAGGTTTCTGAGGATGTGCTTCATTGATTCCATTATACAAAATGTTCACTCTTGAGGATTTTAGCACAATTATTTCCCTCTTCCTATTTTAGGGTACCAAATGTCCATCAGGATGCAGAATGCAAGGACTGATTGATGAAAAGGACCAGGAGTATAGTCAGAGAATAGACAGAATCAAGAAGCTGCTCTCAGATAATCAAAACAACTATAAGAAATCCAATCAGATTATTGTGGAAACTGTAAATGCACTAAAACCAAACCTGAACAGTGCTCAGGGTGAGTATCTTGCACCCAGTGTTATTATCCATCACTGAATTACTATTTTTTTGTGAATAAGCCATATATAGTGAAAGTATGGGCTGCTCTGGATAGTTCAGATTGTTCAAGAAACAGAACAATCACAATAATAGACTCTTAACCAGGTAGTAAAAATTAATTTAATTTTAATCTGCTCAGTACTATGAGAAATATGCTATAAATTATGTGCTTAATTATGTATTTTAAAATATGATGCATATTTAAGAAAGAAAAGCACATGAGCATAGCTGACTGTGAGGCATTTCTCTTCCAGAGCTTGATGAGAATTACGGTCACCTATCAGGAGAACTGAGACAGAGAATTGTGACATTAAAGCAGAGAGTTGTCACTCAGGTGAACAGAATTAAAGCTCTGCAGAGCAGCATCCAGGAACAAGTGGTGGAGATGAAGCGCTTAGAGGTAGGTCTCTGCACTTCCTATTCTTTCCAGGCCTTGGATACAGAAAGGGTATCTATCCATTATGGTGAGCAGTGCTCCAGCTAGGAGAAAACATGGTACAGCTCTGACAGGATCTGACTTGCTGAGACAAATCCCCAAATGAGCTCCTTTCTGTCCAGCCTGGTTTTCTACTTCTGTAGGAGTTCCTAGTCCCATCTGCTGCCTCTGCCCTCAGACAGGCAGCAAGGATGCTCCATCTGCTGGTTACTGCTTCTGTATGAGGCATTTCCCCTCCTGTAAGGAGTAGTTGGAAAGGGGACGTGCTCTGTCCATCCCCAGTGCTGCCACTGCTGCCCACTGCTAGGGTTGGCATTAGAACCTCTGTTTCCAAGTTGCAGTCAGTTCTTCCAATGGTAATGGAAGGAAAAGTCGTGGTACAAACAGTGGTTTTGCTCAAAGGCTCATTTTGATTCTTCGATCAGAAATGCACCATCGGGATCACTTGAGAAAGCAATGGTAACCCCAAGATGTCAGACCTCACAGCAGAGTCATGACAGAACCTTCCCCTCTCTTTGGAGGGCCCATTTCTGCCCCACTCACCATGGACTATGTCCAACTCTGCAGCAATCCTTCCAAAACCAGGAAGACACCTCTAAACCCCAAAAATAAAGGTAGCAGAGATTGGGAGCAATGTTCTTTTCCATGGAACTCATGCGCACTGTGGAATTGCACATGTTGCATTTACAATGGAATTAACCTTTGATGGTATCAAAACTGAACTTTGAAAAAGCTCAGCTGTAGGTGGGAGGTACTAGGGCAGCGCTCAACTTTCCCCTGTTCAATATAGGATATCATTGCTTGAGAAAGTTGGGAAAGCTCCCTAACAAAATTACTTCTCTCTGGTTATGTAGGTCGACATTGATATTAAGATACGAGCTTGCAAAGGAACCTGTGCTAGAAGTTTTGATTACAAGGTGGACAAAGAAAGCTACGACAACATCCAGAAGCAGCTTACTCAAGCCAACTCCATCAACCTGCACCCAGAGCTTCAAACAACCCCCTTGAGCACACTGAAAATGAGGCCTCTTAAGGACTCTAATGTTCCTGATCATTTTAAGCATAAGCCTCTGCCAGAAATGCAAGCTCTGAACATAATTAATGACATCAAGCAGATGGAAGTGGTATTAGAAAGATCAGACACAGATGCAAAACCCTCCCGAGGCGACAGCGCGTATCACACAGCAGAATCAAGGGGGGATGAACCTTCATACGCCAGCAAATTAGTTCTTCCTGCTCATGGGAAAGGAACCCTTGGTCTGGGAGACAAAACATCCTCCACTGTTCGTAGATGCACCAAAACTACCAGCAGAAAAATCATCTCTGGCCCTGGTGGCCCTAGAGAAGAAGTAGTAGAGAAAATGGTTTCTTCAGATGGCTCAGACTGCTCCTATTTACATGGAAATGCTGGAGGGGAAGGGAGCACCTTCCATTTTAGTGGTGCAGATGGCTTGCACAAGCTAGAGACTGTATTCCCAGAGCTAGAGTCATTTTTTACTCCTGACTCTTCATCCACTGCTACTAAGCATGTCAGTGGATCTAGCAGCTTCACGACCAGCAGACACACAACGGGCACAGGCAGTAGCCACATAGGTACAGGAGCATCCAGTCATTCAGGGACTTATGAGGGAAGAGACAAATATGGAGATTTAGGAGAGGAGGAGGAAGATGACTTTGGAGGACTTCACCTTCAGCCATCTGGATTCCCATCTGGCAGTGCAAGTCACTCCAAGACTGTAGCGACCAGCTCTTCTAGTTTCAAGAAGGGAGGCTCCAGTTATGAAACCAAATCACTAAAGACCCGTGAAGTAAATCATGAGCTAGGTGGGGTGGAACATGATCAGAGTGCAGAGGATACCCCAGACTTTCAGGCACGCAGCTTCAAACCGTCAGGAGGGAAGCGAAGGACACCCAGCACTGGGAAAGGTAGTTATTGAGGTAATGGAGCCAAACTCCATCCATAACCAAACTGACACATTGATTTTAGATACTGTAGTGCAACGGTGTTATGGTTAAATGCAAGCACTGTGTCTGTTTGTTACCATCTCAGAAACAAAAGGGAAAATATTTCATTAATATTTGGGTATTACATAGACGATTCACAATTTAACAAGTATGTACGGTTTTCTTTCCTGAATTCTTTTTAATGTTTCCTGTCACTTTACATAGCATAGTCCAAGACATGTTTAATGATTTTCCTCTGAGCTATTGGTATTTGGATTCCTCTGAACCTTTTATTAAATTTTGCTGATAACTTCTGTCAAACCAGATCAAATTTTTTTTTTAGACTGTGATGATATCCGCCAGAAACACACTTCTGGTGCCAAAAGTGGCATTTTCAAAATCAAGCCAGCGGGATCCAATAAGGTTTTGTCAGTTTATTGCGACCAAGAGACCACTTTGGGAGGATGGCTATTGATCCAACAGAGAATGGATGGATCAGTGAATTTTAACCGGACCTGGCAAGACTACAAGAAAGGTTTCGGCAGCGTGGATGGCAGAGGGCGAGGAGAGTTGTGGCTGGGCAATGAAAACATACACTTGCTGACTCAGAATGATACCCTTCTCCGGGTAGAGTTAGAGGACTGGGATGGCAATGCTGTGTTTGCAGAGTATCTCGTGCAGGTAGGGTCTGAAGCAGAAGGGTACAGCCTCGCCGTGTCCTCCTACGAGGGCAGCGCCGGGGACGCCCTGATTGCCGGCTGGCTGGAAGAGGGCACCGAGTACACGTCCCACCACCAGATGAAGTTCAGCACCTTTGACCGGGACCAGGACCACTGGGAGGAGAACTGTGCCGAGATGTACGGCGGGGGCTGGTGGTACAACAGCTGCCAGGCTGCCAACCTCAATGGCATTTACCACCTGGGGGGCCACTACGACCCCAGATACAATGTGCCCTATGAGATCGAAAATGGTGTAGTCTGGCTGCCATTTAAAGCCTCTGACTATTCCCTCAAAACTGTTAGAATGAAAATCAGGCCCATCGAAACCCTGTAGAAAGACAGGTCTTTCATGTGTGTTATGAATACAAGTTGAAAAGATTTTTTTATATATGTATGTATGTTTGATATTCCTTTATCCTGTGAATTTGAAGGCAACTGAGCACATTTGCAGATTAAAAAATAAACGATGATTAACTATCAACAAGACTTTTTTGGTCTTATTTTTAACTGACAAGGGAATACTGGTTTAAACCCCTTTTGATATGAACTTTGTCTATGTCTATGTCTTTGGCAGCTCAGACCTTGAGATAAAAAATTTTAATTTGAATTATTTACTTTGTTTGAGAGTTTTAAAAAGTAAAAATATTTAGAAGCATGTTAACAATGAAATCATGCCTCCACTGACATGGACTGTGAAAGTCTAACCAAGTTCAGCATTCACACTCTCATTTCCATTTAAGGGGAGCACAACAGCAGTGGGAGTCAGTTCTCAGACAGAACCAAGGGTGGCGTGGGTTCTCACTTTTGCCTAATACACCTAACATGAGTACATTTTGATAAAGAATGCATGCATTTTAGGACTGACTTTTAAGAATCTTCTAACTTTTGGTATTATAAATATGGATATAGACCTTCCATCCCATTGATGAATCCTAGATAGCTTACCATGCATTCTTGTAGCTTCAAAATAAGACAATTGCAAGATAACTCATCAAAATGCAACTCCCAAAACAGGCTAGTATTTTCTAGCAACCACTAAAAGGTTATGAATTTAACCAGAACAAGCAAGATGAGGAGCCACCTGAATGTTTCTCAGCACATATGCAAGCAAAGATTCTGCAAAGGATAAGGGGTTTAAATCAGTTTGCTGACAGTGTGTGGTAAGGATCTTTTAGGAAAAAAGCTGGCTGCATGGAATACCAGTTCTGTTGGTCACACAATTACACAAGACCACATTGTATTTACCTTTATAACTTATGGCATAAAATTACATAAGTATTTACACTGTTTAATAATTCTGTGCTTCTAGAAATACGCATGAGCAAATTTCCTTACCTCTAATCTCACTGGAGTGTTGCAGATTATTTAACAAGATCATCAAATATTGGCAAAGCAGCTCACTGTTAGCATTTTTTTCAGAGCTTCTCAAATACAGCCACTGTCTAACCTTTTCAGAAAGTTTGCTGAAGAGCAAAGACTTCTTCACTGTCATGTGTGAGGAAGTGCCTGTGCTTTTGGAAAACGTGTTTCCACTTGCACATTATGTTTTTTTCCTTAGGCTCAGTGGAAGCCCACCTGTGTGGATGGTGAACATTTGTGCTCCTTCAGTGAGAAGCTGCCATAATGTCTCCTTGTTGCCCTCCTGGGCTTCACAGGTTAAATAAATGCTAAAGGTTTAAGGTGGGATCCATCCACCCCTAATGATCTGGGTCCCTTCCGGAATGGGGGAAGGCAGAGTCCTTGGAGAGATGTTCATCCTGACTACCAGGATTGGGAAGCCTTGTCTTTGTCTGCTCAAGGGAGCAGAGACTACTCAGTTTGATGAAATACTGCACCTACTCTATGAATGGAGACATTAATTACTCTAGTCCCATGATAGGGATTGTGTGAAAAAGCACACATGTGAAAGCAAGTATGTGAACCAGGCCCCAGAAAAGGATGTATTTTATCCAGCAACAGGATTTGAGCTAAGGGACCAGTGACCTACTCATTTGTTCAATGCTCTTTTCACTTTTTTTCCTTCTCAACTTGTTACACAGGTAGTTACTGTTAACTTTACAATATAAAAGAAAATAACTGTCTCTTATTTAGTGGAATGCATTTCTTTCTTCCAGATTATGCATAAATACTTAGGAATATTATAAATACTTTATTAATTCTTAGAAAACATTTTAAAATAATCCTCTCCCTCTTTTAAAGAAATACTAAAGACCTTTTTAAAAGAGTGAAACAAGTTGTTTTTATTTTATCAGTCTTATTCTACATTGGTTAGTTCTGTCTTGTGCACAAATGAAAAATGGGGAAAATACACTTGTGAGTTATTTTCATTGGACAGATTTTGATTTACATTTGACACAGCTTTTCACTTTAGGTCACAATATGGTTTTGGGTCTCACATGTAAAGATAAGTCTGAGTACCACGCTTAAAAAGATAACCATGTACAAATACTAAAAGAAAACCCCTGATTCTGTACATTTTGATAATGGTTAGTGTGGAAAGTACGGCCGGATTTTCATGCTCATCTTCTTCATTGAATACCACGACCCTTTCCAGTTCATCCACACAACACCATCATCTGTGCCGTGTTTTGCCATGTCCCAGCTGTAGGTCCCTCCCCAGTAGTATCTCCCGTTGGGGTTGGCTGAGTGGCAGCGGTTGTACCACCATCCACCTCCGTCTTGTTTGGAGCACTGTTTCCTTGGATCTAAAGTTAACCTGATGAGGGGGAGGGGGAAAAACAGGTGTTGAGAGTGACATCTGTGACATAGCCTAACAGATCAACAGAGTACATAATATATCTGCCCACGTACTGAAATTTTCAAACCATAATAAACTATTTAGTCCTCTCTGAACTTTCTGTAGAAGACTGACCATCACAAGTGTGTGCTACACAGTGCACTCAGAAGGTAAAGCAGCTAAGAAAAACAAATCAAATTTCAGTTGCACCTCTTTGGGAATATAATTTTAGTTTACTTATTGATATCTACAATTACTTGCAGTTCATAATGGTAATTACAGTATCAATGAAATTTAAAGATAGAAAGCAATGAGAAACATATATCTTCCTCAACCTAAACAATTCCTTTATTTATGAATATGTAATCAGGTATTAAGCACAGATTAGAGATACAGTGCTCTATTAAGTACTTTACAACTGAGCTTCTGTCTTCTGAGTAAGCAGAACATTGATTTTTGAATGGCTACCTGCCTTTCTTCAGGACCCATTATATGTTACTGGAGTGAGTAACAATATTTCTACTTAGTGCCCTCAGAACTGCTGCTGTCAGTCTCTGACTATGAATATATTGCATCCAGATTTGCTGCTTTGTCTGTGGTAAAGCATTCATAGAATCAAGAAAATTCAGCATGCTTGCTTCTTACTTGGTTGTGGAGTGTCACTAACCTATCCTTGGCTGTGCCAAGAGAACTGCATGGACATTTAGCTGGTAACTTGCAGGGATTTAACGTATTTTGATACACTACGAAATGCTACTAATGGCAAATTACAGAAATATTCTGTATTCAAATCTACTTTTATTTTAAATGTGCAAGTACGTACCATCCATCATTGTCTCTGTCATAAGTGCTGAAGTACATGCCATTGTGAATTGTCATTGTCCTGTTTTCCCCATGCAGCTGGGAAGCTCCTTCCATCAGCGCGTTGCCTGCAGTGCCTTTGTAGTTACTGACTGAAAGCTGATACTTGTTTCCTTCATTCTGTATGGTGAAACCTCCATAATGAGCTGATACTTTATCACCATTCCAGTCCTCCATTTCAATTAAAACTTCAGTGGGCCCTATTTTGGTAAGCTGGCTGATCTTGTCATTTCCAAGCCAATATTCACCTGAGAGGCAAAAAGTGAGAGGTCTGTGAAACAGACTTTGCAATATTCTGCAAGGCAAGGCTATTATTTGCCTATAGGTCTGATGGAGTGGATTAGTTAATTAAAAAAAAATTAAAGAGCTTCAAAAAGTGGGAGAAAACAGTTTCAGTAAGAACAGCTCTTTGCATTTTATGCTCGCTGTTTTACCTGGTGTATCACAGTAGTTCTTCCCTCCACTCTTTGCAATATTTCCAAATCCTGTCCTGTATTGATCCCAGACTCTTCCGAAATTAACGCTGCCATCCTGGCGGTTCTGAATCAAAGTCCAGCCTGCAGGAGCAAGAGTATTAAGATTAAATTACCAGTACAAAAGGAGCATCAAACATTAAGATACAGCCCCTGTAACTTCACCTCAGGACCAGAGGAGCACAAGGCTTCCTTGCAGCAGGTCCTTCACTGGTTTTGAGCTCAGCTTTGCCCCTTTTACTCATGCCTAAGTAGTACCTTGCTTCATAAGGGAAGGTAGAAAAAGCAGAACTTGAAGGATGGCCCGGTCTTTTGTCTAGTGCATTGTAGCAGGGTAAGAAATGAGCCAGGCTGTCCTTGTCTGCCCACCTATACGTGCTCCATGGTGGTCACAGTAAGATGCATATACAATTTATTTCCAGTTTCATTATAGAAGTATCCTACTCTGCATCAGCAGATGACCTCAACAAGACATCCCTGAACAAGCCAATCAGATTTAATTATCAAGTAATTACAAAAGGTATTATTTCATATTTCTTTGTATAAAATAAAAATTACTGATTTTTTTGGGTAGCATTGATAAATTGATATTAGAACAATATAGATACTTCACACTAACCTCCATTATCTGTTTCCATGTCACAGTATACTCTGTATGGCTTGACGAAAGGATCTGGCTGGATGAGGTACATTTCGGATGTCTCACCTCCCTTCCTGATGATATCCTCACATTCTGCAAGAATAAAACAGAGACCATTACTGAAAGATCTGTGAACTTCTTCAACAGTCTTATTATCCTTTGATTTGCTGTCATATGGGAACAGTTTTAGTTTATATAGATAATATTTTACTTTCACTTTGATTTCTGTAATACATCAAGTGAAAGAATCAGGGAAGAAAGAATACTGCACTGTTCAGCTTTTCCAAACAGAAATATCTGCATCTTCAAACTAAGTGATGCAACATGGTATACCTTACAATGACTTCTTGAATTAGACAAGCTTGTGAAAGAAGAACCTTTCTTCAAGAGACAACTATCATAGTCACAAATGTATCACCTCCAGCTTACAAAGACCCTGAAGCACACATTTCTTTAAAATGCTACTGGCCACTTACAAGACTGGTATTGGACAAGAGGATCTTTGGTCTGACCAATAGTGATCCAGAAATTATTTTTTCCATCTAGGATCACTTTCCATCTTTCCTGATACCCTAATCAATTGTTCAGACTTCAGAGTCATGTTCAAACCAATTGAATGAGACATACATCAGTTTGCACAGTGACATAAATGGGAGAAAATATGTCATTATAGTTGAATGAGTACCTTTGCCTGAAACCACAGGAATATTACAGGAAACAACACATGGGGAGCGACAGTAGTCCACCTGAGTTGCAATGGCATTTTCCAGTTTTTGTATCTTTTTGTGTAAAGAATCCACAACTGCACGAAGGACCCTGAGGCTGGATGGGATGTTATTGTCCAGATTATCCTTTATATAATTATACTGCAATTCCACTTCTGTGTTGTACTGCAAAAGTAAATCATCATTTTCTAAAAAAGCAAACAGATAAAAAGCAGATTAGTTTTTGACATGTTTTCCATTTAGGAAATGATGAAGAGCAATTTTTAAGTACAATTTGATAAGGATGGATGGACGGACGGACAGATGGATGGATGGATGGGCTTTCTACAGCGTGCAAAAACTATGCAGATAGTCTCAGGGAAGTGGTATATGTGTACTGTTGTTCCTTTGCTAGCTAATAGATTTATCAGTGGTGCCATACTCTGCCAAAAAGCAATAATTTGCTTCTTTCTGCAAAGCCATGGTGCCAGTCCAGAGGCTGGTCATGGATGGACAGAGGAAAACAGTGAGCAAGGGGAACACGTGAATGATGTACATTTACAGGCCTCATATGAATCTTGCCTTAGTATGAGATCCTTTACTTTGCCTCTCTCAAATGATTTTTTTAAGATTTAAGAGGACAGGGTCACAGAACCCTGCTTTGCTAGATGTTCCACAGTATTTCTAATTTTTTTAAGAAGTCACACTAAAAAGTAACTGCAGAAATTGCAATAAAACTATACTTACACTAGTAGTTCATACAAATAGCATACCTTTTCTTTGCTTTTGCCTCTTTGCCAACTTATCTTCTAAAACAGTCACATATTCAAAGAAAGTTGAGGAGGTGTCCGACAGTGAGTTCACTTTATCTCTTAGATCACGAATAACTGGTTTCACGGTTTTTTCCTGTTTTAACAGCGTAGTTCGCAACTCACATCCAGTTGGACACAGCACTCCCTTAAAAGAAACAAAAAGCACTGTGAATAAAAGCCAACATTAAAAAGTTCTAGCCCCATCAGTGAACAACCATACCTTTGAACACAGGGAAGGCTTTGTAATGTGAGAACAGATATTGAAACATCTAGATAAGCTTCAACAAACTTCATATGTTGGCAACTTCCACACTCAAACTGTGCTCAGGCACTAAGAAGCCTCTCAGCACCGTTGCATTTTGCAGCAGGGATCATGGCAGAGACAGTGTGATCCCTGCTGCAAGGCAGCCAGGGGTGTGCTGCATGTTAGCATGCTTGCATGCTTTCCCATAAGAGCTGCAGCGGTGACTGAGGGTAGACTAGAATTACATTTGGAAACTAATTTTAAGAAAGACATGGGAAGCTGAGGTTGTTTTGGTCCCTAGGGTTCCTTAAGATTTTCTGAAACTGAATCCAGCACTCTGCAGAGGTTTTCCTATCTTTAATTCCTGTTACCTGTGCAAAGCCAGGTGGAAGGCACAGGCTAACCCACAGACACTCCCTTTCCTGGTTTACGGTTCAACTCTCATCTCCCCATCTTTGCTGTAGGCTGACTCTGCCACTAATCCCATGGACTCTGACGCATTACCCTTCTGAACACAGTCCCAGCAAACCCAAGCAAAGTGAAGAAAAGCTAGACTGCTTTAAATGAAAGACCATCCTTTACTTGGCAGGGAAGACTCTCGTGTTGGACGTACTAGAAGGAAAGCACAGTATGCCACCAGCTGTCCCCACAGCCAGCCACCTACCAGCTCCTCCAGAGCATGTTTGCAGCCTCCAGCATCAGGATAGACGATCCGCTCCTTCTTGTCCCCGGTCTTGCCCCGCTTTGGGGGCCGGGGCTGGTACCCAGCCCCGCTGACGGGAGGTGCCACAGGTCGCAGCGTGGGCATCATTTCACGCCTTTTGTCCAAGGGTCGGTGGCCCCAAACGTCAACCACAGGGGTGTCATCCTGCAGGGCCAAGGGGAGACAAAACTCTCTGAGTCTGGGACTGCTGCTGCAAAATGGGGTGCGCAGCGGGCCAGCATCCAATCAGCACTTTATAGGATTTCTAACAGCGAGGGAAACTAGGGAATGGAATGCAAAAGCCATTATGGAAATACTATGCTGACATTATGTAAAAGTCCCCTCCCTTGAAAGACTAATCACATTCTCCATACCTAGACTTAGATAAACTAAAAAGCCTTCAAACCAAAGTAAAACAATATTTCAATAGCCAATTTTGACCAAGGAATAAATCTTACATAGTTCAGAGCTACTAAGCATCATGAAACTTGAAGTAGTAGGCTAGATAAAAAAAGTAATCTGACATCCTTGGTGCTAAGAAGCGTATTCAGCAGCACATTTTCAGTGTCACATTTTTTTATTGGGCTACAGGAATATTTGCAGGTCTCAGAAAATCAGGCCACAGCCAAAAACATCATCAGGTCTCAGCCACATACCAGCTGTTAACTGGTGAAATTAGGATAAGTATTTAATAACATCTCCCTCAATAGGTTTTTTGAGCTCTCTCTGATGCATACATTCCCCATATCTGCCACAAACAGCAAAGTCTAAGAGGCCGAGCAAGGAAAGCAGGCCTGGTCCCTAAGCATTTTTCCCAACAAAGACATTCAGAGTAATAGTTTTTTGAGCTACTGAATCAAAACCTATGGTCATTTTCAATCCCGCTCAGACTTAGCTCCAAGTAACAAACATTTGTAAGGGTCCAGCATCAGATGCTTCAAGTAGTTATAAAAAAAAGGAGGATACAAAACTCAGAATTGCTGAAAATTAATTAACACATTCGTGCTATCAGTACTCAATGTGCAGGCACAAGTGCTTAGATTGTCAGAAAGTCTGATTACTCAATTTTTATAGGGATTTTCAAATGATAAAAACAAAATTCTAAATTGTGTTTCCCACTAAAATATTTTACTTAAACAACAATAAATACAGATTAATCCATTATTTTATATTGATTCTCATTGCTTTTCCTTTTGTTTAGCGATTGTTACCTCTTAATTTCCAATGTTAAGCTGTATGAACTGGTAGTTTGTTTGGTTTTGGTTTTCTTTAATGTCTACTGACTCTGCAGAAAAGTTTTTACTGTCTTTGAGACAGGACATGATTAATTACACATTTCTACTCCTTTATACCTAATACGAATTGTCTGTAACATCAAATGTCAACATTGCTAAATTTGTATCCTTAAATAAATTCAGCTAAATAACTAATCTTACCATCAAACATTCTTCATTCCCTACAGAAAAAGAAATAGGAAGAAAATATCTCCAAACTCAGAAAATAACTGTTGTGGAGTTACATATAAAAATAAATTTTTTTAACAATTCAAGCGGAAAAAGCAAATGCACTGGATTATCTTTTTTTCACAACTTCTAATTAAGCTAGCTCACATAAGCTGTGTAAGTCATGCATGCAACTAAATTAAATTAAATTAATTATTAATGACTAATAATTAATCAATTAATCAGTATTACAACCTCTTCGTCATAGTCAAGAGTGCCCTGGGATTGAACAGAGGAAGCACAGAGCAGGAACAGCAGGAGCAGCTTCATGGTGCTGGCTTGCTTGAGCACCTCAGTGATCTCTCTCCATCAGCTCTGACAGGGAGAGGTCTCCTCTGTTCCTTTATACACGGGCAGCAGCGCTAATTCCCAGCTTCACAGTGATAGGATCACCCCTTCTGAGCAATCAGAGTTTCTCTGTTAATATTCAACTCTTCACTGTGTGCCTGAATACATCAGTTGTTGAGCAATTCCTCTGGACAGCTCTTATCTATATGTCCCAGAGACCTCTGTTGATGCTGGCATCAAATACATGTTCAGATCCTTAAAAGTACCTCCTGCTCAGATTACACAAGGCTACCCTTTTCTCAAAAATCACACGTGTTTTAAAACAGCTGAAAAGGTGACTAGCCAAAGGAAAAAAAAGAATCATTAGATGTCATGTTGTGATGGCTCCTTTTTTTTCTCCTCTGGTGAAAATGTGAACGTTTCAGAAATATTGTATTAAATGTGAAGGCAACTCACAACATACAGATTGCTGCATTTTTTCTAAATAGTTCAGTGGTGACTGATAGGTAGGAAAATCTTTATATTTTTATATAAAAGTAAAAAAAAAGTATATAATATTAATTTCATTAATAATTTTGAATAAAAGCAATGTTTTGTTTTATTAAAGATCAGATGAATACCGTAAGCATAAGCCAAAGTTATTCCATTAATATAGCCTTGTGGTGAACACAAGTAGTATAATTTTTATATATTAACTTTCTGGTTTCCTTTTTTAATAAAACTATTACATCTTTCAAATATTATTTAAATATTTTTAATAATCTTTTAAGAGAATACTGCATGAAGTTACTTGAAATATCATAGTGGAATAGTCAAAGATGCTTTCTAATGTTTTATAAGAATTTGCATATCACTGCCGTTATATTACCAGAGTTTTAACATTTCAGTGTGTTTATATCCTGTGATTTTTTAGGCATTATAAATGACCATAATGTACTGAATTAAATTAAATGTGCCAAGTGAGAGCCAGCACACTTTTCTGAAGTCATTCATATCGATATCCTGAACCCCCATGAAGGGATGCAAACTGGTCTGAACTTCCATTGCAAAGACTAACTTGATGAAGAGGGGGATTTTATGGGAAGCAAATATAGAAACAGCTAAAATTACTTGGTTTGGGCCTTTTTCCTGTATTCGTGCCGTTGACAAAATTCTAGTAAACTATGAAGATTCACGAAATATGAAAACTGTTTAACCTGACTGGTTTAATTATTAAACAGTTTGGCCCCAAATCAGCCATGGCTCAAGGAGCTAAAATTCCACTGAATTGGATCTCCTGCATGAGGACATCACCAACACTATTAGCTTTAGAAGAACACAAACTTCTCCCTACAGACATTAAAGATATCTGTCTAAGGATAACACTGACATCATTAACAAGTCATTTCCATTTATGGGTGCTAGCCAAGATGTTATCATTGATTTTGGGAATCTCCTAACTTTTAATACAATTTTCCCTCCATGTACCCCTGAGGGAAGTTCAACCACCCTCATCTTACATATGGAAGGGACATAGTCACCTTGAACCTTTGCCCAGGCCTTACGAGTAGCTTGTGGTACAGTGGAACTAAAACTAGGTCTCACAATTCCTGAGCTAGAAACTCAAATTATCCCAGCTCAGTTCACAAAAATCTTAATTAAATATGTGATATTTGTGCTAAATCTTTTTGAAATCATCAGCATGTTCTGCAGCAACCTATGGTGTCCTCTTTCAGGCACTGAGCCCTCTTTAGCTCCTGGTGAAGAGCCCTGGTTGTGTCTGTGCAGAGGCTGCCAGAGACTGGATGACGAGGGTTGGCGTGGGAGCCATCAAGCCAACTCCAGAGTCCCAGCAGGGGAAACCCCCAGGCTTATTCTGCCTTCAGAAGGGATTTCCCCTTTGAAACTCAGCCTTTGACCATCCCAGCTCTAGTAGTTTTCATTGGCTTCCCCAGGAGAGTTGGGTGGTTGTGTCTCCCCGAGGATTCTCCACGGGGAACACGTGAATGTCACAGCCCAGCAGGCTGGCGGTCACGCACCAAATGACCCAGGGCAGGGATTGTGTGAGTGTCCATCTGCTAAGCAAGGGCCTTGTCTGCACTGCAGAGCTTGTGCCTACAGACTTTTATCAACAAAAATTTGGAATGGCATACAGAGGAGTCTGTCCTGGCAAACATACACACATACAGAAAAGCATTTTGGCAGCAGAAGTTAACCTCCATTAGCATCTTGGTTTTGAGAAGTGATTTCAACCTGATGCCTGCAACCCTTACAGTCAGGCTGGGACTTTATGAGGATTGAATAAAGCCTTATGAAGAACCAAAACTACGGCTTAAATTTCTTCTAAAAGTGGTATCAAAGAAGCTCTCCCTTCAAAACAGAACAACCTCTCTTTTTTCCTTCATACTCCTTTCTCCAACTCATGTGCTTAATGAGAAGCTGTTCCCAGAATTAAGGTGGTGGCGATACCACAGCATGCCTGCTAGAACTGCACTAATACACCTGTTGGTGTGCCAGGGCACCACTCAGTACAGTATTTTTGTACTAAAAAGCCCTTACTGGCAGGGGCTTATGTGTGTTTTGAGGAACAACTGTTTGCTCGCTGCCCTGGTGTTTGTTGCACCGGCCAGTGATGCAATCCTCTTTACACAAACCCCCTGTCCCCAGATCACGGCTCTCCAGAGCTGGGTGTAGCCCCCAGAGAGGTCTTGGGGAACAGAACCTTCTTGGCTGACATTGAGCTATAGCGTTCAAATTTAAAAATAGCTGTTGATGTAGAAATGTCATTTAAAAACACTAGTGTTGGGTCATCCTAGGAAAAGAATATTGTAAACTTAGATGTTCATTTCTGCTGAAATGAGCATCCTTTTTTCTTATCTGGTTTTACTGGTAGCAAATATTACTGCAAAGGTTTCTTGTAAATGATAATTAATGCTATCTCCATGTTTTGGGAGCAACATTAATGAGTGGGGCTATTCACTTTGGCTTTAATACAAAACTATAAGTTCATGCAACTTACCAGTCACCTTCTGCGAAACAGTGCTTATAAAAAATACATAGTTAACTATTTCCAGAATTGCAGCTGTAGCTGACATGCAAGAACACATCAAGAAGTCATATGTAACAAAAAAAAATTTAATTAAATGTATATTCTTATTAATATTACTGATATGACTTATTGATGTTCCAGGACTAAATTTACTCTTAGGCTAAACCTTTTAGAAAAAAAAAATTAAATTTGTTCTCTAACTGGAATCTGAAATCTCCGAAAAGATTAATTTGTCCTCTGAGTTTCCAAAGCATGACAAGGATACCAGGAAAGAAAGTTTAGATTATAAATTTCTGAAGGGAAATATTCATGTGTAAACAAAATTAGAACAACTACAGCAACTCCAGGGCCATGTGAATACTACTAATAATAGTAATAACAAGCACTGACAAGTTTTCTTGCTAAATATATATTTTTTTTATTTTGCTACTACAGTGCATATTTCAAATTTGGTTTCCCTTTAAAAGGCAGTGGAAATAATTCTGATTTATTTCAACAAACAATAGGAAGGAAACAACTCCATACACTGACAGAGACCAGCCTTTAAACCATTTCCACACATGAAATCCACCAGTCAACTGAGCGATCAAGCAGGCATATGTGTGTAACCTTAAAAAAGAAAGACAAACCTGTTTGAAATCCCTAGCCCTCCCCAAGTTTCCTTTCAAATGTTGTGTTCACCAGCCCCAGAGGACATAAGAGACTTGCCCCACTTTGACACACTGCCCTGTGGAGTTTGCACTCTAGGTTGCACTTTAAGCGAGGACAGGCAATGCTCCCCCTACTCGAGATGCTGTGCTGGCCTTTTCGGGAACCTCTGAAATCCAACAGGGATTGCCAGCCTCAACAGAGGCACTACCAAAATAGCTTAAACATGAAACCTGGCTGTGTTGGCTTGAAACTGAGCTGGCAATAGTTCTCCACTGTTAGTGACACAGTGCAATTGGCATCTCTACCCCACCTCTACCTAGACCAGGAGCTGGGGGTCAAAGCCACTTTGAGCATGTTCCATCACTGTATCCTAAATAACTAAATATAAACCACCAGTGTAGCCACCAGAAATGACCCAACAATTGCAAAAAAAAAAAAAAAAAAAAAAAAAAAAAAAAAAAAAAGACACAATCTATATGTCAAGCAGGCAAGTCGTGCCCCAGAAATGGCCCCAGGCTAATGGCATCCAGTATCTAATAAAGACAGCAAGTTTGAACCAACTGTGTTGCACTGAATTACTTCCAGTTCCAGAACTACTCACAGCTCAGGCATGCAGGCTGACAGGCAGAGTGAGGGCTGGTTTAGTAGTAAAGAAGAGCATCATGACAAAGTGGCTGCAAAAAATGAGCTTGCCAAACCCCAGCTACTGCTCCCGAGGATAAGATTTTCTGGAATTAAGAGAAGATGAATGTACAGACAAAGCAGGTGTCTATTTGGAATTTGCACAGATGCTTTCTGTTATTCTGCTTAAGAAAAGCAGTGAAATATCAGATGCAGTACCAGGGAACAGAATTACAGCTTCTGCCCCTTCACAACCAACACTTTGCCCCGAGGTGCAGGGGTTGCCAGCTCGTTCACACGCTTCACCCTCCATCCCAATGAGGTCCCGTGGAGCCAAACTCCAGACTCTCTTCCCAAAAGACCAGCTATAATGGCTAACATCCAATATCACCGCGGCTCCAAACCGCGTGGCTTTACCCTAGAGAACTCGCGAGGAAAGCAATACTTGAAACCTGCAGCTGCACGACCCAAAGGCCGGTAATTCCAGCCCGAAATGGGCCTGGCCCGCTCCCGCCCCTCCCTCAGCCCGAGGCCGGTCCCGCAGCCCCACA